>VWYI01037497.1:250107-268099 GCA_013399455.1 Anthoscopus minutus | reverse complement strand
GGCCAGACCTCAGCCAGACCTCAGCCAGACCTTGGCCAGACCTCAGCCAGACCTCGGCCACACCCTGGCTCCACCTCAGCAGACCCCGGCCAGACCCCGGCCAGACCCCGGCTCCACCTGCAGCTGCACCCCAGAGCTGCCCCTGGGGCTCTGCATGGAGTCACTGGTGCCCACAAACAGCAGCACCTGAACACCAAGGGCATTGACTGGGATGCTGTTAAATGCACCCAGCTTGGGATTTTGACTCGGGTAAGTTCTGTCTCCAAGAGAGGAGGAAATAGGTTAAGAAGGAGAAATGGTGCTTCTGGCCCAGGGGGTTATGGCCACCTGCAGGATGTGACATCAGCCATAACCTGACCCACTCCTGACCCAGCTGTCCCCTGAACACAGACACCTCACCAAGGGCCAAAAGCTGTAAGGCCTGAGCAGTGCCACAGCTCTGTAAATCCCCACTAAGCACCTCCTACTGGCTGTGCAGAAGCAATTCCCAGCAGGAAGGGTGGCTGGGATGCTCCACAGCCAAACCTTTGACCATCCTGCAGCTGTGGGACACAGATCACACAGTGACTCTTTGCCTACCTACCTCAGATCCAGGCATGGAGAACTGGAGCCTGTCTGAACCAACAGCAGCTTCTCATCCCTCAGTGCAGAGCTGTTTAAAAAGACAAAAATATTAAACAGCTGCTTCAGCTGTCTCTGGAGTAAGTCAGAGAAGCAGGAATATCAAATCCTCTTTTGCAAAGTCTTCCTTTGCTGCAGGGAGTTCACCAGGAAACACAATGTTTCCTTGAGCACAAGGATTGCTCAGTCAGCCCTGCATCCTCTCCTGGGGACACTGTGTGTGTGACATACACGGATTTGCCTCTATTAACACAGAAAATTCCTAGCAGGGCAGCTGGAGCACTTGCCATTGAAAACACAACAAAAAATACAACTTATGGGTGTGCCAAGAAGACCCGATTTCTACATTTTTCACTTTAATGAAAGCAAATGCTCTGCCTTGGGCTGAGGCTGCAGATTACAGATGTTACTGCAGAGTGGAATGCAAGCCCAGGCTGTCCAGGATCTGCTGTCCCCAGGGGCTGTGACAGACGTGGTGCTTACTGGATCACGGGGTCCATGGCCGCGATGCGCTCGGTCACAATCAGGGACTCGCTGTAGGTGACGTCGTTGAGGGCAGGGCCAGAGTTACAGGCCAAAATCACCTGGGGGGAAGGTGCCAGGAGAGGTCACACAGTCAGGCTCTGGCATTCCAGGTGCTTGGATTATTCCCAGTTTGGCAGAGAAGTGTCCTGCTGGTGGGCAGTGACACCTTCCAGCAGTTACCAAAACTCCATAGGAATGAGCAAGGAAAGCCACTCACCTCTGTCCCTCTAGAAAGGAGCTCTCGGACAAAAGGAAAGACTCCTAAAATTATGTCTATCCCACTGTTATCTGCGAAAATTAAGGCACATTTATGAGGGGGACCCTCCTGCAAGAGAAAACCAATGCATTCAGGATGGAGCACCACTCACCTGAGGGAAGTTTGTTATTCACAGCCCACTCCTCCAAACCCCCACATTTTATACCCTCAAACACTTGAGCCTTTGGGTCTGGGCTGCAGCAAACTCGCAGCACACACCAGTGACAAACAGGAGCAATGGGGCTCCCTGATGGTGTCTTTGCACAGGGGTTTAAAACAGCCTCGAGTTCCTGTGCTGTGTTTGAGACAGGGCTCTCAAACTCCAGCAATAAAACCTCCACCTCAACCTCCAACTCAAGCCAGGCCAGATTCAGGCTGTGATCCTGAACATGCTGGGTGCCAGCTGCACCTACCTTGGAGGGTGTGTTTTAAGCCAGCCTGGTGCTGGCTGAACAGGATTCCCTTCTGCCAGGAAAGGGCAGGATGGACTGTGGGGGCAGTGACATCCTAAAATGAAAAAATAGTGCCTATTCTCCATTAACCTCTTCATTTGTTCTCAACCTGGTGTTATGAAACGTGGTTCACTGCAGTTTATACCAGCAGAAGAACTGAAAAATGCTTAATTCCTAATAAAAACAGGACAGTGCCTGTAGTTCCCTAATTATCCCTGTTACACAAGATTAGCTGGTGCTTTATTTTAGGATGGAGCATGTAATGATTTGCCATAGTCTGCTCATCTTCAACCTTTAGGCTGCCATTTCCAACAGAGAGATTTATACAAAGACCCAAAACCTTTTTAATTAGTCTTAATTAAATGGTAAAAGAGATCACATGGGGAAAAAAACCCAACTTTGCTAATTGATAAATTCATTACTTCCAGCAAGCTCCTACATTAGTGCCAGTTTTAGGCTGGCTACTTGAGGAGGGGAACAACTCCAACACTCTGGGGCATTTGGCCCCAAATTTTTAAATTCAGGGGTCTGGGTGTATGGAAATAAGAGCCCTGATATGGAGAGGAGGCTCTGGAACAGCTCTGAGAGCAGCTGGGCTCCAGTGGGAATTCAGGGAAGCAGTTGGGAAGTAACCACATTTTGGACTAATTCCTTTACTCCTTGCTTTCTGGTGAATTTTTTGGGATTTGTTTTGGGCTGTCTAAACAGAGTTCTGTTCAAACCCCATGAATTACCAAGGTGGTTGGATGATTAAGGTGCTTAATTAGTGGGTTTAGGGCCACCCAGGGTCGTACCTTCAGTCGCTCCAGCCACTGGCTGTAGGAATCTTCCAACCAGGGACGTTCTGTGGCACAGACAGAGCAGGGTCAGCATTTCTGATCAGCAGCCACTAACTCTTATCAGCAGTCATTCTGCACATGGCACAAGCAGGAGGTTCATGCTGCACTCTCTGAAGCACTGAAATATTTGAGCTCAGGTTTGGAACGTTACATGTTCACAGAGTTCCTGAGCTCTCTGCTCTGAGAGAAACTCCATGAGAGAATAAGAGTTTCTCCATGAGAAAATTCCTGCAGTGGAATTTTCACACTAAAGCTCTGGAGTGGTGGGAGTTGGGTCCTGGCCTGGGGGTGCTGGACCTCCCAGTTCCCTGGCAGGGACACAACAATGATGACCATCTCTGTGTTTAAGGAAAGATTTAATTCCTTTGCAGGTTTAACTCCTTTGGAGCATTACCCACACTCTGGGTCTGCATTTAGATAACCCTAACAAGTCCTAATGATTCCTTGTCATCTGAGCAGCAGAACCCCCACAAACATTCCCACTCCATTCCCTCATTAACATCCAGCTCCAACCACCAGCACAGATCTCCCATTACCTTGGAGCTTTGACTTGGCTTCTTCAAACCCAAACTGTGGCTCAGACTCCAAAACACTGGAACAGGAGAGAAACAAAGGGCACACAGTTCAACACCTCCATCTCACATCAGTGGAATTCAAACATTTCTTTAGCTGGTGCCCAGCAATTATACTGCACTGCTTATACTGGGGGTGTCTGTGGGTGCCAGGACTGAAATGTATTTTGTGATCATGTTAAAAAAAAAAGGCTCATCAGGAAATTTCATCAGAGTTCTGATGCTAAAAGACACCCTCAGCAATGCAGAGATGTTTGCAGGCAGTAGGCTACAGGCAAAAAAGACATTTTTGGGTCTGCAAACCACCATGAAATGTAATGGCTTAATGCAGCTGCAGGGTGTAACAGTGCTGTACAACAGCTGATGGGGAGACTGAGGAACTTTATTTTTTATAAAAAACCCACAACTGGACATTCTGTAGCTTAAAGGGTGCTGTTAAAGGGTGTAACACCTACTCTGAGACTGCCTTTGCTCCCCAGTCAAAGACATTCCCTGCCAGAAGTCCTTTCACCAGTGCAAACTGCCTCTCCTCCCAGCCCAGGGAATCCAGGGACTCGATCACACTCTGGAAACACTTTAAGGCTATTCCATTTTCTTTCTGCTTTACCTGTAAGACAGACAGGAAACACTGGATTTACAGACCAACATTTCTTACCCAACCTTGGCTGTCAAGGCCACGTTCAAGCCACATTTCATGTTTCATGGAGCAACCAATATCTGTTGTCAGTGTGCTTAGGATCAAGAAAAAACTTTCCTGGATTCTCACAGGAAGTGTCATGAGTGCCAGGATATGACCCAAAGCCCAAGAATTACTTTTCTTACCAAGTCAGAAGTGCAACAGATCTTGAGCAGATTGGGAAATGGATCTTGAGCAAGGTGGGGAAAGGGAGAGTGGACACACAAAAACCTTGTAGCACTAACATGATGCATAAACCCCAGGAAACCACTACCAGCAGTCCCACAAAATCTGAAGGGTGGTTTGGTTTGTTTTTTTGATTTTTTTTTCTTTTTGCATCATCCCAAATTCTCAGCAGTTCTCAGCTTCTTTTATCTCCTCTGTCTCCAGTGAGAGGTCTCTTTGAAAATTTGAGATGGTTCTGGGTACCAAAATCTTGTCTTGGCAGTAAATTTGTCTGAATTACAAGAAGCAAACAAGCAAAAGCCACCTCACATGTGTTTTAGCCCTTTCTCAGAGTGTAGGCACCACATCATAGTGCCACACCACAGCCAGGGAGAATTTTCTTTGTATTTTGCAGAAATATGTCAACAGTCAGGAAGAAAGTCTTGGATCAGCCACTGGCACTGTTGTTATTTGTATGTCACACAAACAAACGGTGAGGAATGGACACACAGAAAGCTGTTTTTGAGAAATACTGACTCAAATGTCCTCTTCCCAATCATTTCATGTCACAGAACAAAACACAGAGAGAAAACAGCTGCACAGTGGCAATGAATGTTTTTAAGAGCAGAAGGCTGTGCATTGTGTCCACTGAGAGTCTCCCAAGTGACAAAAGCAGCCACAGAGGAGTGAATTAGAGCAGTGGCTGGTGACAGCCTGGTGACAGTGGCTGGTGACAGCCACCACACACTGCTCAGGAGCAGGGCTGGCACCAAGATTGGCTTCTCAGGGCTGTCAGGCAGCAGATGTTGGTGATATTTTTGGTGATCATTATCCTGCTCAGGAGCCTGCTCAGGTGAAGGGGTTTATATCCCATTCCCTGGTGTTGTTTCTCCTTCTCTGCTCACAACCAGTGCAGGAACTGGTTCCTAATCCCCCCTTCTGAGCCATCCATCACTTGTACAGTTTCAGAGTACTGGAAAAGTGTCTTGAACTCACCTTAGAATAGGGATCTGGAAAATTGAACTCGTTCAAACAGTGTTCCCTTGTATCCAAGAGACTTCTGACTGTTAATGTACCATATGCACTTAAAAAGTGAGAAGGGGAAAAAACAAATCAATTGCTTCAAACAGAAAACATTATTTTCCCCTCTGTTTCCTCTGTAAGTTACTGCCCCTCACATAAGCACTGAAGCTGAAAGTCACAGGTTCTAAATCCTGGCTCTACAATAAGATTATTGAATCTACAATAAGATTATTTTCTGTAGATTCTCGTTGTAGATTCAATAATCTTAAACCTACAATAAGATTATTGAAATACAGAGAAGGAAAATGTTCAGAATTAACTTGCTGCTGTTTTTAATAACCATGTACAAATTTTAATAACAAATTTTCTACTAAGATAGAATTTCTCTGCTCAACTCCACACATGAAATCCAAAATCTCTGTCCAGATTTTCTGATGTTTGGCATAGAAATTTGCCCAAGCCTTCAGCCTACTTGGCTTTGTTTGCTCTGCTTCACAACCTGGTTAGCTTTTGGTGGGCTTTCATTGCTCAACAGAAGCAGCAAGTGATGCAAAAGGAAAAATAAAACCACTTACAAGGGCTGCTGCCTGAGTGTCTGGAGCTTATTCCAGTATTTCTGCCGGAATTTCTCAGCTCTCTCCTGTGCATCCACAGAGTCTGGCTGACTGGCTGCAGCTCGCTTTGCCACCTGGCAGAGAAGTGAGGCAGCACTGGAGTTACCAAATTAACTCTTCCTCCTTGTAAGTGATGTGAAGTTCAGTCTGAGCAGTAACCCCTCCATCTGCCTCCCTGTTCCGTGCCTGCAGCCTGGCTGCTCCCTCCCACACAGCACCTCCCAGCCTCCCTTCATTCCAGTCAGTAAACAACAATTTTAATGTCTCTTTTCATCCCAAAAGATTTAGTTTGTTTTCCACACTGTACTGTCAGAAATTAAGCACAAGTTCTAACTACTCAGAGGAGGGGAAAAAAACCCACCAAAACAATGCACATGCACTAAAGGAGAAACAGGCAGAAATGTAATGGTGCACATCGACCCCTTGTGTTCTCTTTCTGTTTACTCCACTGAACTGCCCGAGTTCAGTGCAGAAAACAATGACTTGTGTCTGGTTCAACTGTGCTGTTCCCATGCAAAAGTGGCTGTGAGGCAGCAGGACAGCTCCCAGAGGAGGAGCAACCCAAGGATCTCTGGCCTTTGGTTGTGTAACTGTCCTGCCTGCAGCTCTGTACAGAGAGCTCCAAGTGCCATTAAAGAGGGAAAATGCTTTGAAAACACTTTTCAGAGGCTAAAAAGAAAGCACCACAGAGCATTTCATTGCCTTTGAAGGGGCCAAGCCCTTCCTTAAGGGACTGGGACAATGTCAGGTGCCTCTGTTACAGGGAAAGAGGGGCTGCACTTCCAGAGGGGTGACACAGCAGGGATATTCTGCAGGACAAACATGCTGCTTCACAGATTTGTTTCCTAAATACCTGTGTCACTCACACAGGTCTGTTTTGTGACACTTACCCCATCCAGTGCCTCCTCAAAGCAGGTGAGCCAGTATTTTCTGGCCATGGCATCATCTGTGAGATCAACAGTGTCTGGGATATAGGTGGAGGGGTCTTTCAGCAGTGGCAGGTTAACGAGTGGTCTCTCTAATCTGTCCATTTCCAGCATGTCAAACTAGGGGAGAAAGGAAAGAGGTGGATTAGAACTCCCTCAGAAATTAATTCACAATGAATTAAATTAGCATAAGGGCTGCAGAAGTCCAGCCACAGTTAAGACTGACAGATTTGCAGACAATCACAGGCCATCATAAATAATCCAGTTCCCTCTGTGGATTATTTTATCCATGCCCACCCTATAGAGAGAAATTACCCAGTGTGAAAATAATCCACTGTGAAATCAGAATTGCTGTACTGTCAGTGACTTATTTAAGAGAGCACTGGGCTTGTGCTCTTCTGTCCAATCTGATATTTGTCTTCTCATAGGAAGCAAATTAATGCTGCTTAAAGATGGTAGAACATGAAATTCCAAATTCTGAGGTATTTCAGCTGCAGCAAAATCCAGCTGCTCCAGAGAATGGGTTAGAGACAAACATTCCTCCCACTCTGGTGAAGGAGAGTAAGACAAAGTAGCAGCCAGTCTTTTTTATGCAACATTCCAGCCAACACCACACAGGACACGAGACAACACCACAGCAGACACCAGACTGGTCACTTCTCTGGGAAGCAGGAGTCCCAGGGGGCAAGAAGCAACCAGCTGGAGAATAATCACCTATGTCCAGGTCAGCACTGCTAAGAGAACACACACAGGTCTAGAAAAGACAGCACATACTGTACCACTCCGTGTTCTCTGCATGGGGTAAACATCAGGGGATGTGCTCATAAGCCCAGAACTCCCAGCATAATTCTCTCCCCAGCTGTACTGGTTTGGATCTAGAAAAGAGAAAGACACAGACACACATAATCTGAAAATAAAACTGAGAATACTCCTGTGAGTGAGTCTAGAGCCAGCATCCCTCTGAGCAGCTGCTGCACTACACAAGCCAGCTCCCCTTGTCTTTAAAAGCAAACAGAATTTTTCCCTCTAACCCCCAAAAGAGATGTTTCAACCATTCAGTGAATTACCTGCTCCAAAGAGCTTCAACCTGAATGAGACAAGAGACAATTTAAGTTCTAAAAATCATTCTTTTTAACCCCATTTCCTTGTCATTAATCAGCATGCCTCCAAAGCACTATCACTGAGCATTTCTTATTTCTAAATCTAGATCCATTATTAACCAAAGAGTATTACAGAACTCTTAAAGCACAATGTAAGCTTCAGAGAAACATTCAAGTCATTTCTAGGTTTGCTTTATTTGAGAAAAGTTTAATGAGCTCAGATGTACAGTACATGCTGCAGAAGCAATGTCTTTAATTCCTCAGTAGCTGGTTCCTTGCCCATCTCTATCAAATGGGCAGTAAAAGAATTCCACATCCATTTTTTGGAGGTGTGTGTGATACCCACTGAGCTAAGAACCATTAGCAGCCTGTGGCTGTGCCACTGGAACCAGTGTACTGCCAGGCTTGTCAGTACATCAGCAGGGGAAAAGGAAAACTAAATAGGCAGAATTCCACCAAAGCACCCTGGATCCAAGGTATCTGGACAAAAGGGTCTCCTCTGTGAGGCTTTTCACTCTCAAACAAACACAGCTGGGAGATGCTGGTCTTCCTCAGTACATTAAAGGAATTCAGAAGTGGCCTCTTAAAGAGGGGGAAGCTCTCCAAACCCACATTTCCCCAGGTGGATTTAGAGCTCTGACTGCTCTTTGCAGAGTATAGAGAAGAGAAAAGCTCAGTCCTGCTGCCTTCTCAAAGGTGAGCAGGAAATCCAGTGAGAAATTAAGATGTCCCTGCCAGAATGTATAAAACCAAAGCCCAGCATCTGTGTTTAGTAGTGCCAAATGGATTTATTTAGGCAACAGCTTACATGCAGCCTCTTAAGAGAAACTTGGACAGTACACTGACATTTCAGAACACAGCATATACAGAACAGAGCAGTGCTGTACTTACTGTCTTGTTCAGCTCCTTTTAAAAATGCCCCAATGGCTCCCAGGTAGCCTTCATGTCTCAGGAACAATGCCTGAACCTCTCCCTGCCACAATATGAAACATTGCAATTGGATGGTCCCTGAGGGCTAACAGGCACTTCTTTGTCACTAGTTTTACACTTTAATTTAATAGAAACAACTAGAAGATGGTAATAGTCATTTTTGCTACATTCTCACACATTCAGCAAATGTAATGGTGCTTCTGCAGCAGCTTGGGAGGAGCTGCTCACACACATCATTCCCCAGTTATCACACAGCTGGACAACACCCATGCACCAGTGGTGTGTGCTCTCTGGCCTTCCCTGGAAAACACCACTGCATCATCCCATGAATATTCAACTCCTCTTGCTTCAACAGGCTGGAAATGCAAGGTCATGTGATTGCCAAGGTGTGTGCCACTGCAACACAACACGTTTGGGACATTGCTCACTGTCTCTGCTTCATTGCACTGCTCTTCAACACCACACAGACACTGTGCATCACCCACAGGCAAGCACTCCCCCATCCAAATAATTCAATTCTTAATGCAAAATACAGGAATGCTGGGGAGAAGAATCCTCCATCCTCACAGCAGGGCCCCTCAGCTTTCCTAGGCTGGGTGAAACATGGCCTTTTCCAAGGAATTCAGCAGTGACTGTGGGAGCAGCTCACCCTGAGGGGAGCTACAGGGAAACAGCAGCCCCAGCTCAGAGGGAGATTTGGATTTGAATCCCTGGCAAAGTGTCTCTTACACAACATAAAGCTGCAGTTTTGCAATAGCTTTCTTGGAACTCAGCAAGTTTTACAGAAAGGGACAACAATGGTGAAATAAAAGAGGGGAAAATGCAGCACACAGGAGCCTCTTGCATGAAGCACTAAGATGAGAAAAAAATGGTGTCATCTACTCTATAAAATTCCCAAAGTGCAGGACTAATCTACCTGTAACAACCATTAACGAGCTTGTGGATTGGACCTTTTTCCTAGTCAAAAATCTTCAGTATTTTCCACAGCTTCAGAGTCTGCAAAAAACTTCAGCTTGGTTGATTTGGGGCTTGATTTTCTCTTTAATAACAAAACCCCACTGATGCCAACTGTCTCAGCAGAACAACCCCACACTGCATGGCCTGGGGGTGGAAAGATGCAAATCAGCAAGAGGAATTGAATAATGATGGTGACTATCTAAGAACACAGTGAAAACTCATTACTTGGAGCTACAAGACAGACTGTCAATCAAAAAATAATAATAAAAAGAGAGAGAGGGAGGTAGGGAGAGAGAAAAAGGGCCAGACACAACTCCCAGGCATTTCACATTAATTTCACCCCTCCCACAACACATCCCTGCCTTACCTACCTAAGGAGCAGCCTTCTAAGCTTACTTCATGTGCAAATTCATTTATTAAGGTATCCCAACAGCCTAGAAAAAATACCTAAAATGTGACTTTGCTGTAGGGAACCCTGTGTTTTCCTCACCTTGGAGAAGAAGTTGATGCTGTAGGTTATTGTGCGCATGGTGACCGGGTGGCCCCGGATAAAGAACCCTCCAAAATAGATTTTATCCAGGTTGTGCAGTTTGGCATAGAGGCAGGCCAGCTGGCCAATGTCATTGCTGATCATGTGGAGCAAACTTTTGGCCATATCTTCTTTGGAAAACTCTGGAAGGGAAGGAAGAGTAAAGAAAATTACACGCAAATTGAGGAAGCTCCAGTGAACTGTGCTTGTCTAATTGAACCTGCAGTTGGGGAAAGAAAAGTCCAGGGTTGGAGCAGTTTTCCTCATGTGTGGAGAAGTGTTAGCCCCTAAGAAAACCTCTCATATAAAATATACTTCTAACAAGGAGGAGTGTGATTTGATTGAAGATACCAGGAAAAAAAAATCCAACAAACTCTCACTAGGCCAATGTGAAGCATTTATTGAAAAAAAAACTTCCAGGATGGCAGGAATCCATTTCTTCTCTCTATGAACCAGAGGTGAGGGCTCATCCATCCCTCCTGACCTGAGATGCACTGCAATTATTTCATTAAGATACTGCAAATAAACTGCAAATTGTAGTAAATTACTGCCAAAGGATCTTTCTGGAACTCAGAAAGCCACCTCTATATCCCACAGGAATGAATTAACCCTGGGCTAACCATACAGCTGTTTTTTAATTTTCCCTTGGCTTAGGCAATCCCAAACAGAAAATTTAGAAGTCTGCTTATAAAGCAGTACCAGATAATATTTTTAATCAATATTGTGCAGGCAAAACACAAGATCATGAAAGAAGCTGGTGATTATTTTCTGGTCTACTTGTTAGATCAGTATTGATTCCCAAGAGCCAGAGGTGATGTTTGGGTAGATCTCTTTTATCCCAGTACCTTTGTCTGCTGTGGTGGACTTCCCAAAGCTGCTGGCAATGAGATTCCCACTGAGCCCCAGGGTCTGGTAGGCCCCTCCATACACGTCCTTCACCAGCATGTCCACGTTGGTGTGCTGGCCCTTTGAGGCCAGCTGCAGCAGTTCATCAAATTTCTGAGGGTGAGAAGCACAGTTACTACAGCTGACCAGATCCAGAGCTCTGCAGCATCTTTACTGACCAAAACCAGTCTTAGAATGAACCCTGCCAGCCAAAGGCAGCCTAGTTCTAATTACAAGGATGCATTCAGAGTCCCTGTCTGATCAAACAGAGGACCTCCATGTGGAGATCCTTTAAAGATCACATCCTTTAAACATCACAACCAACCTCTTTCTTATCTGCAGATATTTTGTTGAATTTCCCCTGAAAACTAGGGTGGGTCAGCACATATTAACCAGTCAGAAGTCTCAAGGCATCTCTTATCTTGGAAGTCAGAAACACAGGAACTAAGAGGAAACAGAATTTTGTCTTCCTGAAGCACAATAAAAGAGAACTTTGAGAAAAAGGTCTCAACGTGCCTTTACTGTTGCAGGATGTGTCCCTGACCCCGAAATTAAACTTGCAGGCAAGCTGCATTATCCCAATACTTAATTTATAACCCTGCTAACTTGAATTTCTTCTACAAAACCAAGAGAGAATTAAGAGCAGGCACTGCCATGTTCTAAGATTTCTTCTTTAGGAGCATCAGACAAAAAGCACAGCCCAGGCTGGGCCCTCCCTTTGACATTTTCTTATCTGGTGCATATGTAACTGTAGCTTTTCCTACCCTGCTGACATTTAGGAGACTCATTTAAACCACATGGCCCTTTTGGAATCCCATCCAGGGATGTCAGAGCTGGGCTGGGCTGAGCAGGACCAAGTCAGGCCTTGTTCATCAGCCCAGGACTTAAACAACCAAGGAACCAACCATGAGGCAAAATTTCTCCTCTCAGCTCCCAGACATTTTGCAGAAATTGTGTGCTCCCTGCTTTCTTCTGCAGACAGTGTTGTAGGAACTGGGCTGGCATTTGAAGTTGAAAAGAGAATAAAAAATTACCAGGCCACTTTGAGGAGGTTCTTGTCCATCACTTGTCCTTGAGCCCCAAGCAGGATTGCTTTTGGTCACAATAAACATTTTCTAATTCTTGTCTCTATATTCCACCAGTATCTTTTTCCATGTAAGGCTTCCTTTTACACATCACAAGTGTCAAAAATATGAACACAAGTCCAGGCCTCACCCTTGTTACCCAACATTCCAACATTCCAAGCTTCCTTCCAGCATTTAATTTAACCCCAGCCCCCTTAACAGAGACACTTGGATACCTTTGTTTTGGTGAGCAGAGCTCCGAGACCCCAGAAGGTTCCACCTCCAATTGAGCTGCCCCCAATCCATTCAAATTTGTCTTCTGATTCTACCTGTGAATCAAACAAGGCAGATTTATTTAGAAAGTCCTGCTATAATGTTTAACACAGATTTAAATGTCAGAGTGTGCAGGGTTTTGGAACAGTGGAGATGGAATCCTTCCATTGTGGAAGTGGCAGGTGAGAAGGGCATGTTGCATATACACCACAAGCAGTTTTGAAAATCTTTCTATTTAACTCTTGTCAAATAATAATAAATATAGACATCAAACTTCAACAGTATCGAAGGTCTCACACTCTATGTGACAAAACAAACAGCAAAAACCACTTTGATCTGACAGCCTTTGTCCTCATCAGGTAATGCAACCACTTCCTTAAACATCAAATTAAATATAACTTTAAAAAATCTACTGAATGGAAAAACATTCATAACTCTGCAATTAATAAAAAGCACAACTTTCTTTTCAAACCTTGCATTACCCAAGAAGAAACAAGGACAAATCTGAACCAGTGAGGTTTCAGATAAACCTTTATCAAATCTCTAACAAAGCATTTTGGCCACCACTCACCTTCACTATGGAGACCCCTGAGCCAATGTTCACCAGCAAATAAGGGAAAATGTTGGGGTGGTTTGTCTGGAACCGGAATTCTGTGTCTGAATCCTTCTGGTAAGCAAACACCTCGTGGGGGATGTTCCTCAGCACAAAGTTGCACCCCTTAATTAGGCAGGTCATTACATCTTCCTTATCGACTCTGAGGGGGAGGAAAAAACCTTAAATAAACATCCCAGCCCTCCTGATAAGACAATTTGCTTTTGGAGCAGCAGCTCGCACAGACTTTGCAGACCAGAATTTTCACACCACGTGGCACAAGCCCAGCTCGCTGGAAACATGAAACCTCACTCTGCACGTGGCCTGGTGCTCCCCTCCCAAGCCAGAACTCCAGGCTGGAGTTCTGTTACACAGTAACTTTAATCATGTTGTCATTACAAATAATCCTGTTTGCTTGTTTACACTGCTCTTTCCTGCCTTGCTCCTTTCATGGTCTGTGCACTCCTGCCATAAATTAGGTCAGGAAGCTTAGTTGGAAATTAACCTCAGAAAACAATTTCCTAACATGGAATAATTGTCTGTTGCTCTTCCCATGCCTCCTAATAAAGCACAAAAGGCCCACTTGACATTTCAGCATTTGTTTATGACAGATTTGAGGGACTGGGAGGAGCCTACAACTGGGACTAGCAAACACAGAAAAAGAGACTTCTCACAAGAGTAGCAGGATTCACAACAGGACATATTCCCAGTGTGGATTCTGGGAATGTGACACAAAACTTAGAGAAGATGACTGATAAGTCAGCTATCACATGGTGACTTCTGTGAACTTCTGTGTCTCTGTACTCTTATTGATTTATGGAAATTCTTGTAGGAAATATCCCGAGGCTTGTTGGAAACACATAAACAAGGCACAAACTCATCTCAACCACTACAAAATGATTTGTGTGTTCTATGATGGAGAAACTGGAGGTCTGGTTTGGACCTGGGGACCAACTGAGTACGTCAGAACCAAATAAAAACCAAAACCAGATGTGCCACATGGGGTAAGGGGGGAAACTGCCTCCTTATCTTGATCAATTGATTGTTAGTAACAGCCTGTAAGGCACTAAAGGAGGCTGGTGGGAAATAAACAGATAACAGGGTCCAGCTTATCAGGAGAAATAAGTAATTTGCAAAGACACTGTAGAAGATGAGCACAGGTCCTCAGGGGTTGAGAAATGTACTACACAAATCACAGTAGGAGAGGTGCCTTGAAGCTCTCCCTGGTGATGTTTAATATTGGGGTAAATTAATGTTTTTCTAGCATAGAAGGTGTGAATTTATAGGCATCACCACCTGTGGCTTTGATGGTTTTTGTCTCTGTATTGATAAGACAGCCTTTGATGAAATCTAGGTTTCAGTGTAAGCTTTTTAGTATTTGGTGTTTGATAATGCTGTTCAGACAGTAAGTTTATGAGGCTGTAAAGTCATGGGGCTGCCCTTTGTTCTCCTGCAAGCCTTTGCATGAAGTTTAGGTAGGAGCTATACAATAAATGACTGTCACATTAATTACCTCTGAGCATGCCCGGGAAAATGATAAAAGCTTTTGGAGTAGGTGTAAGTTAATTCTTTACAGAAGAAAAAGCAGTTCCACTTACTTCAACCCCAGTTTCTTCTCAATAAGGTCTTTGAATTTATAGGCACCACCACCCGTGGCTTTGATGACTTTTGTCTCAGTATTGACAAGATGGTCTTTGATGAAATCTAGGCAGGTTTCAATGTAAATGTTTTCAAATTTAATGAAGTGAAGTCGAGCTGTAATCTCCTCCTGAACAGATATTTCATACAAAGGTTCATTGTCTATGTCCTTTAAAAGAGAAAAAGATCGCTTAGAGAATATTCTTACAGAAACAAGGTTAAATGCTGAACCACTGAACATCAGTACTTGTGCTTTTTTTTGCCCTTCAAACTGTGTTAATGCCATTAAACATAACACCTCAAGCTATGCCAAAGAAGAATAGAGTTTCACAGGCCTTAATTCTCCTTAAGCTGAGATAATCAATTCTCCCATGCAGCTGATGTGCAGGAAATCCCTCTGCATGAGGAAAGTTATGTCTGCCCAGAAGTAGGGTTTTTTTCAAAAGTACCACACTTACTATCTGGAAAATAAGTATTTCAAACAGTACCTGGCAATACAAACACTTTTCAAAAAGTTTTATATAGAACAAGTTATTGGATGGGTTTGGAAGCAATTTCTGTCCTACACAGTCCAGAACCTCACTCCTGTGAGTCAATCACATGCAGCTGATCCCTGATGGAATTCTCACCTTTCCAGAATGATCAAAGGATCTCACTCTTGCCACTTTGTGCTGTACAGTTGAGTAATAAGCCAACTTGGTTAATGAACCACCTGTTCATAAAGAGATGACTAATATTAATAAACTTATGATTAATGCCTCACCATAAGAGCAAACAATAGAACTTCTGTTTATGTCAGCTCTTGGTTCTCCAGGTCTCCTCAGTTAAACCCAGAGAGAATTAATGGAGATGCAGAAAGAACCTTTGTTGAGGAACTACTTGGTCTGGTTAAACCCCAGAGCATCACGGGAGGGAAAAGCTCCATAAATTCAGTTTGTGCCCAACTGATGTGGGATGAGGATAAGCAGTGGAAATTCTTAACTAGCCAGGTACAGTACATGTACTGCTGTTATCTACTTTGTTTGGAAACTTTATGAACTCCCCCCTAAATCTATAGCAGGATATTATCAGCTGGTTTGCCACCACTGAGCAGTGCCCCCATGTGCACAGAGCGTTTCAGCAGCAACACCTAAATAATATTCTTACCCTGCTTTTAGGGACAAGTCTGCAAACTCATGGCTGGTTAGAAAATGACCCTCTGTACTGAGTAATTATTTTGCAAGATTGGTCTTGGCTTTGGGGTAAAGAATGCTCAGAATGATGTTTCTCAAGCACACAGCAGTTGGAGATATTACCAATGTGCAAGTCTGAGCAGAACAGCCTCATCACCCCCTTCAGGCTTCCAGTCTGCTCATGGCAATAAAACTTTCAACTCTCCCCTTGAATCAGAATTCAACCTCTTGCCCTGTCTTTGTACCTGACCTGCAAAAGTGGATTTCTGGGGTTACACTGAATGTTTTCCACCACAGTGCTCCAGGTCTGAGGGTAACTGTGATCCACTACTGGGTTAACATTAAAGTCCTGAAAGTAAATAAAAACCTGGCAATATTAGATCGCAAATAATGGCTGAATTCAGCGGCACTGCACTCTGCTGCCTAATAATAACCAAGAAGCAGCAATAACCAATGAAGCAGCAGAGGTGAAAGATAATCCCTAGAGTGTGTAGCTTTGCCTTCATAACACTGTCAGCTCTTCCACAGTGCTCAAATATTTTTGTTAGGAAAATATTAGCAACCTGTAGGACAAAAACAGGCAGTTCACTCCAGGAAAATTTAAGTGAGGTAAATGTAGAATGACTATGGACAGACACTTGTGGTAACAAAAGCAATAAGGCTTCCCTGACCTTGATCTGATTTCAGTGTCCCAGCCAGTGCTTTAAAGTTTCTGGTAAACAAAACCCACGGTCTGTTCTGCTAAAACAGGGCTTGGTGCTTAGAGGTGAGGAGTTGCATAGCTTTTTATGGAAAAAAAACTAAACCTCTAAATGGAGGATCAAAAAGCCTGTGTTGGAATGTCACTTTACACTGACAGTGACACAGGTGCTGCAGGAATTCATCACCAGATCCAAGGTGCGCAGAGCCATGCTTTGTGCATTATCCCCTTCATTTCTCAGATTTTAAGGACTTAAATCCATTCAGAACACCAGCTGAGACATGTAACTAGGTTTTATAACTAATCCCACGACTCTAATTCCAAGCTGACCCACACAAAGGGCCAGTTCCGGCTGTTATTTTCACAGGCACACAACGAGCAGCTCCTGAGGGGCTGAAGTAACTGGTGACACAAGATTTTCTGTTATGGCGCAGGTTTTCTCCCCACTGTCCCTGAGTCTCCACCACACAAAGCAATGTTCACCTGAGCAGCAATAGCTTGGTTTACTTTTCCCTGGCTTTTCTCCTAAAAAGTTCCACTGATGTCGAGACCGTGAAACGGAAGGGCAGCGTGTGAAATGGCACTTTTGGCTTAGTGGGTGTCCACAAAACGACTCCTGATCCCTGCACGGGAGAACTGGGAACAGGCTCAGCCTGTCCCTGCACAATTCCCGGCTGTGGCGCGCAGGTGTCACCCTGACGTGTGTCACTGTCCCTCGGCTCAGGGTGTGGGAAATCGGGAATGTCGCGTGGCAGGCGTATGCACAGGGCAGCGGGTGTTTTTGGGGGTGACTGGGCCAGCAGTGACAGACCCCGACCCACGCCCAGCTCCGCAGCCGCCCTGCCCGGGCAGTGCCACAGCCGCCGTCCTCGGCCCTTTTTGCTTCTTCTAGGCTGGTTTCTGGAGCCGGAGGAGCGCCCGCAGCATCCCGCGGGCCGCGGTCTGGGGTGGGGGGCGGTCGAGGGGCTCCGCACTCGGGCCTGGCACACTGGGGCAGGGCCCGACGCGCTCTGATGGGGTGCAGCCGATGCTCCCAGCCTCACCGCCCCTCGGCCGGTCCAGGCGACTTCCCCGGGCTCTCCCCCCTTCCCCTTTGGCCGCCAAGGGCAGCTCCGGCCGGGCCGCCCCGCCCGGCTCCCCGCGGCCCGTTACCCGCGCGCGGCCCGCCGGGACCTGTAGTGCCGTTCCCCGTCCGTGCCGCGCCGGCTGCCGGCGGCGGGACTACAACCCCCGTCGTGCCCAGCGCCGCCACTCGCACCGCACAGCCCACCGGGACCTGTAGTGAGCACGCGCCCACCCGCGCTGGCCCGCGCGTCAAGGAGGACTACACTTCCCAGCGTGCCCCGTGTGCGCCCGGACTGGCCCCCCGCTGGTCCCCTCAGCGGGGCCGGAGCCGCCGCCCGCTCTCCACCGCCACCCCCTCCCCGCAGCCCCCCCTCCGCCCGGTTACCGATGTCTATGGCGAAGCGCTTGGCGTTCTCCA
>VWYI01037497.1:200815-249653 GCA_013399455.1 Anthoscopus minutus | reverse complement strand
GGGGGGACACCGGGGGGGAACCCGGAGCGGGGATTGGAGAGGGAGGAATTGGGAGAGAGATCCCCATTGAAGGGGGGACCCCAGGGAGGGGGCGATGAGACCCCTGCGGGCAGCGTGGGGGACTGGAGAGACAGCCGGGGGGAGCGGCAGCTCAGGGGGGCCGGGAGTCCAGGACACCGATACACCCCCACAGCCACGGGGCAGCCCTACGCGTGTCCCCTGTAGCCAAACCCGTGAATTTTAACCCCCTGAGTGTTTCCAGGCGTTTTGTGACCCGGACACATCCCCAGGAATGTGAATTGTGCCGTGAGGTGCCTTGCAAAACTTTATTTCTTAATCAAAAGTACTTTCTGTGTTGCTGGTGTTCCCGCCTGTGCCAAGGGGTTGGAAATAAATGATATTTAAGGTTCCTCCCGACCAAACTATTCCCTGATTTTTTTCACCCTTGCAGTGACCTTTCTTGGCTCTGAATTCCCAGAGAATTGGCTGCTTGGGCGTGCTGTTATTTTTGTCTCACATTGAGAGAGCTGGGGTTTGATATTCCCGAGCTGTGGAAAACAGCATTGCAGGGGATCACAGAACTGATGGGGAAATTCGATGTAAAATCTGAATATCTCTGCTTTCACTGAAATCTGTCTCATGTCCATTGACCACAGGGAAACCAGCTGTAAAAACTACTTTAAAAAAGAATAACTTTGGATTGATTAACCAGATTTTTATTTATTTTTGACCAATAAAGGCTTCTGCAACTTCTGGCGTTCAAGATAACTCTGGCACAGGTCATACATTGGTGCAGCTTGCACAGAACACATCATAACATCCTCCAAGGACAGTAAAAAATTCCCATTTTCCCTAGGCAAAAGGGTACCAAAACGCAAATACAATTTATACACCTGCCTTTCACGAAAGACTTTGATAAATATTTCTTTTATGATCGACAGCACAGCCGTAACTTTCAGTCCTATAAGGACATAAAACCGAGCTCCAGCCCTTACAAAAGGCACACACGCATCCTGAACCTCACAAACAGCCCTGGCTCGTGAGCAAGACATCCCGAAGAATTTCCTCTACATAGTTTGGGATATGGTTTAACCATTCTCAGAGCGTGCTCAGTACAGACTATAAATATTATAGAACCCCTCATGGCACCGTGGGAAGGCCGGATTCCCAAATGTGTCCGGTGAGACCCGGGGACATTCCAGGTGTGGATGCCGTGGGATCGCGAGGAGTCAAAGGCTCCTCCCGCAGGGACACTTTTGGGAATTCTGCCCGTCCCAGGGGTTACAGCTTTCCCAGCAGAGGTACATGGACAACCTCGCAGAGGTTAAGAACCGTCGTCGTTCCGCTCCGAACGACCCCTCCAGCCCTCCCAGCAGGAGGATACAGCTCACATTCCCTCAGAACAGCTTTCTCTCCACGCGGTGGGATCGTTGCAGTCCTGGGAGAAAGGGAGCTCACATCCAAGCAGAGCAATGGCCTGCAAAGGGGAAACATTCTTCCCTACTCATGAGAGGAGTGGGGGCGACTTGTACAGCAAGTCATGGTCTCCTCTGGAATACGGGAAACGTCCAAAAATCACGGACTCGTGAACTGCCAGTGCCTCCGGGGGTTTGGAAATCGCTTCGGTGCCGCTGGTTTCGCAGGAGGTGGGTGGCTGGAGGTGGGTGCGGAGGAAGAACCAGAGTCCCCAGGTGCCACCTGTGACCTCCGGGAGTGGCAGCTCAGCTTCCCCCGCGTTCCTGCGCCCGTGGAACGGAGGGACAGGAACTGCGGAGCCGCTCTGGGGCACTGCACATTGGGATCATCCTGCTGCAGGCTCTTGGCAGGGGCTGCAAAGGCTGAAAGGGCAGGAGAGGAGATAAGTGTTACACGGGGCCGCGCCGGCTGGAGTTTTTCCCAAAGAAAAAGGCAGTGAGAGGGATGGGGGATGTGATGGGGAGCACTCACCTCGCCCGTATCCCGGGTCTCTCACAACCATTCCCCCAGGATTTTGCCTTTCCCCAGCTCGGAGTTGGGCTGGTGTCTCTGAAATGCCTTCTCCGGGCGCAGTTCCATCTGCTGTAAATCCGATCCGGGGCTCCCGGAGCTGTAATACAGAAGGGGAAGAAGGGAAGGTGAGCAGCGAGGCTTCCCCTTCCCCAGATCTCAACACCCCAAAAAGCGCGGCCCTTCCCGGCTCCCCAGCAGATACTCACTCTGTGTTTCCTCCGGGCCATGGGATGTCCAGGGAGAGAGCACCTTTATCCCAAGGGCTGCTTTCAGCTCCGAGTGAAGAAGGGAGCCGGGATCTGCCCTATTTATACGCAGGGGCCGCATTACAAAGTCTGGGTCCGGAGAGACTCGGAGTTTCCCACAGTCGCCGGCCAATCCATGAGTGCCCGAGACAATGGGAAAGCATCCATTACAGCATGGCAAATTGACTGTGAATTGCCTGGGGATAATACCCCGCTCCCAAAGGAGCAGGTGGGCCGGGGAGTGTGGGACACAATAGGGTTTGGCATCGCGGCGCTGGGCAGGGAACGTGGGAAAGCGTTCGCCGGCATTATCATCCAGCTTCTGCCTGATGTTGGGAACGTCAACATCTCAATGTGCCGCCTTTTCCCAGGCTGTGTTGAAACTAAGCACAGAAGACTGATCCCAGGAAGAGATAATGCTTTGGCCCCTAAGAGAGGCTGAAAAAGTAAAGATGCAGAATTAGAGGGACTAAACCCTTTCATTGACATTAAACCGTGCTTAGATGAATACAGTACCAGATAATTTTCAGGCAACGAGAGACTAAAATCGAGGGAAGAGCCCTTCAAACAGTTAGCTTGAAATATTTTCCTCTCCATTGTTTAAAGTCCCTCTGTAAGTTATACCCAGAGCTCTTCCTTGCTTTTGTTTGGGTAATCTGGGCTTTCCTAAGGCAGCCCGTGACATGTAACGATTGTGATGTCTTTCCCAAATATATCCTGTTTAATTTCATGCCACTTTGTAAATACTTCACTGTTCCTGAGTCTCCACTTAAATATATTTCCCGTTAGCAGAAAACTGAGAGGGAGTGAAAAGTCAATTCTTGCCTATTATTTTGCTATATTATCCCCTTCGCAGGATGTACCACAGGTGTGAGGACCTCCTGTGACTTTGCTCAGTCTTGGGATTTCTCACCTCTGTGCCACAGGTAATGAAGGGGAAAGGACCAGAGAAGATCCTGGGTTGGAGCTGCATTGTAGCACTATTTTATTTTTTTTTCCAGTCTGATTTAAGCTGCCAGCTCAGATCTGTTGCCCCCTCCCAGCATAACCCAGTACAAACCCAGTCATGTTTAGGATCTGTCAGTCAGGCATGGGAGGCCTCACACAGTTTTTGAATACCTGTTTCTCGTAGCTACAACATTGATGAAAAAACCCTGCTTACTTTTTGTGTCTGCCTTTCCAAATCAGACAGGAAACCTCTCATTTACCTGCCAGTTGCAGGCAGCCAGCTCTACCTGCTCTCAGCATCCCTCTCAGGGCAAAACTTGTGTCTGTGGATACCTGGATAGCAAAGTGTCCCAGCACGCAGAGGGCTGGTGAATAAAAGGCTATAATTCTGCAAAAAATGATCCTGTAACCCATTATTAACCTGAGGATTTTAAAGCCTTTTTCACTGCCTGGATCCTCGTGGATTTCCATAAGCCAGGTGTATTTCCTTCCCAGCCCAAAGACAGTTTATGTTTAGATGGATAACTTAGGGTACAGCAATTTTAATTCTTGATGGTTGTCAAAAACTATAACTGAACACAGACCACGAGTCCCATTCAAAATCAGCTCGCTGAATTATTTTGTCAGCTTGTAAGCTCTATTATTCCTTGGAGCTGGGGCTATCCCTGGCTGCATGTGCTTGTGCTGTTACTGCAGAGGGAAGTGAAGCACGGGATTTTCTGGATCCCGGGACCACGTGGGATGAAGGGACAGCAGGTCCTGCCTCGCACCGTATGGGAAGGAGGATGCTGGCGGCAGCCGCGGGCACGGGGAGCAGGGAGGGAAGCTCTGACCCAATTTTCAGCCCTGGAAATATGAAATGAGCGGTTTTAAATAATGCCACGCTGTCCACAGCACAATGCCCCGGCCTCCAAAGGGCTAAACCAGCTCCCACTGATTAAAGCCTGATCCCTTCCTTGAAGGGCCGGGCAGATGGTGCCGCAGGCGTGGGCTCTCCCCGGGACCCTCCCAGGCACACTTCTTTTGTCGGCAGTTTTAACACCGTGAATGGGAAACCCTGGGAGCTGCGGGCTCGCACCATCTGATGGGAATGGTGAACCAGGCACCTTGCCCCGCTGCCAGTGCACACAACAGCCCTCTGCTCCCAAAGCTCCAGCTCCCTGTGCCTTGGAAAGGGATCACAAATCTTCCATTCCCCCGTGCCTGCCTCATCCGCCCTCTTGTGTTGCTGCGGAGTGAGAGAAGCAAATATTCCCCCTGGTTGGTTTGGTTATTAAGACCTGAAAACTTAATGAAAACAGCATTTCCCAGCTGATGGTTGTGAATAGTAAATTGTCTAGACTTGGGCTGTCCCTACAGTATATTCCTTGTGGAATGTAGAATGCAATTCCTGCAAGGATTTCAGAAAGGAAAAATTATCCTCTGCTGCAGGAAGTTCATTTAGTCTTTGTTAAAAGTCTGTCTCTAGTTTGCTCAGTTTGGTCTTTTTAAAAAATCCCACAGTGCAGCAGTCTGTCCCCCTGAAACATGTTTGTGATCCAAATCCTTGTCCCTGTGCTCCATGTCCTAGGGAGGAGTTTGTGCCTTGGACTATTGCTGCAGAGCCAGAAAGTTGGGCTGTCTGAGGCTCAGAGATACGATTTTCCTTAGTTTGGGAATGAAGGACTAAAAGAAACAAATCCCCAAATTTGCCAAACATGGACTTGACTGAACAACGGATCACGATAATTCCCTTTTTTGGAGGGGGGGTGTGAGATCTGGAGATGCTGTGGGCAGAGGCTGCTCCTCTGTAAATCCCATCAAATCCTGAGTTGCATCACGAAGATGCTGTTTCCAAAATCACATCTTTCCAGGGGCTGTCCCTGTCTGTCCTTGCAGCCCTGCCATGCCAGGCAGGAGCCCTGGCTTTTCCCATGTTCATTATCTCCAACTGGGGCGGCTCCCTGGTGATCCTCAGCTGTGGTGGGAACCTGTGGGGATGCTGGGAGTTGAGGAACAACCACAGGGGATAAAGGCAAGGATCCAAGGCTGTCACTAGAGGTTGGTGTCCATGACAATCCATAAATCAGAGCAGCTGGAGGATTTCCACCCTGAGGAATTGCTACTGGGCCTCTCTGCTCCTGGTTTATGGGTGGTGGTTTCAGCCCAAGTGTAGATTTACTCCACACATTGTTTGCACGAAAGCTGCTACAGCTTGTAATACCAACTGGCAGCTTTCTTAACCCACCTGATCCATAATTTTCCATGGAGGGGAGCTCAGTATGCTGCAATGGAGCAACAGGTCTGGAGGAGGGTGGACTACCAGCAAAGGGTGTGGAAACCCAGAATTTCCTTGTCTGTGTCATGCAGATTTAAAAAGCAGTGCCTTGCACCTTTGTGGCTGTGCTTCCAGCACACAACTCGATGGTTTGCACCAATTTTAGAGCATTTTTATTTTAGACCATTTCCTACATTCATGCCGGCCTGTCTCCCAGATGCCATTGATGGCATTTTTAAAGAAATAATTACGATTTTAAATGGTTTTTTTCTTCCCTATGCCTTCCTTAAATGGTTTAAAATCTTTCTGACAACCCCTCTTGAGACACCTATTTAGTGTCAAAGAGCATAACGTTCCCAAGTTTTAAAAGGGCCTTCGCATAATACTGATCGATCAATGTGCTCCTTGGGAAAATAGCTCTCCAGATGGTCCATCGGGACAGGAATTGCTGGTCGTCACAATGAGGAGCCAAAAAGCGTCACTAATGTGGGCTGTTGTGAGGCACGCTTCCTTTGTGGGCCTCTGAATGCCCTAAATAGGGAAGAAAGTGTGGGAAACTCCGAGAAACTCAGGCCCACACTCTGAGGTTAATAGGGGCTTTGTCAGGAGAGTATTCCTGAGCTGTGGGATCAGCATAATAAACAACATCTTCCCTAAGGGTGGGAATATGTTGGGAGCAGGGGAGAGTCACCCCAGGGGCCGGAGGAGCCCTAAGAAGCTTTGCGTTCAATTATGAGAAGTGATAATAATTAATAAATTGTAAACATAACCTTTGCTGTGCGAGGGCCGGGCAGGCTGGAGGTCTGGCTTTTAGCTCTGGGGTAATTGGTAAATTAAAGCCCAGAGGGGCAAGTCTGTGTGTGATGAAAAGCAGAAGGGGAGCACTTGCACCATGGTGGATTTGACTCCTTGGACCACAAAAAGCTGATTTCCGGTGGGGTTTGGTCCCTTCCCACTGCCCAGGGAGGAGGCATTCATTGTTTCTCTCCCTTACACTGTTTTTTTCACAACCTGCAGAGGTGCTGCCAGCTGTGACCTTCAAACGTTGTTTTCTTGGGTGAAATTCCACCCCCAGAAGAGCAGCAGCCTGTTCCACGTCACGTGTGGCTCTGTTCCCAGCGGTGCACATCAGGCTGGGGTGGGCTTTGGGGCACATGGCACTCTAGCTGAGCCTGGGTTCCCCCAAACCGCCCTAATTCGGCTTCATTTAAAACCCCACAGGCTTGGACAACAGCTGGAGTTTTGCTGGGATTCAGAAGCTTGAGCTAATTGACAAGGACAAGTTGAGCAGAGCGAGGGTGAAGTGACTCCTTCAAGCTTGCTAAGCAGCTATAAAACCTAAAAATATCTCTTGTGAATTATTTAGCAGTTCATTAGGAAGAACAAATTTGGAGCACTGGTAGAGACCAGTACCAAGCCCCCCTTGCACTGCACTGGCAGAGAGGTGAAGAGCACTCAACCAGGCTGTGCACAAGTAAGAGTTAAAATGATCCGTGGCCCAAAATGAGGCAGAGCAGCACGTCCCTGACACAGCTGTTTGGCTTTTGGGACCTTTCTTTGTGGTTAACAGAGGACTTCACTACAAACTAAACGAGGACTGGCCAGGTTCAGTGTAGGATGCAGTTTGATCTGTCAGCTGAGCAGATCTCAGGTTGCTCTGTGCTTTTGACAGGATCAGGTACTCAGGGTTTCCTTTTGTTTGGGAGCAAGCCCTGCGTGCTTGGAATGAAGCTGAGGAAAGTTGGATTGCTGACCAAATGTGTTTCGTGCTGTTCCTGTACCTCTGGAAGAAGGGGAGCGTTCCCTGTCATAAACTCAAATCAGTGAATTACTGTGGTTGGAGAATAGTTTTGTGAAATGATTATTTGTGCAGATTTATTTTGAAGAGAAGGTAAAATAAAAGGAAATAATTTAGGAGTGGAAATGCTTCCTCAGTCTCTTCTACCTAATTATACCTTTAGTCATATGTGAGCTAATTTCACTTCAGTAAAGAGAGCCTAACAGAATTTGCATCATAAAATTAAGACAGCAATAATTAGTTCACCCCATTGTAGGTAGTTTCAAAGATCCCCAAGCTGAGGCAGGTGCCAAACTCTTTGGAAGTTATTGGGAAACTTGCACAATGCTCCCTCCCTAACAGGCAGAAAGCACAAAGCTGATCTCAGCTTGGTGGAAAAATTAGTGGGGGAAATGAAGCAGTGTGGAATGAGTTGGAGTGGAATTCAGTTGTTGGAGGCTGAATAGGTTGCTGTTAAATCTGAAAAGTTGACACTTCTCAGCACCTCACTTCAATTTCACTTCCATTTTGATTTTTGATAATTTTTCCAGAGGTTGCCTCCTTACAGGATCTGAAATCCTGTTCTGCCAAGGGGATTTCACAGATATATTTCATGTATTGGAGTGGGAGGCTCAGAACTGACACCTCCTGACGGCTTCCCCACTGCAGGAGAGTCTGTACACGCCCAGTCCATCAGTGCCAGCCCTTTTAATCATTCCAAAGCAAAGCATTAATGACTAAAACCATTTTTATTGTATTATACAGTGAAGACATGCAAGTTGAACATCACACAGGATGAATACATCACAACTTTATAAAAGCTTTTTAAGCTCCTTAGCATGCTCAGTGAATGATTATAAAGTAATTATTGCCTCCCTTCCTCCCCCTTTTCCTTAAGGTATAGCAGAGGTATTTCCTTTACAAAAGGCATCAATTATCCCTCAAATGAGAGCAGCACAAAGTGACATGAAAAGAAATGTCCCTAGAGCTCTCTGTGATCATCACAACTTTCCCTAAGAAGGATACTAAAAATAGCAGAGGAGCTTCAGAAGAATCAGCATTTCTTAATAACATCTTTCACGCAAAAGGGAAAGGCTCAATCCTCTCTTTATGATACAAAATACATTCTCCAAAGGGCTCCTTCTTGAGGAAGGTCAGCACATTATCTAGAGACAATGGAGCACTTGAACCTGTGACCCAGGCAGTCAGCGGAAAGAATTCCACTGACAGCCACAGGCTCAGCAGCCTGTGATGGAAACCAAAGGGAACATTTGCTCTCTAAATCACCACAGAACTTGGTTCTGTCTTTGGCCAGGAGCCACCAATAAAAGCAACAAATTTGCTGCAAGATATACCACAGTCCTTCACTATGAAGGGAAACCACCCAGAGACCCTCATTTCTGGTGACAGAAAAACAATAACCACCCCTTCCTCCCACCTTTGGAAAGCAATGTTTCCTACTTCAAAGAGGAACTAATAAACCACAGGTCCCTCTAGTTTTTGTAGCAAAATGTGGGAATAAAGTTTGGCAGGTCTACCAGGGTCTCCAGATGGTCGGAGCAGCAGCCACGCTCTTCTGGGCAGGCTGTTTTCTGGGAAACACGCAGGGAGCCACAGGGGAGCCACACAGAGCTGGAGAGTACGAGGCATCTGCACCCAGCTGAGCCTTGCAGAAGTGCTTGATGAGCTGGACCTGGGTCTCCTTCTTGGGCTCGTAGTAGGACAGAAAGTGCATCGCTTCCTTGAGGCACCGCAGGTACCCGCTGTTAAAGTCCTGCTCTGGGTTCTTGTGGATGAATGCTGAAAGAGAAAGAAAAGCAAGTGCAGCGGGTTAAAATCATGACCAAAACATGGGGCAGTGATGATTTGTGCAGTGACTTTCATGTGCCTGGGCCTGGGGTGCTCCAGCCCCTGCTTGCCTCGGGGTATCTGGGAGGGCACAGCCCTGGGAGCAGGTCCAGGTGTGCAATACCTGCTCTGCACTCACTTTTTTGGTCCTGCAGCTGGCTCTGCTGCTTCAGGTAGCTGACAGCCACTTCCAGGATGTCGGCTTTCTCCAGCTTGGAGTTGGGCTGGTGCCTCTGGAACTCCTTCTCCAGGAGCAGTTTCAGCTGCTCGATGCTGCTGTTAATCCGGTCCCGGCGCATTTTCTCCACCACCGGCTTCCTCAGCTGTGAGAGACAGAGCAGACCTTTGGGGATTTGGTCAGACTGACCCAATTTCCCTTCTGATGCCCTGATACACCCATGTTCAAAGATGCTTTTCTTTTGGCAGGAGAGCTATATGATGCTGCCCACTCATTCCCTCCTCATTTTACTTTTTAAAATTCGATATAATCCCCCTCATGTCTCTTTACCATATTTGCTTTTCCCTAGACCACTTCACCCTCTTCTCCCATGTTATATTTATTTGCTAGGGGCAGCTCAGCCTTTCCAGTCCCCTTCGGGGAGAGAGGAGGCTCTACTTACTTTATTCTTTTCCTTTGGCAGCAGTTTCTCCTCCATGTGGATCATGAGGGCATTGCTGGGAGCCATTCCGAGCGCTCAGCCCTGCTGCTGTGCCGAGCGTGAGGCGATGCTTTGGCAGCTCCCAACTGCCTCTATTTATACCCGGGGAGCCGGGGCAGATACGTGAGTGTCGGGATCGCCGGTGTTTCCCACAGCCCCGCAGCCAATCCAGGCCCGCAGCGGGACAATAGAGGAAGCATCCATTAGTGCATGGTACATTGATTGCCAATGCCCCGGGGAGAATAACCTTCTGCCCACGCTGCTGGTGGAGTGTGCGGCGTGGGGAGCTGGGAAAGCACCGACCCTCCAGCTGGTTGGGCTGGGATCAGTGGCATTCCTGAGGCCCCGCATGTGCCAGGCACAGTCATGGCTTGGAGGAGGCACGCTTTTGGGGGAAGGTGGAAAAGGGAGGGCAGCCCTGCTAGGGTTCAGATCTACAACCCCAGGGACATCTCTGCCCTTCCCAGAGCCTGGGGAAGCCGTGTGTGTGTGTGTGACCCGAAGTGTGACCGCAGCTTCCTTTGTAGGACGTTTCTAAATGGTTGTTGGATCAACAGCAAGAATAACTAGAGAACTGTAACCCCACTTTCTCACTGCCCCATAACACACCAGGGTCTGTGAGCCTGCTGCACCACTGTTCCCACAGTCCCCACTAAGGACAGCCCACACCTCCCAGAGGACCTGGACCGTGCAGAGTCATCCCTGTAGCTCTTGCTTTTCCTTTTTCTCATCTATCTCTTCCATACAGACATTTTCAGGAATGATGGTTAAGATGGGCTAAGGGATAGCATGAGGCTCAACCCAGAATCCTGGGAAGTCTTGGGAAACCAGAGGTGGGCCATGAATGGGATTTAGCAGCCGAAGCCCATCTTTGGCCCTGAGCAAGGAGGTCGGTTCTGCTTCTTGCTGAGGTTTCAGGTGTGCTTGGTTCTGACCTGGCCTCGCTGCAGCCTAGCCCAGCCCTGGTGAGTGCTCTGAATGTCAGATCTCAGACATCATGTACCTGCCTTGCTGTGTAACCCTCAGTATGTCATCCCCACTCCATTTTTTTAATCTGGAAAATGTGCTGCTTTCATCCTTATCTGCATGGAAACACTGGGATGAATTAAGCAACCATTTATTTTGCGATAAAGGCAAGAAAAAGAATGAAGAAGGGAGGGCACTGGAGGTCAGTTCTGATTTTGCGTTGTAAGTAAAAAATCTGCTTGGGTACAACCCTTGAGGCAGCACTAAAAATAACCCAGAAGCTACCTGGGGAAAGCTGTGCTGCATCCTGCAATGTATGGGTCCAGCCCGGGTTGCCTCAGGCAGAGGTGTGCTCCTCCTCCGAGCATCTGGAGCATCTGGACACGGCAAGGGAGGAGGGAAGTGTGCAGTGAGGTAAGAAAGTCAAAGAATTTCTTGCTTGGAAATGCAGCAATGAAGCCCGAGGGTAATGGGCAGTTGACAGGAAGGAGGGAGGTGTCACTGCAATAGGCAGTGATGTGGGACTCATTGTAGCGGCCTGAATGGACTCGGCTCTTTGTGAAGGGCAGATGTTGTCCATAGAGCCCTTTATTCCCTGCGTTGTGGGAAAGCCAGGAGACAAGACATCTCATGAACACTTTGAAGCAGTCAAAGGATTATGATACAGAATAAGACACAGCTCAGAGACCATGCCCCAGCTTCTGCCAGCTTTAATGAGGTGTCGCCTGTTTTCCTGTGTTCTCTGGCTGGCCTTCCTCCAGGGGCTGGTATTCCAGGTTATTCCTTTCCTAGCAGGGGAGCTATGTTGGCAGACCTTGCAGGAGCTGACAGATAGGCATGGACCAAGCTGGTTGAAGACTCTTCAGTGTCAAAAACCATCTTTTTCCCAACTCCTGAGAAGCCCTGACCTTTATTGCTGTATTAGAACTGATAGCCAGATGGTCTTTTGGGAGTTGGATTCTTTCCCTTTAAATCATTCAGGCTCAAGCACCGTCACTAATGTCGGGAGTAGTTGCAAGGCACACTTCTATTGTCCCAGCAAGAAATGTTATCAATGAGGGAAGAGTATGGGAAAGGCAGAGAAATCCGAACCCACACAGCCTGGCGCTTATAACTCCTTTGTGGAACTGCGCTTCTCTTGGGGCACCATGAGCTCTGTGGCTTTTCCACCCAGGAAGGCTGAAATGGGCACATTTGACCATCCAGGGGCTTCTCCAGGATCTGTGTGCATGGAGAGAAAGGGGTGACAAGGGGCAGGGACGCTTGTCATGCAGGGGTGGCTGCGGGAGTGCTGAGCTGAGCTGCAGCTCAGGCTATCCTGGGGCTCTGGTTTGTTGTACTGTGCCTCAGTTTGCTCTTCTGGGAAATAGCCGAGTGGTGCTGAGCCCTTCCACAGAGCCCTCTTGGAACTGGGAGCTGACCTGTGCCTGTGGTGAGAGGCAGGGATAGGCCTTTTGCTTTTCTGGCATTTCGTGCCCCTTTTGCTTTTCTGGCATCACCTGGGAGCATCTCAGGGAGCAGAGTGGAGGAACAGTAGTGCTGGGGGTGCTGAGAGGGCCTCTCCTCCCTGTCTTGCAGAGGGGTTTATTTTCTCCCTATCTGTCGGGAGCAGTGTTGGGGAAGCTTTTTTACCCAGGGAAATGGAGGGAAGTCAGGATCAAACCAGCTCTGATCTCAGTTTTATGTGCTGGTGGCAGCACCACTGAGGGACACAGCAGCGATAACACTGCCAGTGTCCCAGGCAGCCACACCTGAGTGGGAAATATTATCTTTGAATGCTATGCAAAATAATGAACCCTGGTAAACTGCTGGGTCCCTATGTCACTGCTGGGTGGACCTGATCTAATGGTTAAGATTCACTGATTTCAGCACCATAAATCCCTGCAGTGTTAGCACATCCCTTCATTACCCTCGTGTTCTCACAACTTCTTCTCTGGAGGCTCTTGGCCAAGGTGGGAAAAGACAAGGTCACCTGTTTGAGGTGACCCCTAATGATCCTGTGACTGTTCTTAATTGAGGAGCCACTGCTTCCTTTGGTGTCTCAGATGAAGATCCCTTCTCCCAGCCCTAACCCTGCCTGTAACCCCAACCCTAACCCTAATCCTGCCTATGCTCTGCTCAGGATCTTTCAGTGACATGACATTCTGTACAGAAAATAATATAAAAATTGTTTGTCTGGAAGGGAATATATAAAAAAATAACCATATAAAACTTGTTATTCAGGACTGGCTTCTGTTCCCACAGTGGAATCAAAACTCTGCATGAGAACCAATGGAGTGGGATTCGAGGGAAATCTGCTTCTTCCAGGGGAAAAGGTTATGTTGTTATTAGAACTATTGTATGAAATATTCCATTAAATGTCATTAACACGGCCTTATCTTGCCTCCTTGAGACATCAGAACCCACTCAAAAAGGGCTTTTAATACTGTAAAGTACATTCTTCACAGATTTAACCTTTTTTAATTAGTTTTTCTTCAGATCCAGAATGTTTAATATACTGCCATTCCCAGGTGCATGGGTGAAAGAAAGTGGACTTTGATCATTAAGAAACATCCGAGACAACTTGATCTGCATTTTAAGGGTTGTTAGAGGCAAAAGCAATTTCTATAGCTGCTTGTGTGGTGACCCCCAAGCAGTCATGCCCCAATGACATAGTCCTTCTACAGTGAGTATCACAAATAATTAAAAATTAAGAAGAATTTATTATTTTTCTGCCCAGCTGAAATTCCCACAAGTCACCTCTCGGCATATTCAAGAGTGCACAAGAGGGATTTATTATTTCCTGGTATATTGACTCTGAAAGGTCTGGGGATTACAGCTGCTTTGCACATGAATAGCTGGAGTGTGTTGTACAAAAGGCATGGTCTGTGGGATAATGGGGTTGGATGTGGGAAAGCGCTGACCCTGGGGGAGAGCAGGCTGGTGCCTGATGGCAGGAATCAATTATGTCTCAAAGGAACACATTGCCCTGGGAGCAGGCTTGGCGGGAGCCACCATGTTCTGTGTTTACCACCCTCCTCCTTCCAAACCCGGATAAAACAACCACGGGATGTATCCTGTCCTTCTGCTCCTTCCCGGGGCTCACAGCACTCAGCGCTGAGTTACTGGGGATTTTGGAAATGCTGCTGTTCCCCGTTTCTGGGATGGAGCTGAGGGAGCTCCCACATGCTGCCAGCTGGGTTTGAGGTTTCTGCCAAGCACCCCGGATAGTGCTGAGTTTGCTGGGAGCTCCTTGAGAGTCCTCTGGAACTCCCCATCAGTCACCTCCCCTGCCCTGGCCAAGGAAGGGGACAGCCTGTCACTGACAGTGCAGTGGGGCAGCAAACAGAAGCTGCTGGCTTCATGCACTTCCATCATTGTTTGGAATTGGGTGGGTTTTTTTGGGAGATGGTGGCATTCAGCCCTTACAATGGGCTCTGTACCTGGGTCTGGCAGTGCTGCCAGCCTTTCAAAGATCAAAATTTGGGCTTTGAGGAATGAAGAAATAGGCTAAACATCACAGAGGTTTAACAAAAACAATTTCATGTTTCCAATAAAAATAAGAGCATTTTGATGTTTCTTTTTTTGATTGACATTTGGACTTTGGATTCACAGAATTAATTTTCTCTCTTTATAGAATTATGAGGCTTGGACATGAAGTCCTGCTGAAGGCCCTAAGTATTATGAGTCTCCTGATAAAAGTCATAAGACTCAGCAAACAGTGCTGCCAAGCTTTTGGCAGGGAGCAGGTATCCTGCAGAGAGGATATTTCAGCAGAGCAGGTTGGGAATAGGGAATGTGGCTCCTGAAGTCTGGTCCCAGCAACCACACACTGTCATTAACGAGGGGGAATTGGTGTGTCTGTGCCAGACTGGAGGGCAGGCACCTCTCCCCTGACTGGAGCAGCAATTAATCCCATCTGCATGGGGCAGATATTTAATCACTCAGAGGCCAGCGAGGGAAGCGGTGGGAGATAAGAGCCACAGGCTTTCTGGGTGTCCTCTGAGCCTCGTTTGACTGTTCCTGCCTTGGGAACAAATCCATAACCTGAACTCTCCTTTATGCCCCAGTGGATTGCTCCCCTTCCCTTGAGCTCAGCCTGAGTTTTGGGGTGAGTTTTGGAGTGTAAACTCCCACTGGAACCCATTTTCTTGTTCTTGGCAGCTGTCAGTCACCAGCTGCAGAGCACAAGGGATGTGTGGCTGGGGAAAGTGTCCTGGGACTCCTGTGAGGTCCTGCCCTGCCAGGCAAGGGGGTTTTGGAGACATTTTTGCCATGCTTAGCTGGCAGCAGAATGAAGAGATGGTGTCTGATAAAAGCAAGACAGGTTTTTCAGGAGGTGGATAACCTGGTCCTGAGCCAGGCAAAGGACTGGCAGAGGGGAACACACAAGAGCTGCGAGGCCATGGGCAGGGTTGGGTGCCCTCATCTCCATCTGCAGGGCAAGGCAGATTTCCTCATATCGTCTCCAGAGTCCATGTAATTCAGGACACACTGCATCCCCTCCCTGAGGAGCTCCAATCCCAGGATAACCATCCCTGCTGGGAAGCAGCTGAGCAGAATTCCATGGTGCTGACAGACAGACTTGCCCAGGGACTAAGGACAGCTGCAGGTCTGCAGGAGTAAGAATAAGCAAAGTAAAATGTAGCTTACTTTCTGGAGAGATGGAGTTATTTTCTGTTGAACACAACAATAAGTATTTCCTGATTGGGGATTTATCTTCTAGCCATTTCATGGGTTTGGAAAAATTATACTAAATAACGTTTTCAAACCCCACCGCTGAACTTGAGGGCAAAGGAGAACTTTGGTATGTGCTTATCTGGGTGGTGTATGGCTGTGAGTGTGGTCCAGCCTGGAAATCCAAGTCCTCCCACAAGCAAGGGAGCTGGCCCTATTCATAGGTGCCAAAGCTAATTAAAACAAAAGTGGGCACTGAGCATTTTTGCAAACCAGATGTCTCAAACAGCCTCTTGGCCATAGAAGCCTTTGACCTGTAGGCTGTTTGAAATCTTGAAATCTTGGTTTTCTCCTCTCAGCCTCATTTTCCCGCCTTTGTAAAACACTGCTAATAATACATCCTCACCCATGGAGGAGGTCGCTGAGAATTCATTAGCTGGTATTTGTAAAGCACTTTGAAAATGCAAAGCCAGTGCATTATTCCTACTCTTCTGGATGCTTTCCATGTTATTAAAATCAGGATTTCAGAAAGGCTTATCTGGGATCAAAACAGCATCCCAAACTTGAAAGGGAGCAAGACTGTTAAACCATCAACCGTCGCCTCCCCCTCCAGCCAGATGTTAAGCCCTAAAGAACTGAAGTGGCACAAGGAATTACTTTCCCAAGTTCCCCCAGCTGGGCTGACAAGCCTTGATCAATAGTTTTCTCCACGGTGAGGGCTATGCAGATGGTCTGCCCAGAGCAAGGTTTCTGTGGAGTACAAAGGGAAGTCAAACACCATTTCTAATTCAGCTTGTAGCATGGCACACTTCCTTTATCCTGCGCCTGAATGCCCTGAATGGGAGAGCAGTGTGGGAAACTGGAGGGAACTCCACACTCACCATGGCTGCGAGGCTCTGAAACACCCCTGTCCTCAAACCACATCTGCCCGTGACAGGCAGGGGGGAAAGAAGTGACAGATCGAAAAATCAGATTATAAAAGCTGCATGGAGGGAAAGTAAACCACAAGGAAAAAGGAAAAAAAAGGGAAGGAAGCTGTGTGGGCAGACAGAATTTGTACCAGCCAAGCAGCAGGACAGGGAGGGAATGCAGGGAAGGGTTAGGAGGAAAAGCAAGGAGGGGCTGGGAGGAAATGACAGGAAAAGGAGCTGCAGACCAGAATCTTCCTCATCCACCAGTCAGGCCAAAGCCAATTGTCCCCCTGGAGGTGGCAGAGGTGGATTAGATTGCACTGAGAATTCTCAGCCACATCCCCTGTTTGTCTCTTTAACTCCCTAATCTGTTCAATATGTCCCAGGAAATGCAGCAATTCCCGTGGACCAGAGAGTTTTGTATGATCCATGTGGAGCAATGGGAGCTGAGCCTGGCTTTTAAGAAAACTCAGTCAGGTTTTATACCAGCAATACCAGGTGGAGGAAAGAAATGGGAAACAACAGACTCTATTCTTGTTTTGGTATTTGGCAGGAGAAAATTCAATTTTTTATTAGGTTTTGATAAATTCTGAGGTAGGTGTGAAGGTAATTAGTATTTATAATTTTACAGAGATCAGGAAATAGCTACAAAAATCTACAGAGCAAATCTTGAAGTCCAAATTCTCTGTTGGCCTCAGTGGGGATCCCAGTAAGGCCCTTGGGATTGGATCGATTTTATTTTTGACCTCAGGATGCTCTGCAGGACTCGGCACTAACTAAATATCCCACATTTTGCTGTCTTTCCTGTTCTCAGTTCATCTCTGCCCCCGCTCCCCTTTCTGAATGACTTACTAACATAAGGCTGTGGAAGTTTTCGTACTCCAGAGTTTCCCACACCATTCCTTAACTATATTCCCTCCTGTCACAAAGGAAGTGTGCCCGACTACAAACCACATTAGCAACGGTGCTTGGCTCTGCTTTGTGTTCAGTGGGAAACCCCACTCCCAAAAGGCCATCTGGGCAGCATGGACAGGGAGGGAAGCAGTGGGAGCAGGGAGCATCTCTCCTGACTTGAGAAAGCAGCAGCATCCTTAAGGCTTTCTAAAGGGCTAACATCTGGCAGGGATTTGGGGTGAGGCTGTTGTTGATGCCCTGTTTCAAACATCCAGATCCAGTATTTTGGGATCCTAATGAGCCTTCTGTCCACTAGTGTGTATGTTTGGAGTAGGAGAGGTGTAATTCCAAATCCATTCTTCTTAGTGTAAAGTCCAGAGACTGCGCAAATTTTACAATAGGGAGGAATTTTTGTTACCACTTTCTTTAGGACTTCCTGCCAAAGCAGAGCATCTATTTCGGATAACTGAGCATCTACTTTGAGTAACTCTTCCAACTTGGTCAGTAATTGGCTAATTTTCCCCTCAGGGCTTGTGCAACCAAAGAGAAAATAAAAAGCTGTTTTGAATACATGTTTTTATTTCCAATTCTTTAAAATCTGTGTGTGACAGAGCGAGGATGTAGGAACCTCAATGGATTTCCCACCCAGATGAGATTTTGCTACATTCACCTCCCAATAATACATCGAATATTGTAATTCTTATTATCACATCCGGTTTATGTATGTAGGGCTTCCAGCCTCTCCAGCAAAAATGGAATGCCACAGAAGATTAGTTTGCATTCAGCCTCCTCAGGTACAGGGTCTGGGTCAGTTTGGATGCTGGTGGAGAGGAAATTCTGAGCACTGACCCCTTGACTGTGCCAGTACACAAGCACTCCCAAGCGCAAGGAGGGTGAGGTTGGCATGACTGTTCCCATGGAATTAATGTAATTTTTATCTGGTTGAGTGGAGAATTAGAAGAAAGCAGCAAGAGGGAAACAGCAATTGTCTCTAGCAAAACTGCCCTGCCCATCACAGGAGTGGCACTTTTCTTTTTTGTGTGCTCAATTAATGAACTGGAGAAATGAGACCCAGCTCCAGAGTTTCTGTTTCAGGGTATCTCCCTGAGAGGGATGTGCAGAGGGCAAGATTGGTTTCAGAGGTGGCATTACATGGGCTCAGAGATAATCCACAGACTTTGAGGAGAACATGTGAAACAGTGTCACAAAAGCTTTCCCACAACTTGACATAAAAGACCAGGAGCTCAACAGCTGCTGCTCTGTGCTGAGAGAAGGGAGCCCATTCAGGGCAGCACAATAGGGATGGAAAAGCAGAGCCTGGAGGAGGTCATTGAAGCCTTACCTGGTGCACCAATAATGAGCTGCAGAGAGAGAGAAATGTGTCCCTGTGCTCTGGGTGTGTGTGTTCACATTAAAGGCTGTGTGTGACCACACACAAATGTAAAGGTGAACACATCTACACATATATTAATGTGAATACAACTGGTATTTACTCACTACAGTAAGAGCTCCACAAACATAAACCTGGAAATTACTTGATGGATAAATTGTTGGCAGATCTGGTTTGAGTTTTCCAGCAGGAATCCCTGGCTGTGTTTTTATCAGAGGCTGTCAGCTGTCCCAGCTGCAGGCACCTCCTGAGCACAGCCTGTGCATCAAACACAGCAACTGGACCACGGGAGAATAATGAGGAACCAGGAATTTGATTTCTAATAAGTTTATTAGGATATAAATCTCTTCTGCACCCACTTTCCTTTGTTTATAGAGGAAATGAAAATAATTAGAGTAAAATGTGTTTTGGGGAGGAAGTAAGAGGCAGCATGTGATGCTGAACTAATCCTGAAACAATCCCAAGACCCTTCTCCACAAATATTTCTCTTGCAGGTATTTGGAAACAGAAACATAAAGCACCTATGACTTGGCTTGAGAATTTTCTAAGGGGCTGCATAAGGTACTGAGGGAAGGGAACAAGGATCAAACCAGAAAATGTTTCCAATAATTGTGTGTACTTTAAATGAAATTAAATATTTTTATTTGCAATGATTTAAAGCAGGAAAGCCGTTTTCTGCTTCCCATGGACAAAGCTGGTGCCAGAGGCACCTGTGGGAGAACCAGATGGCTCTGCCACAGGTGGGCTCACTGTGGAAAGCAGGTTAGCTGATTTGAGGAATTTCTGGTCGCCAGGAGCTGCTGTGCGTGTGCCTTGTGGCTGCTGCAGCGTGTGCCTGGGCGCGCTCCCGGGAGCAGCATTCCCTCCATCGGCAGCTGACCTCCTCCTACCTCCTCCTCCTTCCTCCTCCCGCGAGTGAACCCCGGGCTGCCCCTGGAATGCTATTGATCCGCGGCATTAGTCAGCAGCCTTTCCCGCTGAAGGGCAGCTCTTTCCCAGCTCCTGACACGTAACTCTGATCCCAGCCTTTCAGGGAGCACACACTCCCCACCTGCTCATCTGGAGAAGGTCATTATCCGCGGGCTATTCACTGCCACTGGAGCATGCAAGAATAGCTGCTTCTCCCATTGTGCTGCCCATGGCCAGGATTGGCTGGCGAGTGTGGGAAACGCCACCGAACCGCAGACCCACACACTGGCCCCGAGCTCGGACAGTATAAATATCGGGCACAGGCAGCTTCCAGCAACACGTTTCTCCTGGATTCCGCTCCAAGACCTCTCTGCTCAGGACAGATGGCTCCCAGCACCGTTTTCTTGGAGCCCGACAACCTGCTGACGCCAAAGGAGAAAAACAAAGTAAGTGCAGGCACAGCAGAGCAGTTTACAGCAGCTGAGACCTTGCCTCACTCTGTTTAGGAGCAGTGGTGGGCGACAAACAGCCCTGCCGAGTGTCAGGGAGAGGATCCTTTAATAACGGGTCTCTGTTCCTTTGCTTTTTACAGCTGAGGAAGCCGGTGGTGGAGAAAATGCGCCGGGACCGGATTAACAGCAGCATCGAGCAGCTGAAACTGCTCCTGGAGAAGGAGTTCCAGAGGCACCAGCCCAACTCCAAGCTGGAGAAAGCCGACATCCTGGAAGTGGCTGTCAGCTACCTGAAGCAGCAGAGCCAGCTGCAGATGAAGAGTAAGTATTGAGTTTTCTTTCAGTCTCCATTTTACCGCAAATCTGTGACTGTTGTAACAATCTTGAGACATGAACAACTGTTCTAAACTATTCTTTCTTCTCTCTTCCCCCTTCCCTTCTCTAGCTGCAGGATCCTTCCATAAAAGCTCCCAGTTTGACTTCAGAGAGGGCTATTCCAGGTGCTTGCAAGAAGCTTTCTATTTCCTCTCTCTCCACAAAGTCCGAACTGAAACACAGACCAAACTCTTAAGCCACTTCCAGAAGAGCCAGTCAGCTGCTCCAGAGGTCTCCTTCTCCCCTGGGAACGCCGGTGCCCTGAAACAAGTGTCTCCAAAGGACAGCAGCCCTCTCTGGAGGCCCTGGTAGTCAGAGGAGTCCTCACTGCACGGACCTGTGACAGTCCAGAGGAAGGATCTGACTGCATCTGATAGTCCAGCTCTGATCCTCTCTCCTGTAGGGAATTTTATTTCCCCCTTGTTTTATTTATGTATGAGAGAATGCCATGCTTTTGACTTTTTTGGGCTCTTCTGGCAAAAGCTGAGGTGTTCTGTTTAGTGTTGAAGCTGTGTAGGCACTGGTGCAGTGCTGCCCGGGCAGGGGCAATGTCTTCAGAATGAAGGAGGGTGTTTGTAAATATTACAGTTGTGATGGACAGGAATTCCTGTAGGAGATTTTCTCTAATATTTCCAGTAAGAGCCATCAGCTTTGCTCTGGCTTGACTGACAACTCTGGTTGGCTCAGTCACTCTGGAGGATAAATTTATTCCCTTTGGTTCATGCACACTTGGTTAAAATATTTCCCTCTGTTTGCTTATCAGTTGTGCAGCATCAAAAATGGATTTGGTTTTGGTTTGGATTTCTTCCCCACGGCCCTTTCATAGTCCTGTATATACAGTGTAAGGGATGCCCAGGAGTTAGGAAACTATGTGGAATATTTCTACTATTTGATGCTTTTTTCAATTTAGAAAAAGAGTATGTTATTGCTTTATGTTAAAGAAAAGTAGTAGGTAACAGGCTTGATTTGTCAATGTTATACATTTTCGATGTAAGCTATGCTTTTTTAGCATTTTCATTATAATAATGATTTTTATCTGTATTGAGTGGTTGAATTCCTGGTGAATGCTGTTTCTCCCAGTGCTGGGACTGCCCTATGGCTCACCTGCATACTGTGTATGCGTCTCTGTGTATGTAGAGAGCAATAAAATGCATTTGTGTGCAACTTCTGTGTGGGTCTCTCCGTCCAAAGGATGTGCAGCCACTTGTACTCCTGAGAAAGGTTAATGCCATTCTGAAGAAATGGGATTTTCGTAAAGCTCAAGGAACTCCCATTCATGTTTACTTTAAATTCTTGTGAATCCCACCATGTGAGTCACCTTGAACCTCAAGGAGTGCTCTTGTCCCACAGATTCCTGCAGAATTCTACCGAGCATTTCCTCAGTCACTGTCCCTCCTGTCCCCAAACCCCTCATCTGAGCAGCAATGCCCTGCGGCTGCCCAGAACCTGGGTCCTCCTTCCACATCATTTGTTCACAAACATAGTCCCCCAGCTGGGTTTTGAGGGGTGGATTTGTGCCAGGTTTAGCGGGGCTTCTACCAGGATTTGAGGGGTTGGTTTTTACCAGGATTTGAGGAGTTGGTTTTTACCAGGACTTGAGGGCTTGGTTTGCCAGGTTTTGAGGAGTTAGCTTGTCAGCATTCAAGGGTTTTGTCAGGTTTTGAGGGGTTTGACACGATTTGATGGGCTTGTCAGGCTTTGAGGGCTTGGTTTGACAGGATCTCAGGGGTATCTCAAGCTTTGAGGGGCTGTTTTGGCACAATTTGAGGTATTCTACTGACATTTGGCACAGCTCTCTCCCTGGAAAAGCCTTCCTCGCCGTGCCCGGCCGCGAGGGCGCGAAGAACTGAGAAAATCCGAGCCACACAGCCCGGTGGCTTCGAATTCCCTTCCAATTCCCATCCAATTCCCTTCCAACTCCCTTCCCGTCCGCTTCCTGCATGCCTTCTTTCGATTTCCCTTTGGCGTCCTGCAGGGACCCCTGCCGGGGCACCATGAGGATGGAGAGTGGCGAGGCCGGAGACCGTGAGGGAGCGGCCTCGGGGACCGTGAGGGAGCGGCCTCGGAGACCGTGAGGGAGCGGCCTCGGAGACCGTGAGGGAACGGCCTCGGGGGCAGTGAGGGAACGGCCTCGGGGACCGTGAGGGAGCGGCCTCGGGGGCCGTGAGGGAGCGGCCTCGGGGGCCGTGAGGGAACGGCCTCGGGGACCGTGAGGGAACGGCCTCGGGGACAGTGAGGGANTCGGGGGCACTGAGGGACCGGCCTCGGGGGCCGTGAGGGAACGGCCTCGGGGGCCGTGAGGGAACGGCCTCGGGGGCCGTGAGGGAGCGGCCTCGGGGACCGTGAGGGAACGGCCTCGGGGGCCGTGAGGGAACGGCCTCGGGGGCCGTGAGGGAGCGGCCTCGGGGGCCGTGAGGGAGCGGCCTCGGGGGCCGTGAGGGAACGGCCTCGGGGGCCGTGAGGGAGCGGCCTCGGGGACCGTGCGAGAACCGCCTGAGGGGCCGTGAATGACGTGACTCGATGGCCGTGAAGGACTCGCCTCACGGGCCATGAGGGAAACAGCCCTGGTTGCCGTGAGGGGAAACCACCTCAGGGGCCATGAGGAACTGGCCTCAGGGACCCGGTTCTTGCGGTGTCACCCAGTCCTTGTGTTGCCCCAAGGTCCTTGCTGTGGTGTCAGTCGCGCTGTTGGAGTGCTAGCTGTGCACCATGGACCCTGACTGTGATGTGGCCAAAAACACTTTATGATTTTTCCCTGTATGAAAGGCAGAAGTGTGTGAGCTGCTGTCTGTGGTGAAGGGTCTCTGAAGGAATCACTGGGTCACAAAGACTATGCTGAACTCCCCTTTGGGAGAGGCTGTGGGCTTCTTCCTTCTAGGCACAAGGTGTGTGAAGTTTGTCCTCTTGGCACCTCCACCACAGCCTGCATGTCTGAGACCTGCACCCCTCTGCCCAGGGAAACTGCTCTATGTATTCCTCTTGGGCGAGTGATGCTGTTGGGTCTGCATTTTGGTGTCTTCCAAACAGCAGCATCCTCCTTCCAGTAAGGCTCTGAGTGTGGAATCCTGTTCCTACTCTTGGGAACAGCTGAACTCCTCTCTTTATAGGCTCATTGACATGACAGATTTTGCCTTCAGGCTCTCATCTAAACTTGTTACTACATGAGAGGTTCTCAGGGTGGCTCCAGCAGAGCTGGATCTGGAGCCATGGAGAGTAGCATGCTCCTAGTACCTGGCTTTCAGGTGACACATCCCTTATCTAGTGTAGAGCAGCTGACAGTTTGCTTCTGAGGAGAATAATTTTTCACTTACAAGCATTAAAAGAAAGAGGTAAGAGCCAGCTCCCACTTGGATTACCCACCAAGTCAGGAAGATCTTTGGGAGGTGTGATATGGAAAACAGGGCAGCAGTTCCACTGGCAGGTTCTAACACCACAATTACTTCTTTTCTCACATCACACCTGCAGAACACTTCCCCAGCTCTACCTCTGACAACAATCATGGCAATCCTTGTCTCTTTGGTTCTGCTGGCTGGTGCAGCTGCCCTCACAGCAAAGGAGGAAAAGTTGTGTGCCTTGTAAGTATGAAGAACATGATTGTAAACGGGTAGTTCTGTAAAAGTATCCTGAAGAATGGTCTTAGTTCTTCAGCTGAAAATTCCCCTCACTGTTTGTTGGTGGAACTGTTTCCTTTCCTTTGCAGCAGTGCAGGAATCAGAAGTATCTCTCTTTTTGGGTAATACATTAAAATCTGATTTGAAAGTGACCCAACAGTGGCTCTTGCTCTTTAAGAGAGAAGTAGAAGCCTGGCTTCTACTAGTGGAAAGAGAATTTGCTGATAAAAGCTGATAAAAGCTGACTTTTAATACTCTGTGTTTTCCTTTGACGTGTCATAAAGCATGAACAGCACGGGCAGGTTTTGATGTTAATGAGGAGAAAGGGGATCAAACAACTCAAAACTGCTCCTGTGCAGGAAGTTAGTGCTGACCCTGAAGAAACCAGGCCTGAATTGGACATTGTTTGAACTGTGACACACAATGAGGACGGTTGAAAAACCCAAGCACAACCCCTTTTTTCTTTCTAAATCATCATGAAGAGAAAGGCAGCTTGAAAATGAAAAGGAGGGTTTTGCAAAGGAGTTAATGAAATAGCCCAGTGACATCTTGTGAAGCATCAAAGTCTGCAATAGATGAGTGATCAAGGCGTTGGGAGTGTCATCAGGGGCTGGAAAGCTTGTTCCTTTTACATCCCCTTCAGGTGCAGTGGGCTGTGTGGAATGCCTGGACTTTTCTTCTTTCCCCATGGACAGTTGTCACTTGTTATGCATTAATTTTTCCACTGTTGCTTGTTGGTGGGAAAAAACTGGCTTTTATTTCCATTGTAAACATTCTACATAATACCCAATGCAGTTTCCAAATGCATTTTTGTACAGATTTTTCAGTTTTTAGGAGAAAAGAAGATATTGCTGGGAAAAGGAATTCTGCACAGCAAGAATCATGTAGCTTTTAGTAAAGGAAGTTGATATCCTCTGTGTCCACTGCGTCTAAAAATAAAGTTTTTACTAAAGAAAACACATTCTCTCTGTGAAAGAACTTTCCTGATACCTGCAGAAGGGAAAACTCTGAGTTATGTGGCTGTTGGCTTTATCTTAAAAAGGAAAAGCATCCCTGTGCTTGCTTTTTAAGGAAGGATTTGGGAGGATAGAAATGCTTTAGTTATCAGAATTATCTATGAAATGAGATGTGGAAGAATCCAGAGAGGCACAGAGAAGGCCCTGGATGGGTGTGCTAGGAGATCTGGGAGGTGGCATCCACATGACCATGGGGAAGGGAAAAAATGGGAAATGTTATCTTTTTGCTTAAGGGAAATATGGAAGACAATTTCTTAAATTTTTTTTTTCAGCAGAATTAATTTTGCAGAGTGAGGTGATGTTTCAGAAACTCTGTGGTTTATAGAAATGGCTGTTCAAAATCACAGCTCTGATGGGTCCAAAGCTGCAGGAAATGGAAAACGGAAAGATTTAGGGAATGCTTTAAAATTCCTTAAAAAAACCCCTCTGCTGTACACAGGCAGATCTGTCCATGAAGAAACACTTTCTATTACAGTGCTGAGAATAAAAGCATTGTGACTTTTAGGGTGAGACTTGGTTTTCAAGTGCAAATACTTCTCCAGTTCTCATGTTCTGAAAACCTGTGCGTTGCTGTAATTGTGGAAGGGTAAACTGCCTTCGATTTCTGTCGCCCCCAGCTCTTCTTGTACAGAGAGGAGTACCACAATTCCAGAGTTTGGGAAGTATCTGAACATAAAAGAGGCTGATTCCTGTGTGTCTACTGAGAACTGGGTTTGCTTTTGGTGGTCAAATAAGTGTCAAGTCAGAAAAGCATTTTCTGACATTTCTTTCTGAAAATACCAGGAGCACCCAGAAAATCCACTGCTGGTTTTGTGCTTGCTGCTTTTGTGGCTGGTCTGGCTTCCTGACTGTGTCACAGTGAGCAGTAAAGACAGAAATGGGAAAATACAATTTTTTTTTTGGTTGTTTATTTCATTTTGATAGCTGGTTAATGTTTCAGTGGGGGGGTTGGATGTTTTCCAACACTCCCAGCTGTGGAAGTTGCTAATTGTTAACCACTGCTCATCCCTCCACAACACTCAGGAGGGGTTACTGCAATTGTTGAGTGAAAAGCTTTCAAGATGAAACCAAACCCCCAAATGGAGAAAATTCAGAAAACAGTGACAAGGCACCTTCAGCCATCTCTGTGCTACAACAATTTACTGGTAAATTCTGTTTTGGATTTTTTTTAATCTGCTAATGACCTGTTGAAGGCAACTGGATCTTGAGATATTCAGTGTTACTGTTTTACTGGGGTGAACTTCTAAATAAACAGCAGTGAAAGCAGCTCTTAAAAGCAGCTCTTAAGGAGGGAAAGGAGTTAAATATTACTGTTGTTCAGTAAGTGCTATAATTAAGAGGAGAGATTTATTAGGTTTTAGGCAGCAGTTTCTGCAAAGACATTTTTGTAAAGAAATACCTGTCCTCCAGCCCCATAATTGGGACTTCCAGTGAGTTCACTTCCAGGTGGAAGCTGCTGTAGGTGAGCTGGGATCTCTGCACAGCCAAGGAGAGAGGAGCACCATGAACCTGGATCAGCGATCTACCGACTAAAAATGAATTTTTTGCAGGGTTTGGTGTCTGCACCAGCTGTGGTTCGATGGAGTCTGAAAGTTGCTCCTGTTGGAAGTGAATTTTGGTCACAGGAGCTGGAGCGGGATTTGTCACCAGGTGGCAGCATGGGAGAAGGAAAGGCTTTGGATTCCTCCCGGGAAACATCAGGATCTTCCTTCTTTTCCTAAGTATGTAATAAAGCTTCTCTAAGGCTTCAGTGTTTCCGAGTCTAAAGTGCAGCAAAACACCTCTGGGTACAGAACTTCCCACAGGGCTGAAGCATTTTATGATTGTGGGAAGGTAAGACAGTGGTCGCTAGGAATTCAGAGCCATTCCCTGGGATTTGGAGCCAGTCTCCTATCTCCAGTTTGTGTGTGGGCACAGCACCAGGGTCAGTGGGGCTGTTAGGGGAGGTTGGCTCCCGTGCCCTTGGCACTGACACGAACTGGCAGCTGGGAAGTGTTCTGCAGGTGGGAGATGGGATAAACTTGCATGGAAAAATAGAGTAACTCCCGTGTGCTGTGATGACCACTTGGAATTAACCCTCCCAGGCACGTTTTTATTATCCCTTTAACCAGTTGCATGTGCTGGACCTTTAATGGTCCATCTCCAGGGCTCAATAATTTTGCAGAGTCACACAGGCAGTTACTGCCTTGCTGTCAAGTGATTCCTGTGCTAGAAAGAAAAATATTTGCTGGAATAATATTCAAAACTCACTATTAAATGTTGGAAGTTTAAAATATTCTCATTATAGTAGGATGCTTACTAAGGAAAGCCCCCCATACCTCTCCATAGGGAAATCCTTGCTGAATTGGCCACCATGATTTTTCTATTTTCAATTTTATTAAAAATTAATACATGTTACATTTTCAAGTGTAAATACTGAAAAATAGCCTATGGCAAAATGAAAAGGCACAGGATTAAAAACGGCTTAATTGTTTCCATGGATACATATCTGCTATTTGGCAAAAGGTATTTTATACACTTTCTACAAGAATAAGCATCATTTTAAATATATCTCTGAAGGGTGAGACCCTGTAATTTAACCATAAAGACAGAATTTGTACTCCTAAAATGTGATAATTGTAGTGATGCCTCACTTGAAGGGGGTTCTTTGGAGCAGAGGAACTCAAGTGCAGGAGGAGAGTGCGACAGGCGTCTTGACATCGAGCTCACTGTGTGACATGTCACGACAAATAGCAATCCATGACAACAAAGCAGTGATCAAAGTGCAGGGGCACAGACAGCACGAGAGTTTATACCAGCTCTAACCTGATCTGGGGAAGAATGCACCAGAAATGGAACCAGAACACTGGAAACGGAGCAGTGGAACATCTTAGCATTGCTGAGCCCCAGAAAGTGGAGCTGACATATTAAAATTCTTATTCCTGTCTGAAAAATAGATCTGTGGCTGCTTGTTGGTTTTGTTTTCGTGTAAGAATTAGTCCTTGTAACCCTGATGCAGTGTCTTAGTAACAGTCAGGATGTCGTTGGAAACAGTCGTTGTTCCTGGGAGCACAGCGTGGCCTCTGGCACAGCCTGCCAGTCCCGGGATCCATCCCTGTGATCCCCGTGATCCCTGTGTGCTTCCCAGTGGCACTGGGAGAGCTGAGTGCTTCCTTGGCTCTCACTGCAGCAGCTCTTGCTGTGCCTGAGCAGCAGAACGCCGGGCACATCCCTGCCACGAGCTGTTTGTGGTGTCACCAGAGCGTCCCATCCCTGGTTACCACACCCGGCACTTCCCTGCGGGATGCATGGCCGTGCCCTTCTTACAGTGGAACACCTCGGAGAAGGCTTCAAAGTTCTGCAACGAGCCCATCACCCTAAACAAAGAGAAGGGACTCATTTACATTGAAATTGCTGTTCTGGGGAACAGAAAATGGTTTGGAGCCTGAGAATTCAATTGCAGTTCAGAATACGGAATATTTTAGGAAGTTTAGGTAATATGAGCAATGAAATGCCAGAACAGAGTGGGTTTAGTCCTGCTCCCTTATTGACTGAAAAATTCACCAGGTCAGGTATAGATATATTCTCTCCAGCAGTGACCTACAAACTGGCAGAAATCAAGGAAGTCCTGGAGTTACTTTGTGTTATCAGACTCTCCTGTGCTGTCGTGGTGCAAGGGGTTGCATGAAGTGAGTTGTGAATTAGTAAATGAGTCAAACCCACCTGTACTTCAGAGGGCTGTGAACGTCGGTCTTTATGGACTGACTGGCATATTCAGGTCTGTAGGAACCACACCAAACCTGGACAGGACAGGGAGATTCACCAATTAGAGGGTCAGTATTGCAGGGAGTTCATGTTGGGAGTCTCTCACTGGCTTTCCTAAGAACATCCCATTTGCTATGATGTCATTGGGGTATATTTTATAGAGAGGCAGAATAGGTGCAATTATTTATTAATTAGCTTTTTTTAAATCAAGGTCTGGGATGTAGATCTGGTACTCTGGGACAGATCTATCTGCACTTGATTTCATCCAGATGGTTCCACCAACAAAGTCCAAGGGCCTGAGGCACAACCCTGTGTGTTCTCACCTGGGCAAAGTTGAGGAAGAAAAGCTGTTTGTGGGACAGGTTCAGTCCAGGCAGCTTTGGCTCCTTCCCTTCCTGTTCCAGCCACTTCAAATAGGCCTGGAAGTGATCATAGATCAACTCAGAGGAGCAGCAGGAGGATTTTCAATGTTGTTTTGGGATTTTAGTACCACATGCATTAAACCAGAGTGCTTCCCATTTGTATTTGTATAAATGTTCTGTCTCTAATACCAACAGTACAGAGAATTTGATGAAAAAAACTGTCAGCATAAGCACTGTTGACTTCATGAACTCCTTCTACAGCAATTTGTGTCTGGAAATAAAGTGTTAAGTCTCCCCTATAGTGATAATTTTTCTCTCTTCAGGTATCTGCTCATTAAATAGCAGACAACAACCTTGCTCAATGTTAAATCCATTACCTGTTATTGTTACACATTAATTGGCCAATTTGCTTTTTTAAGGTATATTGACATGATGGAGACAAGTTAATGTGCCCCCATGCTGGCTAATTCCCAACATTCTGTTTCTGCAGACTCTCAGGTGCTGAGGCAGTCCCAAAGCATGAAACAAAAGGGAGAGCTGAAGGTAAAAAGAGATGCAGCATCACAGAACATCCAGGCAGTTTGTGTTCCCCCACACTGCTCCTCCACATCTGTGACAGCTTTTAGAACAACCCTAATGAAGTATTTAATTGGAATGGTGTCCCTTAGGGTTGGAATTGAGATTTCTGAAAATTCAGGATGTTGTATAAACACCCTTAACACCATACTCAAACACCAAAATAAAAGGTTTTCCTGTGACATCTGTTAGGGTTCTTTGTAGGGAAGAACAAACCCTGCTCACACCTGAGCTCCACCTTTGGCTGCTCCTGGGTGCAAGAATGCCAGCAGACCATGAGTACATGAGCTTCCAGGTGTACAACAGAGGCTTTAGCTTTTGGAATACGGTAATAATGAGTTAATTGTCAATTTTTTAGCCCAGAATAGGCCCCCCCATTCCTGGATGCCAGGTAAAGTTAACTCACAGGGTGTTTGAGGATTACCTTATAAGCCTGTCGGACTCCTCCATTATCTGCAATATTTTCTCCTAATGTGCTTATGCCGCTGACCTGTAAAAGTAATAATTTATTTACTCTATTGTCAGTAAAATCAGCAACTCTAAGAACCAAAGGTCAATCATACAACAGCCTGACACGTCTGGAGCAAAGGGAAGCTGTGACTTTGTGTTGGGACAAGAAAGGAGAGAATAAAATGAAACAAATCACAGGGTATGAGCTGTAGATTGAAACAGAACACGCACAAATAGAACATGGACAGAACCGGGCTGCTGCTGGACAGAACATCACTGCACACAGACCCTGGGCTTTCTGGGCCACACCAGTGTCCCCAGTTTATCACTACCTTGTGCCTTGTTCCCAGAACAGTTCCCTGTGGTAGCTGGGGTTTGTGCTTATCCCCTGTTAAAGGCATTATTTGTACAAACCCCGAGCTGTGGCCGTGGTGGTTGTGGTTACTCACGTTCTGTCCCCCAGCCAGCTCCCAGGTGTAGTTTCCATACTGGTGCACCATGCACAGGGACTGCTCCTTGAAATGCAGCGCTGAGAAGTTGCTCCACCAGTCCAGCATGTTCCCATCTTTGTCAAAATTCCTACCTGCAGGAAAACCCAGGGATTAAAGGAAGGATTTGAGGAAGATTTTAAAGCTGCCACTCTGCCAGTGTAGTACCCGGGATGTTGGAGCTGCACTCCCTCTTTCCTCCTTGAATTTAGATGCTCAGAAATATTTTGGGCACAGTTTATTCTCTTTGTCACAAGGGAATGGAATTGTGGTCAATGTTAATCCCTGATTTCCTGTTTAGTCAGGAGCCCTGATTTCAGGTCTAGCTCCGAGGCCTGGTTTTATTTCCAAGTGGATTTTGCAGATAATGTGTAACAAAAACTTCCCTCACCTCTGAGGTGTCTGAGGTGCTGGTTTTGTGTGGCCACATGACAGAAATGAGGTTTCTAGAGAATTAAAAGCTGGAATTGCAGTTCTGGAGTTTGTGTCCTTGGCTCTCTGGCATGAACAAGGTTTTTCTTTGCTATATGACTCAGTTTCTGAGGCTGTGTTATGTGCTTGTGTCATCTGCACAAAGTTAATTAGCATAAAAAAAACAGCTTGAAGAAAATCCATGTGGAAGAAACTTCTGACTTGTAGAGTCAGAAGTGAGCTTTTCCCCCAAATTCTTTTACATGGCATTTGAGAAAGTTAAAAAAGTCAATTTATTTCAAGCATTTGTGTTGAAAAACAAAGTCTCTGGGGATTTCAAGACACTACTGACATTTGCTCTATCCCAAAAATGTTGTTCACAAATTCCACTGTATTCAGGGAGCCCATGGATCTGCTTGCTTTCTGTTTCTGATCCGATGGTGCTGTAAAAAAATAACATTTTTTTCCTGAGAATTGTCATTGCCTCAATTTATTTTTAACCTCTGCTTATTTCTTGTGCTCTGTTCAGGAAACATTCCCTGCAAAACATTCCCCAGAGCGTTCCCAGTGTGCTCCTATTGCTGCTGAGCTGGATGTGACTGTGCAGGGATCTTCAGTCCCAGGCACATTTTAATTCCAGCCATGCCACGAGTTTTAGCTGAAATAATAACAATTTTTCAGTCATCTCCTCACCGTTGTCATCAAACCCGTGAGTGATCTCATGCCCAATAACCATCCCAATCCCTCCAAAGTTCAGGGCCTGGGGCTGGTGTTTGCTGAAGAAGGGGGGCTGGAGAATCCCAGCAGGAAAAACTGCAAAGACAGGGAGAAAGAGGTAAAGGCTGTAAGGTGATTTGTTTTTGCATCCTTAGCAGACAGATTGTTTGCTTGGTGTAAGGGTCAGGAGGGAACAGAAAATATAAAATGATTAGAAACAAGCTCATGCTTCATGTGAAATGGTTTCTCTCTTGATAAATGGAAAATGACAAGTTAATAAAGGTTTAATTTAGCACATCTGCAGCTACAGTATCTCCCTGTTTGAGACCCAGCATTTACATTAAGGTTACCCTGATTTGGTCCGTAATATTTGCTGCAGTGAGTCAAGAACAGAATGTTTAGGAGGTGTCCTTTGGAGACAGGCGCAGTTTGTGTGTCAGAGCTGTTTTATAGGGGAACTAATGGAGGTTTTATTGCTTTATTTGGGTTAAGGAAAGGTTAGAAATCATCTGCTGATGTCACCAACACTTGGAGTGTAAAACACACACAGGGGTGATTCCTACAGACCACCAAGGGCACTTGATGCCAATTGAGGGGGGCAATATGAGACCAGTTCTGCCTCAGTTTGCTGGCAAAAACCTTGTCCAGAACCATGGGATTTGCTTTTCACCCCTTCTACACAAGCTGAAAAGCATAAATACTTCTAGAGGAATTCAGACTGGCAGTTTTTAAACTTGAGGATGTTCAGTGACAAGGTATAAACGACACCTGCCAGGGAGGGGGAGCTGAATATTCATCAACAAAGTGCTTGAGCTGAAAAAACAGCCTGGCAGCCTTGCCCAGAATTCCTGGATGGGCACAGGAAGCTTTACCTCTGGATGTATACTTGCACTGTTGTGTGGATAAAATTAAGTTTGAAGCGTTTAAACCTACCTATCTGGTTCCTGTTGGGGGAATAGAATGCATTGACCACTGCAGCTCCAATTATCCATCTAAAAATAAATGTTGAACACAGTTAGTCATGACGGGGTGTTTTCCCCAGACATTTTTGAAATTTAATTCTGGTTAAAAAATACAAGGTATATAGGAAAGGATTGTAAGNATATATTCTATTATATATATGTATACATACATGTAATATATATATTATCAGGAATGTATATATAGGTATATAAACAAATATAATTTTCTTCTTAGGAGAAGGAAGAACCTTGTAACAAGAAAGAAAATCCTTTTAAGGAGATTATATAAGGAAAGGATTAATATAGGGAAAATGATGCATTGATCACAGCTGCAAATAATTCCTCATACCTGGTGGCTCACTTTGGGCAGCTTTCATCCCAAACACACAACATTCAAGGGAAAAGCACTTCTCACTTTACCTTAGAATTGTTTAATTCCTTGATTATCTCAGCCATGGGCATTCCCAGGAACCCACAGCATGAGTTAAACACCCCCACCATTAACCCAGAATTTAGATTGTGTCTGTGACTCTGTCTGGAAACTCACATATCTTGGTCAACTCTCTCTCGAAGCTTTTTCAGGCTCTTTTGGGCTCCAGCTCGCAGGTTTTCCAGGATGTTTTCAAAGTAGCTGTGTTCACTGAAGTTTAACTACACAAACAGGGATCCAAGTACATTGGTCAGCTGAGCAGGAAGAGGAACTCCTTGTCCCACTGAATGTCCTCTAAAGAATGTTTTGGTTGCGTGGTTTCACTGAATAGTTGGTTCTTTGCACCAGTTATTTATTAATATGTTCATTTTAACCTCCTTGGAAAGGGCAGTTGCACAGGTACAAATATTCCAGTGGCAAGAAAGCAAATGCAGGTGTTTATTTTGAGTTATTTAGTGAGATATGCACAAAACACTTACATTGGCATATTCCAGGTCCAGTTTCTCATTCTGATCTTCCAAAATATAATCTGGGTAGCCAATTTGTTCTTTGATTGCCAGTGCCTGGAAGAAAAGAGTTGAATGTTTCCTCTTAATTGTGGTTTTTATTGGTGTGTTGACGGTGGGTTGTTTTTACTATATTTTTGATACAAAGAATAGTTAGATGTTTGGGGTTTATTCTTGGCTTTGGAATGGTGCTGATGGTCCTGTGGTCAATTCAAAGTTGGAAATGGTTTTTATTGGAGAATTGCATTGTATCCAGTTGGCATTTTTATTGATGTGACAAAACAAAGGATTGAAAGGAAAGGGCAATATAACAGGATATTCATGTCCTCTTTTCCTCTTGTTTGTGGACAAACTGGAAATGGTGATGCTACAAAATTCCAAATATTTTATGTTCATAAGGGAATAGTGAAGTTCTTTGTTATCTCTGACCTTCTCACGAGCTTTCTCCTTGGATGCCTCATCCATCCACTGCAACTCATCCAAAGTCTCCACGAACACTTCACGGATCTTCTCTATTAAATCTCGGACCTGAAAGAGATCCAGGAAGACACTCAACATTTCACATGCCCTATTCCCAGGCACAGCTAAGGAGGGATGAAAAGCTTCCTGCTGGAATGCCTCCAAATTATGCACTCTAAACCATGGTACTGAGCAACTAAAAGAGCATAAACGATTTTCTTGCACCTTCTTGACTGGTGGATAACTCTCCCAGGCAAAAACCAGGGAGCTCACACCAGAGGGAATGGGCATTGTGAATGTACAGTAGTATGAAGGGTAAACTACATACCATCCTCTTGCTCTCACCAGCAAAAGTCTCCCGGACATACATCGCTCCCACCGCGTTCTCCATGTTGTTGTTGACGTAACTCACACACTCCCTCCAGCGCGCCTCCTCCAGCGTCGTCCCGTACAGGGCCTGCAGCGCCAGAGCCCAGCGTCAGCCCTGCCCCTGCAGCTCCTCCAAACCATTGCCTCAATTAACACTAAGGTTTCCACTGCTGGGGTTGGGTTTGTTTGGGGATTCCATCACGTAATCACAGAATCTAGAATGGTTTGGGTTGGGAGGGAGCTTAAAGTTCATCTCATTCCAAACCCCTGACCAGGGTAATTTTGTGGACCAGGCTGGAATTGGTGGCAGCTGTGCCCTCCTCTTTTTGAAGAGAGGAAATACCTTCCTGTAGCTGGCCCGAGCGTCCTTGAAGCGCCGGCTCAAGCTGCTGACCCGGTCGATCACCAGCCGCCAGATGAGGTAGTTCTGGATGGTGCTGTGTGGGAAAGCAAAGCTGAGCTTAATCCCCTGTAAAAACCAGCACTAGTGCAGGCAGTCAGAGGGGAATCTCAGCTTTGGATGGAGACCAGGAAGGAAATCATTGCTGTCAGTCCTGGGTTTCACAGCGTCACATTTAACTGGAGAGTCATCCAGCCTGGGGACTGGGCTGTCATGTCAGTTCTGGGATTAATTTCTTATTTTTCTTCCTTCTAGAATGTAACAAGAGCTAAGCCTGTAATGTATTTTTTTGTTCCCACTGAACATTTTCTAAGCAAGAAGCAAGTGAGACACCTTGTACTGCAGTATTTGGACTTTGAAACCTCCAAAGGCATTTCCTGTATTTTACAGGCATGCCATTCTTTCTCAGAAGCTCAGAACTAGCAAGGGGCCCAATAACTGACATTTCAGCAATCCTGTGACTTTTGTCCTGCCTATCCTGCAGTTTCTTTACCTGGCTGAGTACTTGGAGATAATTGCTTTCAGCTCTTGCAGATAAGGCATCCCATACACAACCACCTCTTCCTCTGGGTCCACCTGAACACTTACTGAAGACATGACACGTTGGATGAAGAAGGTCCAGTTAAATTCCTAGGCAGACAGAGAGACATTCCAGTGTTGGATGATTAAATGCCTCAGTAACTGGACTTTTGATAGTCTTATGACCTTGAATGCAGCTGTTCAGTAGGACAAGGCTTTTAAAAAGATTCTGAAGACAGAATTAGGAATGGGAATGATTTTACACCTCTTTGTTGAAGCACTAATAAATTCACAAAGCCATGTCCAAATGGCATGGAATTGAAAGACCTGAAGTATAAGACTGCTCATGAAACACTTACATTGAATGAAAACTTTTCCTGCAGCTCTGCTAAGGTCATTTTGTTGTACAACAAGGTCACATCATGCCTTTCCTCTGCTGGGGTCGTGGCCTGAAGACATTCACAAAGTTATTACTGGAATCAACTGACAGAACTATCAGTGGCTGAAATCACATGCAGGTGCACACACACACACACTCCAATAACATTCTGATTAACCAGTTTGTTTGGGAAAAGGAAAATCATTTGGTTGTGCCCAGTGCTGCTTCCAAAAATTCAGTACAGGAACCTGGGTTCCCCCTATTCAATAACTTTTCAGGGGTATGTTGAGTCAAGTGGTTCCTTCTGTCCTCTTTAGAATGGAAGTCTCCTCTGGGCAATTTTTAGGGTTATGAAGGATGCAAGGGAGCCTGTCCTGGTGTTATCCAAAGTGCATGCTTAGCACAAGGTTCATTATCCTGTTTAGAAAAGTTCCAAATACGCATAAGTCTGGGACTGGAGCAGCACAGCAGCAGTGTACACAGCAGGCAGAATTGGAGACACAGAGGCTCTGATTTTTGGGCTATTCATAGCACAAAAACTCTTCTTCCCCCACTTTTGTCTGTGCCTTGGGTTTTCTGCTGCGTTGAGAACCGCAGCACAAACCAGCAAGTGACTCTTCCCCCTCATCCCTTGCCCCCCACAGCTTCCTGAGGAGTTCTTCATCTCTCTACTCACATTTGCAATTTCTGTTTCAAACTCCATGACCTTTGCCATTTCCTCTTGGACAAAGAAATCATCTTTGGACACGTTCTTGTCTTCCCGGATCATTTTGGCGACGGTGATCATGAACTGCAGATAAGCTTCTCTCACCTGCACTCGAACACAGAACGTGTGGAAAAGGTTTGCTGTCCATCATTTCACAGAACCCCAGAGTGGCTGGGGTTGGAAGGACCTTAAACCTCATCCAGTGCCACCCCATACCATGGGCAGGGACAGTTTCCACTATCCCAGGCCGAACCAAGCCCCGTCCAACCTGGCCTTGGACACTTCCAGGGAGCCAGGGGCAGCCACAGCTTCTCTGGGCACCCTTTGCCAGGGCCTCACCACCTTCACAGGGAAAAATTTCTTCCCAATATCCCCTCTAACCCTGCCTACTGTCAGTTTGAACCATTCTCCCTTGCCCTACAGGCCCTTGTAAACTGTCTCTCTTCACTATGGCTGTAGCTCATCTTCACATTTCTCATTCAGCAAAGCATTCTCTATGTCATGAATGCCTCACAGGGCACTTGCCATCCTCAAAACACACTTTCTATTTTCCACATGGCTTCTCAATGCCACCCAACCCCAGCATTCTGAGTTAGAATTACTGCTTGGGCAAAGAGAAGGCTCTGTGCTTTGAGTTACACGATGGGAACAGTGATCCAAAATTCCAGGGAGAACAGGGAAGGTTTGAGTTCTCTGAAAGTAATACCATAAATCTTCTCAGGTCTGGTTTTATAGTCTGAAAGAAAAGCTCTGTTTCAGACAGTTCCCAGTGACACCTTTGCTTTATTCCTGATGGGAGCCTCTGACTGATTTATGCCTCAGAATGGGCCTTGAAAAGACATTTGGCTGCTGAGGGAATGCTGATCCCTGATACAGGAAAACTTGATGCTACCTGTTCTTCTCTCATACTTTTCTTCCTCTGTAGACCTTGGAAGCCAGATAAACACAGCAACTGTGGTGAAATTGAGTCTGGGCACTTACAGATGATGATTTGTGGTTTTAGGCTGAATGCTGAGCCTTAATCAGGCCAGACTCCCCCAGGCCTCCAGAGGAGCTTTGCCAAAAGATGCTGGACTAAGCACAGGGGGAGTTTGGGTCATCAGAGTTGGGCTCATTGTCTGGGGGCAGCGAGCTGGTAAATACAAATAAAAAGGGGTTGTGTCTCCTCCTTGGTCATTAGGATTAAAAGCACAGCCTCAGCCCCCCTGCTTTGTGCCTTCAAATTAAAGCTGTATTGAGCAGAACTGCTTTTCTTTCTGTAATTTAGGATTGTCTCTGCACTGTACCTGATTTCCTACCTCCTCTAAGTCAATCTATGTCTGACCTTCATGCCCCAATGCATAAATATCCTTCTTTTCTGCTGTGAGTGCTGCTGTGGAGGTGACACTTGCAGGGGAGATTCCCTGGTCAGCAGCTCTCCACATTTCCCAGCTTCCAGGATATTGTTTTGTCCCAGGAGCTGGCAGCTCCTAAAGGTGCCCAGAAGGTATGGGGACCATCCCCTTTAAACCTCCCAGGGTTATATTTTAATTATATTCTATATAAAGTGTAGTCAAATACACTCAAGTGAGAAGGGAACTCTTCCCACTGATGTTTTCATCTGCCTTTACAACCATGAGACAAAAGAGTCTCAAATGCTGATTGTTGTCCCTCTGTATTCCCTTCCATTCTTGTTAGGAAAATTGGTTTGATGTTGGGCTGCAAATACTCTTTGTTAGCAAGGCATAATAGAGGAAAATAAAATGTACTAAAGCAGTATTTTCATCTTGGAAACAGACAAATTATCTGGCTCTGTTTGCAACATCTTTCTGTGTATTTACAGAAACAGTTTTTGCAGAATCAGTGTTTTTGCCCTGAGCATTGGCAGAGGAAAGTAGCTAGAAAATAATCTCTCACAATTTCATGCAATTCTGGGGGAAGGGGAGAGTAAGTGGCAGCAGATTCTTACTCGCTGAGCATCAGGGACTCAGAGGAATATACAAGCAAATCCCCTGCACTAAAAATGTGAAGCTGTCCTTCAAAATGAGAGACTGTCTAAGGTATAAAACACGATTCAACTTTCCCATAACCTCCTTCATGAGCTGGCCAGTTCTGGGGAGGCTTGATATTTATACGGTTGTTCAGTCCTTTTGTAAACTTTACAAAATGTTGGCTTAATTAGGAAAAAATGTAGCAATGTCACAGTCTAATTCTAATTGTTGCATAGCATGAAGATTCATGTATTGGGGTTTTTGAAAGCACAAAGATAAGGAATAAAGATGTTTTAGTGGACAGAGTAAATCAGTACAAGGGATACTTACTCTCTGATAGTTGCCCCCATTAAAGTAGTAGTCCCTGGATGGCATTCCCAAACTTGGCTGGTCAATCTGAAGGAAAATGCATTTCTCTGGTTAGTGGTGAACAGGACCTGGGGCTGTCCAAAGGAGCCCTTGAAAGGCAGTGGGAAATGCTGGGTGTGCCACCCTGACAGGGCTTGGGATGACACCACTGCCAAACAGCCAGAGAATTTGGGCTCTCCTGGATCTGGGGTGAGGTGGAAGGTACAACTCTTATCTCTGGGCTTCCAGGTAAGGACAGGGTGGATCTTTGTGCAGGTAATAAAGCAAAATCTTTCAGTAATCATGGAGTTCCAGGAACAAATTTAAGTAACTTTTCTACATTGCTTGACTTTAGGGCTGGACCTCTTGCACAACCATTCATGAACAAACTCTGAAATACTCTTTATGTATTTTAAACCACGGTTTCCTACTATATATTCAACCTCATCATCACTTTTGTAAGCCACAAGAATTTGCATGCTGTAAATCAGCAAAGTTCCATCGATTCTTATCACCTTGCCTGAAACAAAAACTATGCTGCCTTAAAACATTTCCTAATATGTCTTTGAGACAGATCTGACACTCGGGGTACAGAACCTGTTGCCTACATTTTACCACTATTGATCTATGGGAAGCTCATCTCTCTGCAGTGCAAATAATTATCCATTATGACTCTGGCATAGAAATAATTCCCTGTGATGTTTTTCTTACATAGATGATGTGTCTGCTGGAATCCCGGTCGTCATTCCACACAAACATGTCAATGAGGACACGCTTGTTAAACCTGGAGTTCATTATGGAAAGGTTTTCCTCCATGCTCCAGCTTGGCTCTGGGAGATAAAAGGGAAAATAGACTTAATTTGTCGATCTGTGTCAGACTCATCGAAGTTGTACAGTTCACAAGCTGGTTGCTGAAATTTTGGAGATCTATTTAAATGGATCAATGAGTGTTAAATGTGTGATACTCTGACTTCTCTTTAGGAAGAGAAACTGAAAATGGAGGATTTAATTTGGTGACAGTGGCTTCCCTGATTCAGTAGATAATTCTGACTGAACCCTTCCAGGCCCAGCATTACCTTTGGTCTTGCTCCAGTCTGCAGAAGCCACTGGCCAATCTCCAACCATCCTCAAGGCCTCCAGCAGAGGCAGGGAATCTCGTTGTTCTATAAGACCTGAGGGAGGAAAGACAAATTCTGTGTTGTTTTCACACAAAAATAAAACTAGGAAAAATAGGTAATGGGCCTAACAGCTTAAATTTGCAACTGAATGTGTCATAGCAAAAAATAGGAGATATCATGAAGCCATTCTATATTAGTCTTCAGAAAAGGAATGAAAATACTTCTGTGGCTCCAGTGCTGATTTGGACTGGATTGGTTTGGCAAAGATGAGCTGGGACAGGTTTGTGCTTTCTGAAGGAAAGGCTTTGCATCCACACCAGGGCTGGGTTCCCAACATCCATCCTTTCCACATCCCAAATGGGTGTGCTGAGGTTTAATGAAATACCAAGGCATCTTCATCCATCTGAAGATGAATTTTCCAGGCACAGCCACATGGATTAGACAGATATTGACTGGATTTTGCTTAACTGGACTTGGTTTTTTCTGTACACCTGTTTTTGAACAGGGGAATTGATGGAATAATAAGACACTCACTCTCATTCATGCAGGACTTGTAAAGGATTTTAGCTTTCTGAAATGCTTCTCTGTCCCCTTCCTCTGAAGTCTCCAGCACACCTGGGGAAGGAACCATTGCCATGAGATTTTTGCCCTGGACAGCTTTGATCATTTTACAGAAATCCCTGGGACTCATGGCTGTGAGAAGCACTTGTAGGCTGCAATTACTGTCAAACTAGAGAGTTCTTAATGCTGTTAATGAGGAAAGTGTCAGGAGGAAGGACCTGCAGACAGCTTGTCCTGCTCCTTTTGGAGTTAGCGCCCAATCACCTCTGGGTAATTTTTAGTGGGAACAGGATGTTCCCACAAAATGGGTGTAGTAAGTAAGAGATGTAGAGATTAAAGGACCAGAGATATAAAAATCCCAATCAACACTTCTCTGCAAGTTTATTTCTGTCTGATGTGCAGTCAGTAACCTCTGAAACAGGCACAGGGATGGAGCAGCCTCATCCCTACCTTTCAGGATGATCTCCAGCTCATCTCTCAGGATGTCAAAGATGCTGTATCTGGAGCTGGTCTCTGGGATCACGTGCCGGTTCAGCCAGCCCCCACAGGCGTACTGGTAGAAATCCTGGCATGGGTCAGCTGTGGGGTCCATGTTCTGGATTATTCTGGCAGCTGGGCAGCAAAATTGGAGAGCTGAATTCTACACACTGCCCAGGAATCTCTGGGACTACTGAAGGCTCTCAAGGAGCTGCTTGGCAAGACTCATTCCCACATATTATGACTTGAGGAATCCTATTTTCTGCTCAAAAATGGATCTGAATGGCAGAAGAGCTGTCCCAGAGCATGAGGCCATGCAGGGAACAGTGCCCAGTGCTCCAGTTCAGGCACTGCCCAAGAAACCAGTGCTTCCAGTGGGCTATTTGGAATGTCTGTACTAGACTCCCACTTCTCTCGAGGTGTAGAGACCAAAAATAAGAAGGTAAATACCCCATGAGAGAGGAAATTCAGTCTAAAGGGAATTTTATTATGCTTGCAGATACAGATTGTGTTGGTCAGTCCATGGCCTTGTGGCTCAGAGCCAGAGCTCTTGGGCACACTGGGGCAATTTTCCTGTGCTACTTATGAATGATATTCCTTACCCAAGGGGAAATCTCATTCCTTTTCATCTACAGCAGCCTTAAACTCTGAATTGTCTCCTATTCAGGTTCAGTAACAACACATAAAGCCTCCCCTCTGCAGCAGTAATTCACAATAACCCATTACCTGCTGTCACACACCCAGGGGTGGTACAGATGTTGCCCAAGTTGGTGCCATAGTGGGAGCCTGCAGGGAGAGGAGAGGAGAGGAGAGGAAAGCAGATGGAATTACTTGTTTGGGAAGGAAATTGTTCCCAAAGTCACTCACCAGAGCCCAATCTCAGTGACAGCTCTGCTTGGTTTGAGAGCAGGCGAGTGAATGTTGATGCCAGTCAAAGACATCAGATGACAACTGTGAGGAAATCTGGGGATTTTTGAGGAAAATTTATTGGCAGCAGCATTACAACAGTCTTGACAGTGAGTTTTATCTCTCCTGGAAGGAGAATAAGATCATCTTTTCTACCTGCTAACTGCCTCCACAGTCTACTCTGAAAGGATGGGATCCTTTTTTAGACAATCTGTTAAAATGAGCTGAGCATCTTCAAAATCACTGAGACTGAGAGGCTTAAACTGGGGGCAAAGAGCCCAGAGCTGGGTTACTGCTGCCACACTGCTCTGAGTCACCAGGATCACATTTAGGATAAGAAATTGCTTTTATTTCTCCAGGTGTTTGTGTGTTGGGGAGAGGGAGCCTGTCACAGACTTGTTTGGCCACAGTTTCATGTGGCCTTTTAGGCTGGTCCTGCCTGCTCACCTGAGAGCTTGTCCCTAATCTGGAATTTTCAGGGCTGATGGAATAGTGTAGGAATAAGGAAACTGTGGATCTGTGCTTAAATTTGTTCTTTCTTGAGTTAAGCATGGAAAAGGCCAGTGAAATCCTGCTCTTGGCTATTCATTTTCTATTTTTGTGTGCTTAGTCTTGGTTTGTGAAGGTGTCCCAGTGCAGAAGATCCCCAAAAGCCAGTGCACACATCATTTTTGATGCTGAGTACTCAAGTGAATGTACTTGTGGTGCTGGGCAGGTGTCAGTCCCTCCCAGGTGCTGTTCCCTGCAGAGCTGCAGTGGGAGGGATCTGAGTCCCCCAGCCCAAGGGCCTTGGCCCTGGGAGAAGGAAATTAATTTTCCTGGTTTAATTCCCCATTTGAGAAACTGGATGTCTTGGTTTATTACCCACTTATATCAAACAGGCAACTATGTGGTTCCACTCTGAAAAACAAAATCTTGGTACTTTCCAGCAGATTTAGCCATTTTTAAGCTTTGTTTTTGATCCTTGTTTGCAGAAATGAGTTACTAAAAAAAATTGCTTTCAATGCAAGTAAGTGCTTTACATGAGAGCAAACAAGATTACAGTAATTCAGAGAGAAATAAAACAGTGGGGGAGAAAAGAGGGCTTTGAAGTTCATCAGTGGAAGCCACATAAAAAGCCCCCACTGTGCTGGGGAATGTTCAGGGCTCAGCTGAGCGTGGCCGTGCTGGGTGGGAGCACATCTGCATGAGAAAAACTCCCTGTCCTGCCCTGCCTGGTGTCTGGCAACCTGAACAGGGGAGGAGCAAAATGTGTGGAACAATGGGAAGCTTCACAGAGTTAGTTCTCTTTTTCTTGTTTTTATTTTTATTTTTTTTTCCCGTTTGTTTCAGCATTTGTTGGGATTTTTTTTTTGTGTGCTGGATGAAGCTAAGCCAAATTTTTGGAGTTTCTTAAACTCTCTCATGATTAAACAATTGGCAAAATCAAACTGTAAAGCCCAGGGTATCTCCAAGGGGAAAATAAAATACCTGGAGGAAAAGAAATCAGTAGTTCAAGGGCAAAAGGAAAGGAGCAATAGCAAAGAGCAATGCGAGGAAGAAATAATTGTACTACAATAATTTTGTGTATCTCTCATTGTTTCCCAGGGACCAGGCAGGACTGAAACGGATCCTTTTGTCTTTTATTTATTTATTTAAAAATCAAAGCTTGTCTCTTTACTATAACCTGACAATGTCTCACTTCAGTTTCTGGAACCAACTGCTTTGAATGAGGCTTGAAGTCCCCTCCCTTCCCCAAGCCCCCGTGACTGTGAGGCTGTAACTGAGCAGGATGAGCAGGAGAGCCAGAGCTGCTTTTGGAATTCAAGGGCACACTCAGGGCTCTGAAACTCTGCCCCAAAACCAGATCATGGGAAATGGCTGGGGAAGAGATCTCAGTTTACCTCAAAAAGTGTCTCCTTTGTTCCTCTGTCAATTCTGTTCTTTTATTCCTCAGTAGCTTTCCTGCCACAAGCTCTGGGTATGACCAGCTCTGTCCTCTTTGGCTTTACAATCTCAGATCTTTGCTCACTCAACTGGAGCTTTGTCACCTGTGCCTTCCAAAAATTACAAATGGACTCAAAATGCACCTTCTGAATTCTCAACAACTCTGCCTTTTGTTTTCTCAATTACTTTTCTAGAGCAGCAGCCCAAGTTTTCAGTAGAAACACAGGTATTTTTCTGTTTATTTTCCCCCTGGTTAAGCATTGCTGACAGGTTGAGTTGCAGTGAGAGAGGGGCTCCTGCTTTGACATCCATTTCAGTCTGAAACAGCAGCAGTAGAGAACTGATCAGGGAAGAGAAGCTTTAATGGAGATTAATGAAATGACCTGAGCTGTGGGGCTGCTCCAAATGGAAGAAAATGAGGGAAATTAAACACTCCAGATGCTGCTTCAGAGGTGAACTGCTCACCTGAGAGATGGCAGAGCTGGGACATGCTCCAGACCCCCTGGAGTCACTGTAGAGAATTTTATTGTCTTAATTTGGCCTCACAAGGAGCCCCTGAGCTCTGTACCATTGACTTGTGGGATCTCTGGATGGCTGCAGTCCCCTTCAGCAGCTCACCTTGGAATGATGCTGCTTTTCAAACCCAAGTTGCTTTTCCAGGGCCTTATTGCAGCTCCTTTTTGGAGAACAAAAGCCAAGCCAAGCCTTCTGCAGGGCTCTGGAGGACACAGCTTGTGTTTAGTGTCTCCCCACTGCGCGTTTGGAGGAGCACAGATGGCTGGGGATGGCACACATGGAGACAATTAGAGCCACACTTGTCACCAGGCGCTCACGTGGGAGCTTTTACCTCTCAGCACCTTCCCTTTTCTCAGATCTCCTCTGCAGAAGTGCTGCTGGCACTGCAAGCTGCCCTTGTTGCTGCTAAAACTGAAATTTGCTCGCAACAAACAACGGGATTGCCAAATTCAGGTTTTCTTCGTCGGAGATGGCTGCCTGTGCCAGGTGCCAGCGACTTTAGGAGTGCAGAACACAAGTGTTTGGTTTTGTTCCACCTTTCCTAGGATTTCTTACCTATAATCGTGGCTGAGCCAGAATTCTGTGTGAGAATCAGTAAATTGTGTGTTGATTTGCCCGTTTTGCAGCCCTGCGTGGCCTGCCACTCCCCACCACTGCTCTGCTTTCATGTGGCTCCCTCTGACTACGACTGAGGAGAGCCTTGCCACCCAAATGTCATCATGACTTGTGTGTTAGCTGCCACTTCTTGAAATCCTGCATGTCCCCTGAATAGCTGGCTCGTTAATGAAGGCTCCTGACGTCAAAGGACATTTGGGCACCAGTGAAGGAGAGAAGCCGGAGCTCAGCCACAACCTTGTCTCAGTTTTTAGTTTAGATCCTGCTCCTGCTCAGCAGGCTCGTGTAAATCTGTTATTTAAGTGCACAACAATCACATTCAGCACAGGAAATGCAGGGGAAAAATGAGGGTTTTTTTTTAAAAATTCACCCCCAGAGTAAGGTGCTGCTTGGTTTGTGTTCCTGTTTGTTTGGAGCCTACCTAAGAAAAGAGCAGAGAGGTGTGACCTTGGGCTTCCTCACAGCCAGCAGTGACAAGGTGTGGGGATGCAGACACAAAAATATCAGTGAATCTTCCTCCTGAGAAGGCAGCTTGGGAGCCAGAAAGTCAATCAAATAACCAGAATTACAGGAGCAGCAATTAGGTGGGGCTGGAGGTTGTTTGGAGCTCACTTGCAGGAGGAGCTGCTGAGAGATTGGATGTGTCAGAGAGGCTTGGGATGTTCCTCAGGCTGTGACCCTTCCAGCAGGGGAGGAGGTTTGGAGTTCAGGAAATACTGAGAGGGAGCTGTGGAAAGGCTGCAGGGATGGGGGTGTGGGTGTGAGGGAAGGGTTGAGAGCGTGGTGTGTTCAGATCCCAACCCAGTCCTGCTTCCCTTGCTAGGATCACCCAAATACTGCTTTATTCTTCCCAGGTTTTCTTTCATCTTATTTGGATGAGAGTGGTTTTTTGGCTCTGAAAACTTCCTTGGATGTCAAAAATCCCCAAATTGTGTCTAGAAGTCTGTAACTGCACTGCTGTGAGAGCTTGAGTGTTTTTGTTGGCTGGGAATAGAGATAAAAATCCCAGTCAGCATTAACAGAACTCCAGGAATTATTGCTGTGCCCACAGGCCTATTTCATGCACCACAGTGCTCTTCTGCAAGATGTATACAAGCAGAAAAATATTCTCCCCGAATCACAAAGCCTAAACATGCCTTTATAAATTAAAAAAAAATAAAATTAAGGTATAGTAGGACAAGCAAAGCTTTAATTTTCTAATTTTAATTTAATTTAATTCCTAATTACAAGGTAAACAAAATTATTTTAGGAGCTTGGATAGTGTCATTCTGATCAAGGATGTATCAAGGTGAAGTGAGAAATCTCAATCTGCTCTTAGTGAACAATCCAGTGTCCCACACACATCCCAAAATCAGCAATAGAAGAATCCCAGGATAACACTGTTGATTGTGTCACACGAATGGTGCTCACATTGGTTTTTCCCGTTGTTCTCTGGGATTTATGTGGCCCAGCTTGGAGCCAGAGGTGCTTTTCCCTTGGGGAATCTGAGGCTTGAAGCTTTTGGCTGAGCACTGGGAATGGGCTGAAGTGTGACAGCAAAACAGAGCTAAGGGGGGCGTTGGAACAAAACTTTTAAAGACAAAAAAAAGATGTTTCTGCTGCAGGAAGAGTCTGAAGAGCCCTTACTGTCTCAGTTCTAGGCCCAGGCAGTGCATGCTGACACTGCTCTGTGAGGATGAAGCTCCTGCTGCTCATTTCCCAGCTGGAATCTCATTTCCCACTGGAATTACCTAAAGCTGCTCCTGCTGTGAGCTCGGATGGGGACAGAGACACAAAGTGGCTCCAGGGCAGAGCTGAACACCCCTGGTGGGGTGTGAGCAGCACAGAGCAGGCAGGACATCAGCCCTGCACTCAGGGCTCAGTCTGGAGAACACTTCCAGGGAAAGTTTAATTGCAGATATGAGCCTGCAAAAATATTTAGGTTTTAGACCTGTTTTCTCATAGATAAGCCTTCCTTAATCACATGTGGTGAGCACAGACTCTGCCTCTGGATTTGGGTGAGACCAACACTTGGGCAAATATTATCCATACCTGAATTCTGGATTGTCTGGACCCAGCAAATGATGTAGGGCAGATTTCTCAAATCCTTCGTGCAGGCAGGAAGCAAAACCCTGCCTAGCTCAATGTTTGATATAGAAACTCCTCCCCCAGGACCTGGCTCAGGGGAATTTCTTTCCTCTCATCTCCTGAGCTAATAGAATAAACTTTCTGATGAACTTTATGAATACCAAATACTCAGATTTTTCCTGGTGTTCAGCTACTGGTAGAAAAAGGAGTGAACAATAACAAGTCTTTTTTCATGAATTATTGCTCAGGATTGTGCAGTGTTTCACTCAAGTGCTGAAAATGCAGCTCCCTGCAGCAGGGCAGGCAGAGACAGTGTGAGGAGACAGCAAAGCCTTGCTCCAGTTTTGCTGTTCCCACTTTAATTTCATCCTCCAATGTTTTAACAAAGCTCCCAGTCCAAGAGACTTTAATGGAAGTGACAAACATGAGGCAGAGCTGCTCCCGAGCATCTGATGCTTCACAGGGTTTTAAAGTGGGACTTTGCACTTGCTGTGCCAGTGGGAAAACTTTGGTTTTACCAAGTGTGCTCTGCAGCTAAAATATTTAGGCAAAACACTTCAAAATAAAGTGCCTCAATGTCAGGTTTCTGGCAAGATATTTGCATTCAAGTCGCTGAAGCAAATCACACTTAGAGATCCAACTGCCTGGTGGAATATTTAAAAAGTCTCCTTTTCCTCAGCAGCAAGTGGCTTTTTATTTCTTTTTTTTTGTTTTTTATGCCCTTAAGCTTTCACATTGTAATAAGCAATTTCCCCTTCTGGGAGATTTTAGAAGTGTTTTAAAGCAGCTGTTGCATTAAAAACCCTGACAATAATGAATCTTGGCTTGTGCTTGGATAAAATAAGGAAATGTCAGTTCTCACACACAGACACACACCTTCCCTTTAAAGCAACGTATCAGCTTTGTCAAAACAGCTCTGAATTCAACACATTGCATGGAATTAAATAAAAGCATAGAATCTTACAGAGCATAATTCAAAATTTAAGTAAAAGCCAACATCATCTCTGTGCACAAGCTGGGGGCAAAGCAGAGAGAGCCCAGTCCTTCACAGAGGTGACCTCATGGTCTCCTCGTATTTTTGTTTTCATTTAGCTCTGAAAAAAAAGGACTTTTCCTGCTGCTTGCAGAGGGAAGGGAAGGATTATTCCCAGGTTCTTACCTCTGCTGCTGGCATAGAGGATCACCAGGGCGACGGCAGCACAAGTCATGAGGAGCAGCAGCACAGCCAGCCCGATGGCCACAAAGCTCCAGGGCTTCTTCCCCGATTTGGTCGATTTTTCCACAATATCCATCTGACTTTCTGATTTCCCCATTATTGTAACTCTAGATCGGGGAGGGGAGGATGAGAAAGGGTTAACAGCGCGGCTGCATCAGGAGAGGGAGAAAAAATGCATGAGGAAAAAAAAAAGCAGAATAAAAGCAAAGAGAGAAAGAAAACTTCCAAATTATTACATGTATTTGTCCATTTGATTGTCCACAGATTTGCCAACCTCATTCTCCATCTCCTGTGCCTGCGTGTCTGCTCTCGGGGATGGGCTGTGCTGCCCCAGGCTCTCCGTGGTGCAGTGGCAGAACTTCAGGAGCCTCTTTGGGAAGTGTGGAAAAGTCTCATGACCAGGTTGGGCAACTCCTTTCTCCCAAGCAGAGAAGGAGGGGGGGGCAAAACTGCCGCCTTCCACTGCCCACTTCCAAAGGAATCCCGCTGCCCTGAAGAACTCCCTCCGTGGCTCTGGGCAGCTCTGCAGGGCTGTGTTAGCAGCCAGGGAAGCCGAGCTGGGATCCTTCCAGGTGCGAGCGCCCTGGAGCGGCTCCGTGGGCAGCGGCGGTGCCGGGCGGGGACAGCGGGCGGCTCCGGGGACACGGGGCAGCTCCGGGGGCTGCGGGAGGCTGCGACTCTGCGAATCTGCTCCGAGCCATGCTCAGGGTTGGGAGCTCAGCCCCGAGCCCTTCCCA
>VWYI01037497.1:113552-200731 GCA_013399455.1 Anthoscopus minutus | reverse complement strand
CCCGGGATTCTGTTATCCCTGGAATGGCACCCGGTTATCCGGCGGGGCCGCTGCGGCTTCTCCCGAGCTCCCTCCGGCTCCCCGGGATTCTGTTATCCCTGGAATGGCACCGGCCGCTGCGCTCGCAGGGAGGTGGGAACCTGCTGAGCTTCCCGGCGGCTTTGGGGTGGGATGAATGGGAGAAGTCTGTGCAAACAGGCTGATTTATGGGTTGTTGCAGGCAATGCGCACAATTCCTTCATGGAAATCTGGCTGGGAACAACTGGGAAAGGCAGTAAAAAGCAAGGGCAGGGTGGGCGTGTGGTTTCTTTCCCTTGGGTTTTGTTTCACCCTCTCCAGAACGGACTCAGGAGGGAGAACTGGCTGCTGCTGCTGCTTCGGGGCTTTGGGGAGCTCGCTGCCAGAGCTCACCCCGCAGACACGTTCAGGTTGTGCCTCTGCACTCCCAAGTTTTGTGAGAGGTCAGGAGGAGGTGCTGGGGGCAGAGCAGGGATTCCTTTGTGGCTGGGAATGGACACACAGTGTTCCAAGAATGGGGAACAATGAACACCAGTTCCTTCTGCGAGGAGCTCAAGTCTCCTCTCCCAGGCAGCATTCTGCCTCCAAATCCCTGGGAGAATTTCCCTTTTATTTTTTTTCTCCAGAATCATGTTAACTCAGGCTCCTGGCAAGTGTGAGGGCAGCAATTCTCATCCCACCAGCTGAGGAGGAGTAGGAGAACACAGGGAAGGGAAATGCATATGTGCTCGAGCAGATCCTGGGTGTCCATATGGGAAACAGAGCTGCAGAAGGCAGGGTCACAGCTAAGGACAAAGCTATACATTTAATTAGGATATAAGTGATCTCTCATTTCTGTTTGCAGAAATTTCTACAGCTAACAAAGATTAGTTTCCTGTGTTTATGGGGTTCTTCCTTGTTGTTGAGCAGTTTTACTCTTACTTTACAACACAGCTGGCTCCGAGTAGGATCTACCTGGTTGACATCAATAAAACTGCAATAGGCAGGTGCCTCACAGGACTTAATGTGGCAATTTTTGTAGATTTAATATAGTTACTTTTGTAGATTTAATGTCGTTGTTTTTGTAGATTTAATGTGATTATTCTTGCACATTTAATGTAGCTATTCTCATAGATGTAATATATTTATTCTAACACCATGACTATAAGACACTGCAGGGTATTTGGCCCATTTTGGAGGTGGAGACTCAGGATGCCAAGAATTTAAGAGCTTTATTCCTTCTGCTGTGCTAAGAGAAAAAAAAACCAACCCAACTCAAACAAACAACCCAATAAAACTCAAGAAACCCCTTATTTTCTGCGTGAGAAGCACCAGCAACTGTAAGGGACATATTTGCAGAATCATTCATTTTGATTTTCTTGAGCAACTTTGAGTGGCCACTGGAATGGAGCAATCCATCATCCTGACAGTGCAGCAAGGTCCCTGTTCTGGTCATTGCTTCGAAGGGGACAGACCTGCTTTGATTTCTGTCTCACTCTCACCTTGGAGCCTCTGTGGCAAAGGCAACTCCATGCTGTGAAGTGGAATGGGGTTGCTTCGTTGTTTATTTTCCCCTAAATCTCACATTCAATTAAATTATTCATAACTGAATCACTGCCTGAAGAAATTCTCATCTGCTGGTCCGCTCCACCATCCATTAGCCCCTTATTTTACAAAAGAGCTTTAAAAGCTTAATCCCTCTTTGCAATCCTGGGAAGGTGAACACTGGTCTGGGGATTTCTTCCTCCAGAGAGTGAGGAACAGTGGGGGTTTTCAGTTCTTGGAAAACATCCTCTCTCCCCAAAGCAATGCAGACGCAAAACATATGAAGCAATGAAGCATTTGCTGTTTGGGTTGGGCCACTTTGAAAGGATTTTTCCCTTTTTGCTTACTTTGTAACTTTGCAGAGGAGGTTCTCCCGTTACTGGAATTTGGAAGTGTAAAGAGCTCGCAGGGGCAAGGTTACAGCTTGAAAAAAAGCCTCAAATCAGGGATTTTTACCCTTGGATCCTGCAGGGATGGAGCTTGAGCAGCCAAGCTGGATGACTGCCTCTGTGGGATGTGTTTGCTGGGAACTCAGAGCCCCCACATGTGAATATTTACTCAAAAGGTTCTTCCTCAGGCACAAGGCATCCCAAAGTGCCCAGAGCTACTGAGTACGCAGAGGGAGCAGCTCTGGGGTTTTATGCAGTGCTTTTCTTCTTGGGAAAAAAATCACAAGTTTGGAGGAAATTTAGATCAGGGGGACTGCTGACCAGTCCTGGACAGCAAATATTTGAGCTGCTGCCTCACTTGTCTGGGAGATAAGATTTGAATATTTTTGTCTTTGTATTTCTCCTGGAGAACCTGGAATAACCATGGCTATACCTGGGACACTGAGGCTATCCAAGGATATTTTTACCTTGCTCACAAGTTTGGTTGCTGTGTCATAGTTGCCACAATGTCAAGCTGACCTTCAATTCCTCCTTTAGAAGGAATTGATTCTCAAGATAGAAATTGTCAGGAGCTGTGCATTTTTCCCCCCTCTGCCTATGTTTGCTTTGCCACTGCTGATGTGAACCTCAAAAACTTTTTGCTTATGAGAATACATGAGAATATACAACCTAAAATTATATATACATATATATGCACCTGATATTATTATATGAGCATACATTACCTACTTTAGTTGCCTGCCTGATTTTTGCACAGTTTTTAGTCTTAATATCGATGTGATGGAATGCTCTGGGTCACCTGAAGAGATGATCCCGTGGTTGCTGCTCCCTGTATGCTCCCAGAAATCCAGGGAGTGGATGTGCTGTAGGGCAGTGATTTCCCAGCTGGAGCTCTGGGGCTCTCCTGCAGGAATTAAACAGCTCCACTTAAATGTAAAAACAACTCCATGTCCTAAAGCAATCCCAGCCAAGCAGGACGTGGCAGCATCTTTAGTGTGATTTGTCTTAAGAGTTGTTGCCATGGAAACAAGGTCTCCATCTCTATCTGGTACCTCCTTATAGATCCCCATAGCGAGATGTGAGGGAAATTCTCTTACCTCTGGCTGTCAGGGTTTGTAGTTTGTCCTGAACCCTTTGCCCACGCAAAAAAGAAATTGATTTGAGGCAGTCCTGTGTCAGTGGAACTGCAATTCCAGATCTGGAATCACTTGTGTGTGAACTGCAGGTTAGAAATGAGCAGCTCCTCTGTGTGAGGGGCAGAGGTGTGGGGAGCAGCTCCAAAACTCCTCCAAAACTGCTTAAAATCTCTTCACTTTTTTAACCTTTTTGGTTTTAGTACAATAAAGAACCATGAGTCTGGAAAGAGCTGTTACCTGTTGTCATCTGGGTTTCAATGTTCATATTACACAGATAACAAAGTTCTGTTTCTTCTGTGTATATAAATGAATCTAAACAGGAAAACTGACTTGAATCAAGATTTATAAACTGCAAAATGATCAGTTTAATATCCAGAGCAGTGTCCATTATTCCAGCCAAACTGTCAGCAAATGAGGTTAATATACACTTTTAACTTAAATGCAGAAGAAAATCTGAAGCTATAGGGTGACATTAAAACAAAAAAGCCCAACCCAGCAGCCTCTCCCCAGTGAATCAGCAGCCCTGGCTCCAGGACAATGGCTGGATGTAGTCTGTGATTTATTGTGGCAGGGATGCTGCCCACAGAGGAGAACTCATTGTGCTCAGAAATAATGGGTTTGTCTCTGAGAGCCAGCAGAACCCTGTCATCTGTCAGCCAGCAGAAAAGAAATAAAGCTCAGCATTGAAATATCTTCTTGGAGCAGGTTGGCTGCCAGCTGTGTGTGGTGGAAATAAGTCCTGGTAGAGGCATAGCTGAAACAGTTTAGAATTGGGAAAACCTCGAAGTTTAGGTGATGTTTGACAACTCTTCTCTTGCTCTCCCTTTAAAGATGAGCATCTTTGGAGCACGCTCAGAATTAAAAACTACCAGACATCAGTGTTATTATGCAGGAAAGGTACAGCAACTCCTGCCCTGAGTTTCTGGATGCATTCACTGCAGAGACAAGCAGGTAGAAAGGTGAAGGTGCCTTACCTGGCTCTTGTGGAGGAGGTTTTTCAGCTGCAGAGGTGCCTCGAGCAGTTTCTGGGGTGGAACTGGACTGTTTGTGTTTTCTGGCAGTCAGAAATAAATGTTTATTCATGTTCCCAGCACTGATCCCCTTGCAGGCTCTCCCCAGGAATGGTCTTTGCAAAGTGCTGTGCCCAAATCTCCCTCTCTCCCCCTTGCTCACACACAGGTGGCTCCCAATGCCCAATGAATTAAATGCTCTGCTCTGAGACTTCTCAGGGATTTAACCCCTTCCAATGTGTCTGAAATCAGCTGGGTTTATGACTAGACTGGAAAATAAGTTGTGTAACAGGACTGCCTTTAAGAGGACAAGGTGATTTCCTGGTTTCTTGGCATTTGGAGAATTCAATTCTATTACAGTAATTAATTTCTTAGGAAAGTTCTCATTTTCCGTGAGGCACTTTACCTGTTTCCTCAAGATGTTTTTTGAGGCTTCTGAAATGCAATATCTCACTCTCACACTTAATTTCAGTATTGTAATTATTTCAGTATTGCAATTATATTCTTAATGAAAACAAGCCTCCAAAATTATATGTACATGAATTGAGAGGTATAAAGGTATATTTTTGCATTTCTTTGCTGTATAGGAAGAATGATTCCAAACAAAATAAATCCCAGATATTTTACCTTAAATTATCTTCAGTTACAGAGCACATGCAAATTTCAGCTGTTCCAATGTACTTTTTTTTAAAATGACAAGGAAATAATTCCTGTTCCCAAGGAAAGCTCTTCAGACCAGTAGAACAGTTAGAGTATATAACCCTAGTCCTGTATTTAAACACCAGGCACATGCTATTTCATACAAAACAGAAGTCCAAGCCCTAAAATCCTCCTCAATAAATTATTACACTTGGTTTCAGCGAGACTGTGAGTCCTGAATTATCAGAATGTTTGTAAATATGCTTAACTTTCAGCAAACTTCTGATTTTCACCCAGCCCTTACCCTTTTCTTGCGTTCCCACTGGCAGTTAGGGCTCTGTGAAGGAAATCAGGGGCTTGGCATCCTTCATCTCGAGGGCTGAACTTGCACCCTGAATGGACAATTGGAATGTGAGGGGTGGTTGTGGCAGGAGCTGCAGGACAGGAGGAGGCAGAGTCTGGTCAGCTCTTCCATGTAAAATCTGCTGAAGGTGCCTCAAATCCCAGAATCCCAGGGTGGTTTGGGTTGGAAGGACCCTCTGGACATCCCCCAGCACAACCCCCTGCCAAGGCAGGGTCACCTGGAGCAGGTGACACAGGAGAGCATCCAGGTGGCTTTGGAATTCTCCAGAGAGGGAGACTCCACACCCTCCCTGGGAAGCTGTTCCACCCTCCATGGAAAAGTTCTTTTTTTCCTGAGGTGGAACTTGTTGTGTTTTAGTTTATGGCCATCACCGCTTGAATTTAGGATTAGAAATGGGCCCTGGCTCTGGGGGTGCAGAGAGGTGCCTCAGAGGAGGGTTTGGGTTCCAGGTGCAGCCCTGGCTGGAGTCAGGAACAGTTGGTTCCCTTTGGAAACTGAGCAGGGGGTGACCTGCAGCAGCAGCACTGGCTGGGGACAGGGGCTGGGGACAGGGACAAGGGACAATGTGCAGCTCTTTTAAAAGAATGGAAAATGTACAAATAATGTCATCTTCAAAGCACTGTGTACCCAGAACTAAGAGGTACTGACAAGCATCTGAAAGAGAGAATTATCCCCATTTTACAAATGAAAGGGAGTCACACAGAGAATCAAAGTCAGGATTGGATTAATAGACGTTGATGCCAGAGGAGCTATTATATCTTGTCTGGCATCTGGCAGAACAGAGCAGAGAATTTCACACAGCTTGCTCCATTAAATCCCTAATTTCTGTTTGGGCTGAGGAAAAGACCTCCGGAGCTGAAACAAAGACACTGCACCATCTTTAAGTGGGGCACTACTGGAAGTTCTCATCCTTTCCCAGTAGGACTTTATTTAACTTCCTGCTGCCTCAGATAATTTTGTTTGAATAATATTTTTAGGAGCCTCCCCCCAACCCATATCACCTGAAATCTCCTTTGCATTTGTGCTTCCTAGAGGTGATTGTTGAGTTGATACTCTTCATGTGGGAGATGAGAGCCAAAAGGAGGTTGAAGTAGGACAAGTTTAATCTTGATAAAAGCATTTTTTTTTCCAGTGAAAATAATCAATCACTGGAAGAACCTCCCCAGGGACATGATAAGGTCCCCCTCACTGGAAGTTTAGAGGATTTTCCGGGCTGGGCAGGGTGCTGGATAACCTTATCTTGGATCCCTTTCCCATGGGAGGTTGGCTCACCTGACCTTTTGGTGTCCCTTCCAACTTGGGCTGTTCTATGATTCTGTGTAAAAGGTTTTGTGTATAGGAACTGATGTCTGTGCTTAAAAGCTGTGTTGGATCAGGTCTTGAGGACCAAATCCAGTGCTGGTGAATGTTCCCAGTTTCCCTGCTGAGAATGATTTGAATCTTTGCAAATGGCCGAGTCTATTCTGAACTGTCAGTTCCGTGGCATTTTCCTCTACATCTGTGCTTAATGTGTGATTATCCTGCATTTCATCAGGCAGGTTTATTAGGAGACTTAATTGGATTGCATTAGCTGGCATTTAAGCCATCCAAGCCATTTGAGAGTGCAATCAATTAAAACATCCAGGCACATTAATGGTGTGGACACAGGGCAATTTATATAGATGGCTAATTACCTGTTTACTTCAGGAAGCAGAACAAGAATGGCCAAATGATGCACGAGAAGAAAAGAAACAACATTGCTAAAATCCTGTTGGCAAGGCTACAGAAATTAGCACGTGGCAAGGTATAATTGTTTCCTTTGTTGAAGTCTACAGTAAGAGAACAAACCCTACACCGTGACAGGCACTCAGAGGTGTTCCCAATAATTTCAGATTTCGATGTGACTTCCAGAGAACATTACCAGTGCTGGAATGTCTTATAATGGCACATCTGAGGTTTCTAAGCAATCAAGAAGCTCTCTGAGATGGTCATTTCAAGTGGGGAAATGCTAAACCCTGTCAGTTTTCCATTTCATCCACTACGGATCTGGATCTGAGACTGGGGCTCTGTGGGGACTCCAGGTCCCTCTCTCTGGGTGATGCCCAAGGCAGTGATTTTGGTGTGGCAGCACCCACCTGGAGATGAAAGCACAACTGAAGGGCATTACAAAATGCAGACCAGGGTGGAATGGAATCACCACCATCCTCCTGTGCTTCCTGCTCCCTCCTACAATCCTCCCCCCGGCTTTGCAGCTAAATTTTCTCATTTACTGGTGCAGTTCAGGCATGAGGCATGCAAACTGATTATCAGCTACTGCTCTTAATTTCCTTCACAATCCAGGGGGAAATTCTTATTCTCATTTATTCTCTGCAGCTCCTGACTTTTTGGGGTTGTGTAGGGAACATACAAACACAAAAATTATCAGGTTGGGTGGTGACACACCTGAAGCCACAGCTGCTCTGGCAAAGAACAAGTCCCCAGCTGCTCTCAGGGACACAAGGGGAGGCTTGCCAAGGTTTTCAGGAGGTCTTGGCCATGCATCTTGCACTCAAGATAGACTTTGGAAGTGAATGCATTGAAAATTACTGGGTTGCACATATTTTAGAGGTGAAGGTTCCACACCTATATTGAAGAGTGGGACCCAGAGGGTCGGTGGCACCAGGCTGTGACTTCAGGGGGGGCCAGGACAGAAGCAGTTTTCTCACTTTCTCACTTTTCTCAAGTGCTGGTGCATTAGTGAGGAACTAAAAACAGCATCCCTGTGATCATGAGTGGTTTCCACTTTCTGCTGACATCTTGGTACTGGCTCATGTTCTCCAGCCTCCCATTTGGGGTGGAAATTTGTTCCCCACCCATCCTTAAGCATCCTCAGCTGCTGAGAGCTACAAACAGCAATCTCAGCTGTGTTTGTCCCTCCTGGCACTTCTGGGAACCACTGCTCCTGTGCTCTGAGTTGCCTGTGCACACCTGTGGGCAGGTGCAGTCTCTGCAGCACTGACAGAACAAAAGGATGTGGAAAAGTCATTCCTGAAATCCACAGCAGCAGCAGGAGGGGAGTTTCCTGAAACCCACAGCTTTGGAATGCTGTGCCTCCTAAATAATGAACTGCTTTTCTTAAGGTGCCACTGAGTGAAGCAGCAGATCCCAGCACAGCCCAGTGGGGCTGGGAATCCAACTGAAGCAGCCAAGGCTCCAAAGGCAGGCTCCAATGCCAGTGATAATTTCAGGTCACACATTACATTTCTGGTGACAGAGACTCCTCGGAGCCCTGGCAAATTGGAAACTGCTGGCTGCAGCAGCAGCACAAGGATAACAGTTAATCTTCTGCAGGGGCATGATGGTAAAAGAAATGGCTTTTAGATTAGCTGCCATTAGAGTGAAACACCTGCCCCTGCAAGCCAAGGGGCCTGTCCTCACTTGGGCACAAGGAAGCTCACTAAATTCCTGGGTTTGTGTGCTTGCACCACGCTCTGAAGCTGGGAAACACAGTGACTTGGGCTGAAAGGCAGGAAGAGAATTCCCTGGAGATGTGTCAGCTTCCAAAGCAGCTGCAGAAGTTGGTTCATGTGTTTAGATTCCCTCAGTACCTGGGAGCACACAGAGAAGTGAAATAGGAAAAATTAATGGGAATGATGGGGTTTAAAAGGAAATTAAACCTTCTGAGATGACAAAAGCTCAAAGTTTAGCTCTGCCTGAACTCTGAGGAAAAGTTTCCAGTGGAGTATTTCATTCCAAACACTTTGCCATCATTTCTAAGCTGTTCTTTGCCTGCTGGACTGCAGAGCACGAGGTCAAGAAACTTCCCTTGTCTAACTCTATTTGTGATGCAAATATCCTCACATCTGATTTTCCTTTCACATACTTAGAAGGAATGTTAAATACTTGAGAGGGGCAAGCCTGGCAGGGCACTGTTTGTGCAGGAAGACTCTCAACCATGATTTCACAGTTTTATTTCAGTGTTCATCACCTGGTGATGATGTGCAACATGGCTGTTAAGGCTGCAGAATACTTTAAAGGAACAAAATTTATGGAGAGCAAAGAAATGGTTGGTAGTGCCTGTATAGAGCTCAGAGCTGAATAAATTACACATATTTAAGCTGTAATTAATTAATGACTGCATCTTCAAGCTGGATTACAAACAGGTATCCAGTTTCATCTTTTATTAGGCCGTATTTTGTTCTTGATTACATTAATCTTGATTAATATAAATATATTTGAATTCTTCACAGCTGTGTGACATTTGCAGCAGAATTCCTTGAGGGTACGTCCTACAGCACATTGTACAAGGAGTAACAAAGTTCCTTTTCTAAGTATTCAGCCTTGGGCTGCTCACACAGAGTGAGGGAAGGGTCTCGAAGCAGTGGGAAACAGCTCCACATAAAAGAAAGGTACAGAAATTATCACTGCAGGTTTTCCAGTCAGATTCTTCAAGCCAGAAGTAGAACTTTTTTTTTAAATTTATTTTTAAGGTAATGGCTTTTATCTAATATACACTTATGGACTGGTTTGACTTGGGAGGGACCTTAAAGCTCACCTGGTTCTGCTCTTGCCATGGGCAGGGACACCTCCCACGATCCCAAGCCCTCTCCTAGAAACTGCTTGGAAGAGTAAGAACACAACAGAGAATTAAAGAATAAATCAGAAGCTTGGGCACAGACTTTAGTGGGCACAGACAGAGGACAAGGAAAATAAAAGAAACCAATGAAAATGCTGATGAGAAGAGCCAGGAGCTTCTGGGAGAAGCAGCCATTCCTCAAGGCCATGAGGAATAAGCAGTCACCTGAAAAGGAATTTTTCCTCAGGATAACTCTCTAGCAGTCTTGCAGGGATGCCTGTGGTTCTTATTTTTAAAGAAAAAAATGTCTTTGGGAGCAATAAATGCATTCTATCCAGGAGAATACATTGCTTAACAAAAAGAGCAGGCCAAAATGCCCCAAACTTCCAGACTAATGGAGGGAATATAACTCTGGGGGACTGGCCAGCTGGATTGTCTTTCCAATGCTTTCCATGGTCTGAAAAAAGTGAGATATCCTGTTTTTACCTAATGCAATGACTTCCAGAAAAAATTCCAAAGTCCTAAGCAACCACTTCTAAAAAATTTCTTCAGACAACAGAGAATTTCCTGTCTCTTGGTTACTACTTGAAGGAAAACATGATCAAATTTGGTTTTTTCAGCTTGCAAATGGAGCCAACAGTTGTTTAAGGATATAATTTCATGCTTGGAAGGAAGCTCTCCCAGAGCATCTTGATGCCCTTTAGGAAGAAAAATCCTCATCAGTGTCACTAGGACTAGAATTGAATTTGAAGGGCAAGAAGCCCAATCTTACCTGTGCTTTTAGGGCAGAAAAAAGGAGCATGCAGAGAAAAGGAAAAGGTGGAAGGTTCCAGGTGGTATCATTGCTATGGGTTGATCCCACAGCTGCTGAATGAAGTTCCACCGTGGAATGTTGCCTTTGAGACAACAGCACAACAAAAAAGAGAATTCTCCCTCTTCTCTTTCATCCTAATCAAAGCAGCAGAGCAGTTCTCAGCTTTGCTTTAATCTTTGTTTTCAGCAGTAGTTTCTGGTTTTTTTCCACAGTTTTATTATCACACTCCAAAACATTGGGACAATTCCTTTGGAGCAGCCAAAACAAAGAAAGGAGCTGCTGCTCTGGGCCCCACCTCGGGTCCTTTCTGCTTCTGGACTGAGCTGAGGGCTCCCATCACCCAGGTGAACCCCACAGATGTCCCAGCACTGCCTCTGGGGTGCCCCCAGTCCACCTGAAAGCTGGAAAACAGGCACAGGACAGCAGGACAAGCCCTCCTGGGCTGCCAGGGGCTGGCTCTGCATTGTCCAGCAGGGAGGAGGAGGAGGAAGGAATGCTGCAGCACTGGGAGCAATCCCATCTTGGGTGCTGCCTCCGGCCTCCTGCTTGTGCATCACCACTTGTGGATGGGCTGCAGGGCTGGCTCTGGGGCTGGAACACCCACGAGTGTGAGGGATGGGATTCAGCAGCTCTGGCAGACACCCTGATGGAGAGATGATCCCTTTTGCCCTGGCAAAGGAGACACAGGATCTGGGAATCCAAGGTGAAGCCTGGGGTGGAGCTGCCCGTGTGCCCTGGGTATCAGGGCAGGAGTCCCTGGAGTGGATCTTTGATCTCTGTTGAGTCTCACCCTTCACCTCATCTGTTATTTCACTGTTCCCTGGGGCAGTAGAACAGTTTATTTGGTATTTGTGTTGCCCCATCCCCAGTACTGATGCTGATCCTGGCAAATGCACTGCATTCCCACCAGGGCAGATCCTGCACCCAGGGCTGGGGCAGGAGAGGGGTGTAGCACAAATAGACCTTCAAAAACACCTGACAGGAGTTCCTTTTGACTGATCCTTTTAACTGGCCCATAAAAATAAGGCCAGTTGCTTGAACAGGATGTGTTAGAGCTCATCAAATTCTAGCTAGGAAATGCATAGTTGTTATTCATGAGCTGCAAGTGATTTGAATGTTTTCCTTCAATAGGACTGGAACTTGTGTGTTAGGATTCATTGTTTAGCCAGAAAAATGACTTTTTTCACAATGGGGAGTTTACATAATCCACAATAATTTTAAGGAATCCTGAATGCTGCAATTTGCTTTTTTTCTTCATTGCTCTATTGGTCAATTTTGTTTGTTGCCTCAAACTTTCTACTCCTAATTCTGCTGTCCCATGTTCAGTGTCACATCTGTTGCATATTTATCGTGAGCTTCTCATGTTTCTTATCTTTCTCATCTTTCTCATCTTCATTCTTGCAGCCTCCCAGAAAACAATCAGACTGGAAAATCCCCAAACAGAGAAATCAATGTATGCTACAGCTTGATGCCTCTCTTTTGAGTCTTGCTTTCAGCTTCTGGAGCTCAGCACTTTTATCAATTTTAAGCCCATAGTCTGTGATTTTCCAGGCCTCTTCATAACACTGCTTTTCAAAGTTAAATTGTGCAATTTTGTGAAATGTTTTGGTTAAAGATTCCCTGCCAGGGCAGTTAGTGATGGTGCCCAGGGCCAGGGGCTCATCCAGCTGCAGAGCCTCCATGTAGTGCTGCACTGCTGCCTCCTCCTGAGCCAGGGCCAGCAGCAGGAAGCCCTGGCAGCAGTGATCCCCAGCCCGTGTTTTTGGGCTGTTACAGCCATGCCCCTGGATCACTTTTTCCATGTCTTTCCGAGCTTTTTCATATCTTTTCAGGTGCATCAGGCAGGCAGCTCTGTGCCGCAGGTACCTGGGGCTGTCCCTGCTGGCCAGCACAGCCAGGCTGTGGTAGCCCAGAGCCTGCCCGTGGTGATGGCCCCTCATCAGCACCTTCCCTTCCTGGGCTGCTGCCTGTGGGGACAGAGGTAATCCATGTCAGTTAATAAAGAGGAAAATAGAAACTCTGGACTGGTCAGAGACACGCTAAGAAATAGACACAGATGCTAAGAAATCTTAGTTATTTTATCCAATGCTGGAGTTGCATCTAGCTGGAGAATGAATAACTGGTGTATTTTTGCATACAGATAAGATGTAAAATTCTTGGCTCACTGGGCACTTGCTGTTATCTCAGCAGCTTCTGAAATCCTCTATTTCTGCATGTCTGCCAGAATTTTTTCTGAATTTGTTTACATTCCTTAGGAATGATGAACGAAAAGCTGTCTGGACCAATGTCCCCAGGTGCTGCCCCACAAATGCAAGGATTAAAAATGATTTTTTTTGCCTCTACTGGAGCTTACCTAAAATGTAGTAAAAAAAGGGCAACTGGTGGCTTTGCTAATTGTTAATCTTGGGTGCAATTTGAACTCTGTGCCCTCATCTGAAGGGAAAACAACAAGAAAATAGAGAAGGCCAAAAGAGCCACATAATTTTTAGGTTAATAAAGGTCAATTAAGAAAACTCCATTAGAACTATTTGCCTCAAATGGAGTTCTCATTATTTCCCTTTATTAGTAATAAATAAAGCTTTTAACGTGCTGCAGTGGAGTGAATATTCAGGTTATAAACAAGGCTGCCATCAGCAGCTGAGGGCTTAGAAAAGGCTGGGCCAAACAAGCTGAGGCTTCAAGCAAAGGATAAATGTTTCCATCCTCCTCATCTCATGGGGTAACTCCTGCTTGTGGATGCAGAAATCCCATTAGCCCAGCCACTCTCTCAGTAGCCACACTTGGCAGCCAGGTCAGGTCCTCCAGTCTCTTTGTGTGCCCCTTTTATTTTGGCTGACTGAGGTTAGAATTGATTGCTGTCTGCCAGGACTGAGGGAAACAGGTTCTGCAGGATAGGGATCAATACTGCAGGGCAAGTCCCAGCACCTCCTCTGAGAGCAGTGGCACGAAATAAGTCAGCCTCTCCTCATGCTTTATGAGGAATTCTGCCCCAGTTATTTCATTATAATGCACATCAGATATATATTTTGCTATTTTGCTTGACACAGTCATATTTATTAAGGAGTCTCTCGTCTTCCACACAGAGAAATAATAATAGGACTCTTCCCCAAATAGTGTCAACCCCTGGCTTTAACAATTCTGGCCATTAAATGTTCAGGCAGCTTGTCCAAACCCATCTCAAATGTCCTGTGTATATTTAAAGAGCAGTGCACTTTGTCCTTTGAAATGTGTTTAAGACAACTCCTCAATGCAAGCGTCCCCTCAGTGGCAGGAATTTAACAAGGGATCCAGGTAGAATTGCAGCTCTGTGAGGAGCATCCTGGCAAGAGAAGGTGGCTTTTTTCCCCCTAGAAATTCCAGAGTTGTGGATCACATTGTTCCAAGGAACTCAGTGCAGTTCCTCAAGATAGCTTGTGTAGCAGGGATGTCATTTTCAGTCTCTAAGGTGCATTTGTTGTTTCAGAGGCAGAAGAAAACACAATTGTTGTTGATGTGCTGAATGCTGAATCTGATGCTGGAGGTTTCAGTGCTCTCACCTGGGCCATTTGGGGTTATTACACCACAGGTAACATTGCATTTATTCACTGAGCCACTGCTTCACATTTCCCTGAGAGTCCCCAAATCAAGCCACAAGATTCTGCCTTTCCTGCCACACTTGGGGGAAAAATCCCATCTGAAAATAAAGGATTCCTTTTCACCCTCACTAGTGGAGCAAAGTTGGGCAGGTGGATTCTGGATTCTCTTTTGGCTCTGCCTGATTTAAGGGGCTTGAGCTGGGACATTTTTGGCATGTAACAGGAAAGGATTAGCCAGCAACTTGCACATTATCTCCTAACAGACATAAAGATGAAAACCAGGCTCAAGGAAAGAAGGCAAAGAAAGCCAGAAGGACATGACACAGCTGAGTTCAGCTGCTCACTGCATGTGGCCTTGGAGGAGCATTTTTGTCATCATTCTCCTTGCAGGTGACCTGGAAGGGCAGGAAAATCTGTGGAGTGCATGCCAGGGGAACTTGAGTCCGAATTGTCACTAAAAGTTTGATTTTGGCTTCCAGACTGAAATAAGTCAGGTGCCACCTTGAAAGGACCACAAGTAGATCCCTGTATTCCTGGATTAGATCTCTGTGTCCCTTTTTTCCATCTATTCACCTCACTGAGTCTAAAGGACTGAACATAAACATATTTTGGTGACATTTTTGGTTCCAGTCCTTAGGGACCAATCTTATGATATGACCAAGGCTTAATTCCTTAGAAAGAAAGAGTGAGGAGTTTACTGGACATGGAATTATGGTCAAGGGTTAGTCCCTGAGAGTAAATCCCTGCAGATGCAATGACAAACTCTGAGCTTTGGGAGAGGAGTGGGTGTTTTCAGAAGAGTTTGGAGCAAGTCTTTCCTTCTCCACCTGCATGTGCCATGAAGGGCATGTGGAATGGCAGCTTCACCTAATTCTGCCACAGGCCATGTGATTTTGGAGACCCTTTTTGTAGGAATTTGGATGTGCACAGAAGCTGCAGCCCCAAGGATCTGTGTGAGGGGTAGGGAATCAGCCGTGCATTTACCCCTGGCTTAGGAAAGCCAAGGGTTGAAGCTGCACGAGCAGCAAGCAAACTCCCTTCCTCTGACCTTTTGCAGCTTAATAAATCTTTCAGATTCCTATTCCCATGGGGCTCTCCCAGTTGTTTACAAATTTCTCAGCATGAGACCCCTTCTACTATAAATAATGGGAGAATTTTATTGCTTTGTTTTCCATGAAAAAAAAGAGAGTACATCAAGGAGCTCTCTCCTTCCTCCACCCTTTCCTATTCAGCTTATGGAGAACTATTTTTAGCTCTTCAGACCTGCTCCAGGATAATGATGACACATAATGCCTGTAATTCCAAATACTCACAAAACAATGTGGCAGAAATGCTTTTGTGCTGGAGTGCTGAGACTGGGTGTGAACTCTGAACTCTCCTTTTCCCACCTGGGAAATTCAGGAACAGAGCAAACTCCCTGTCCCTGGGTAGGAACCCTGGCAAAGTCAGGCTATCATTGGGAATTTTAGCACTAATTCTGTCTCTAAGCTTTTTAAACCTTGCTTTTACTGAGATCTTCCTTTCACAAAGCAGAAAAACCTTGCAGGCAAAAGGAAATGCTGCTGGGAAATCCTTTGAGACACTGGGCAGGTGGATAAAACAATTCCTTCCCCACCCCAGAGAGCACACACTTCTCCCCTAGTCACAAAACTCATCTAAACACCCTCAGGCGCTTGAGTTTGAACATTTGCTAGTTGAACAAAAGCATGAGATGAAAGAGAGCAATGTTTTCTTTTTAAACTTCCAGCACTGGTATTGGGCTCCAGTTTTGAAATTAGCCTGGTCACACCTCTTGTCTCAAGCACAGGAACCTCTCATGCTAAACAAGTCACAGCAAGGGGTTTCATTTCAGACACAGCTGCCAAAAAGAGACAGAAATAAGTTTCTCTCCCATTTTAAAGGCTTCACTCACCTGTGGCACCAGTGGGTTCTCACGTGTCAGTGCAGTGTAAGCGATACAAATGTTAGTTTCTTTTTTCTTCTCATTTTTCTTTACTTATTGACAGCAAAGAACATTCCTCCTGTGTTGCCTCAGGAAGCAGCATGGATGGACTGGGCTGTGAGACCCCCACAGAAGGAGTGATGTGGCAACAGGGGAAATTCAGCTGTAAAATGTGTCTTCATTTACAGACACCTCCTTAGGGCCTCCCTAGGCACAGTCTCAATTGTTCCTTTATCAGCTTTCCAAAGTGGAAGATTGCAAATTGCCTCTGAAATCTTCCAACTCTTCCCCCTAAGACTGAACTTTTTACATTATTTAGAAGAGAGGGGCTCTTTTTTCTGTAATGGGGCATGTCTGGGGACTGGTAAATTAATACTTGTTTACTTATATCCTCCTGCTGTTCTGTTCAAATACATTCCAAGGGCTCCTCTTGCTGCATTAAGGATATCAGCATGTTGTTTGTTTTATAACCTGAGAGAGAGCATAACAATATAGCTTCTCACCAGGGTGCACACCAGCAACAAATTGAATAAAAGGAAGCAAACTGATTCTCAGAATGCAGAGCTTCTGGGTAATCAGAATTGCAGATGCTTGGCTGAGTGTTAAAACTCTTCACCATCCATCTGACCTTCTCCTGTCTTATTATTGGAGATACTTTCTGGGTGTACTTTGGGGGAGAAACTTGAAAAAATGCTGAATAATAAATACTTGGAGGGAGACCAGAGCTATGTGACATCATTGTGTCAGTTTTAGCTAAGAAAACCAACCTCAAAGCCTTTCATTTTATAAAAACATGAACATATTAAAAATCCTAAATGTTGCACCAAAGAACAAGAAGGATGGAAGCACTTAATGTCACTGAATTGAAATATTCAGTATAATTCTACCAAGAAAATGAACAAAACATGAATCCCCATTCTTCAGGAGCCATCCATGAGCCCCATGTATCCCCCAGACTACAACAATTAGCAGTGATCTGTTAAATCTCTGCTGCCCCTCACACCCCCTGAACTTTGGTGTGGGCATCACCAGATCTTGTACCAGGAAAACCAAAAAGGAATCCCAAGTGCTCAGATGTGGCAATGATGGATTATTAGAGACTGATCAAAGTCACTGCAATGACTGTGGAAGAAGTTTGCCTCCAACTCCCTGACCTGGCTGGCCGAATAAAACTCTTCCCTCACACTTCTCAAGGCAGGGAGAAATCCCTGCAATCCCAGTTTTGCTTCCCAGTTTTTCCCCACGGAATCCACAGATGTGGGATCAAAAAAAAAAGGGCTGTACCTGAGCCAGATGCTGCTGTTGCTTGGTGTCTACAAAGTTCAGGAGAAAGGCCAAGTCCTTCTCATCTCTCCTGGCCAGGACACTGAGCGGGGCAGCTGCCCCTGCCACGTTCCTGCTCTGCAGCTGCAGCACAGCCAGACGAGCCCTGGCAAAGTCCTCAGCAGGACAGTGGCCAAAGGCTTCCTGCAGGTGCTTGAGGGCCTCTTGGTGCCTTCCTGTTGGGGAACACCAGCACAGACTCCATAACCCATCCCATGGGGAGAAAGGCACTGAGAAACCTCAGCAAGGCAGGGTTCAGGCAGCCAGTCTACATCTAAAGGTGTTAATTATGTCATACCCTGTCCCAAAATGTTTTCAAACTTCTCTTGAGAAGCACCATCCAGCACTGGCCAGCACCACCCAGCATTATCCAGCACCATCCAGCAACACCCATAACATTTAATATTCACTTCTATCCATTTTCTGCTTGTTCACCAGGCCTGACCAGCTGTGCTGAAGGACTGGAACTCACCATTTGCCATCAAAACATCAGTGTAGAAGATGTGATGTTGTGCAGCCCTGCAGATTTTGGTCAGTGCTTTTGCCATCGTGAGGAGGTCCCCGAGGGTTTCTTCTCCTGGGAGGTTTTTGGTGGCCACGAGCTCTGTGAGAGTTGCCCTGCCATGCTGGAGGAGCCACCCAGTGACCAGCCCTTGGGCTTCAGGCTTCAAGGACAGGATTGCTGGGATCACTGCTCCTGCCTCCACCTTCAGTGCTGAGATCAGATCTTGCACTGCCTCCTGTGGAAAAACAACACCAAGGAAAGAAATGGAAGCAATAATTAAGTATTGATCACTTGTTCTTTCAGCTGCTTTCTGTTCTCTGCTGAACCACTGAAAAACTTTGCTCTTCCCTGTCCTTGTGCTGCAATTTTTCCATTTTCAAAGCTGACAGGAGATCATAAAGGCAGGTTTGCACGAGTGTTTGCAAAGCGTTTTTAACTCCTTGGGTTATCCTTGAAAATAATGGCCCAAGTCTTCCTGTCTCTAGGCTTGGAAAAGAAAATCAGTAACCTCAGGTGGGCTGTTCATACACCCAAGTAAATCCAGAGCCTTTCACTGCCCAGATTCTGTGAGAAACTCCTGATTTCACTGATTCCACAACAAATTCTGTGACACTTTACATTCATATTGTTCAATACTCTGAGAAAAATCAGCAAAGCCCCACATGGACAGTACCTTCTGCTGCCTCAGAGCGAGGTGGATGAACCCTCGGCCGCTCAGAGCCTGCACATTCCTGGGCTCCTCCTTCAGGACAGCATTAAAATCAAAAATTGCAGTTTTCATCTGCCCCAGGCGCCCATAGCATCGGGCCCTGGTGAGGAGACAATCCTCAGCATAACCACCTGGAGGACAGGGATGCAGCCATGGTTACTGCAAGGACACCCACAGGAAGCTACAAAAAAGCTCCACTTGGCCTGAGGATACCTCAGGATGAAGTACAATGAGAGTTTGCTTAAGTGGAAGTTTCCTTTATTTTTTGCTGCAAGTGGAATTCCTACCACGTGTTATCAGCCAGAGTTGGAAGGAAAGAAGGATCTGTGTCAGGCTGGAGTGGGAGCAGCAGAATGAGAGGAGAAAGCCCTAAGAGGGAGATCTGTGATTATGTGAGACTGGAGGCACGAAGCCATTTGGCTGTTTTAATCAAGCAGGGTCAGAATCACAGAATAGTTTGGGTTGGAAAGGGCCTTAAAGAGTCCCCAACCCCCTGCCATGGGCAAGGAAGGTACACATTGTTTTGGATAAATGAGTTATCCAGATGGGACTGACCAATTCCCTGCCAGAATTAATATGCACTGGGATTTGTGATACTGAGCTGTTTTTTTATTTTTTCTCTGCTTTCACACAAGTTCTGCCCAAATAAACACATAGAGTTATCAGTGAAAATCCTGGTCCCTCTACTCCCTGCCTGCAGCATTTCTCTCCCTGCCATCCACGTATCCCTTCCTTCCAAGGCAATTTCGATAACATGCCCAGGGTTGCAATCAATAACTGTGGAATCCAATATTGGATGATAAATCATCAGTGCCACTGGAAATATGTTTTCATAGGGAGGTCAGCAAATGGAGCTGCCTGCAGGGATCAGCCAGCAGACAGGCTCCAAGCAATTCCCCTGCAGTAATGAGGCTTTTTCTCCCTCCTGATTTGCTCCAAAACTTCTGTACAAAAGGTTATTACCACTCTGGAGCTCTACCAGTTGGCTTCTCTAAAGACAATATCTATTTCTTAACAAGCATCTGTTCTAGCAGGTGGGGAGCTGATAAGCTGGAATGCACGGGCTGTGAAATGGAACCATCTCCAGGCAATTAACAGGGTTTTTATTCCATTTCCACGAGCCAGTCTCTCTTCTTCTCAGTGCTGCTGTCATAACATTTGCTCAGAGTGAAAGGCAGATTTCCATACAAACATGGTTTTACTTGGAACACGCCAGAAGCATTTCCATGTCAGCCTGGTCTCTCTCCTGAGGGAAAGCTGGGATAGTGAAATGTGTGAGGGGCTGAATTCACTTTGCACTGGGTGAAGAAAAGGGGCTGATGTCTCTGTAGAACTGAGATGAACACATTTCAAGGAATTTAAATTTTATTTCCTTACTGTTTAACTACACCACTTCAATGGCCCAGGAGAACCTACTGTGTCAGCCCTCTCCGGGGAGGTGACAGAGGAAATCTGGACATCCTGTCCCACCCACAGGATTTCCCTTAAGAGCAAGTCCCCATGGGCATCCAGGTATCCTACCTGCAGCAAGGATGGCAAAGGACAGGTGGGCAATGGCCTCTTTGATGGCAGCAGCCTCCTGCTTGCCCTTCAGGATGGCCAGGGCTCGCCAGCGGCAGTGGCTCTGCAGCAGCTTTCGGTCCTGGTCCTGGAAAATGTCCAGGATTGGCAGGAGGCAGGAGGAGTCTCCAATACCGATCAGTCTCTTCAGCAGCTTAAGGATGGGAGAGGAAAAGGCAGTGGAGAAAGAGCTGAGTGAGAGGTGAGGTTGTGTGTGAGACCATTGTGCCCTTCCCCAGCTGTCCCACCTCTCAGCCAGCCCAGGACCACAAATCTCCCTGGTTTATCTCCTCAGCTGGCCCTGGTGTGAATGCAGGTTGGAGAAAACATGAATTCTTATCTTTCCTCACCGCCACTGCAGCTGTGGAAATAATTCTGGGCAAATACCTGGTGCTGCCTGCTTTGTTTTGGGCAGCATCTGCTCCACATTGGCAGTGGAGTGTTCTCATAAATACAGGATGATTGTCCAATAAAGAGAATGTTCCTGTGGAACACAAGGATTCCAGTGACCCTTTTGACTGCAAAATTACCAAATACTGATTGCAAATTTTTTTTTTTACAAAAAATTTATTTTGCAAAAATTGCAAATACCAGCAAATTAATGGAGAATTAGGGAAGTGCTGTAACTTATTTTTAGTATTTTTATTGGGAATCTGGGAAAAGCATGGATCCAAAGCCACAAACTACTGTCCTCCTGGAAAAGAATCGTGCCTGACCTTTGGTATCTTTGCCTCAACAAGCAATTTTTTTACTGCATTTCCAATGAAAATGAATCAAAAGATGATTTTTTGAGTGCTCAGCAGGGACTGGATATTCAAATCTGAGCCAGAGAAGCCTGGACAAGAACAAAGTTATCCTGATGTACCAGACACATCCCTTGAACTAAAAAAATTCTCTATTTTATTAATAGATAAAAGTGATTGGCATCTGACAGGCAAGTGGGACAAAAACATCTTGAAGAGAAATTTTCAGTTGTCCCACGTAGAACTTGCAGCAGAAGCTGCAAATGGAAATCAAACTTCCAAGGGCAGCACTCTAATAAAGCCACAAGCTTCAATAACAGCCTTCCCAAAGGCAGCAAATTATAGCAAACTTTTATTTTTCATAGGGAGTAGTGATGTGCTGACAATAAAACCTTTCTCCTTAACAGTTGGCAGAATTTATATGGCATTTTTAAAAAAATACAATAGTTCCCTCTGATGGCAGAGCCTGGGAATTCAGCTTTGTAATCCTGGGTAGGAGAACCGATTTGCTGGAATGGCTTTCAGAGTTTCAAGCACAATTTATCAGCGCTGGAGAATGAAAACTGCAGACTGATATTGGAGTTTCTGCATTTGTGTCTTTCTTCTCCAATGCTTCGTTAGGATAATCAGGGAGGTGGGATTTGTACCTTCTTTTCTCTAAAGGAACATTCCCAATTCCATAATGTTGTCCCCAGGGGCAGGATGCTCTGCCTAGTTAAAGTGCTGAGAAATGCCATTATAAAGCATGTGAGGAATGAGCTGGATTTAGCTGGGAGTCCTTGTACAGCCTTTTCAGATCACAAATCACAAATACCTGTGATTTTATGATTTTATGGCAATATCAGCCCTGTATTTACACTTCAGATTTCTGCTAGGGGTTCTGCACGTGGGCTCCAAATTTCACTGTGTCACAGCTCTCCCTGGTGCTGCCCAGGGAGCTCCTAACAGCAAGGTTTAGTTACAAAGGGGAAATGCACCCAAACCACTGAACACGGGGATTAATCTGTAATTGCACTGTGGTCTGGAACAAGTTTGGCAAATCAGCTGTTGAGGAGGGAATGACCCCGAGGATGAGGCTTTCCAGGTACTCCTTACCTGGTTTCCATCATACACAAAGCCTCTCTTGAGCTGCAGCAGGGCCAGCCTGGCCAGCACAGGAGCCCTCTGGGGGTTTCTGGAGAGGGCCAGTGACAGCATCTTGTGGGCTTCTTCCCCACGGCCCATCTGGTACAGGGCATCAGCACACAGGATCCGGGATGCCTCGTCAGAGCTGTCCAGCTCCACCAAGAGAGAAGCCAGCTGGAAAACCCCAGGGGCATCTCTAGAGTGGAAAAAAGGCCAACAAAACAAAACACCTTCAAGGTTAGGAATGTGCACAGCCCTGTTTGCTTTTTCTGAAAGGAAACTGAGCTGACTTCTGCTTACCTCTTCTTCTGGAGCATCATCTGTCCTTCCTCCTGGAGGACCTTCAGCAGCAATCCCCTCTGGTTCCATGGCACGTAGGACTTGATGGTGAAGATGGTTTCTTCCAGCTTTAACTGGCAAGCTGTGATATAATCCAGGGCTGTCAAGTAATTGCTACCACCAGAAATGCGGATCAGCCCACGCCCACACAGGGCTTTGATGCAGCTGCTGGGATGTGGAGAATCGTGCTCGATGACCCTCTGGAAGTCCTGCAGGGCTCCCTGGTGGTCCTGGGCGTGCAGGGAGCAGAAGCCTCGCAGTGCCAGCAGCGTGTTGTGGTAAGTGCTCTGCTCTGCTGCCAGCAGCTGCTCACACATGTCCAGGGCAGCCCCGGGGTGTCCCTGCAGGAGGTGACAGTCTGCCAGCCGGACACTGAGCTCCCGGCTGGACCCTGGGCAGATGTGCAGGAGCAGCTGGATTGTCTGCATGACAGGAGGGAGCAGCTCAGTGCCACGACTGCCTCTGAGCTCAGCCCGAGCACGCACAGCCTCCCTGTACGCTGCAAACCTCCCCTCCAGGGCAGCTCTGGCCTGCTCCTCGATCTTCTCAGCCTCACAGGGTGAGAAAAGCTCTTCAAAGCGTTTCATTGCCTGGCCAGGGTCTGCTGCAAAGGCTGCTGCTAAATCCTGCATCATTTCCTGCGTCCACCCTCCCAGGAAGAAATACCCAGCAGCTCGTTCCAGGAGCAGAGCCGGAACATCCTCACCACTGAGGTTCTCAGCTGAGAAGCCCTCAAGGGCCTTGGTGCAAACAGCCACACACTCCTGAAATTGGCCTGTTTTTAGGAGGTGAGCTGCCCGTGCCCTGCACACCCAGGCGTGCCCCGGTGCCACCGCAGCCAGGAAGCTGTAGCAGTCACCCAGCCACTGCTCCGAGCAGCCTGGGCTTTCCTCCTGGCACGTGGAGAGGTGATCAGAGAAAGCCTGGACAACCAAGGGCAGGTGCTCCCTTTGCCTGCTGCACACGTAGGCCACCGCCTCCGTTTGATGCAGCACAAAGGCTTGGACATAATCCATGACTCCCTTCCCAACCTGTGTCCCTGAGAGCACCTGTGCCAGCGCCCTCAGCAGCAGCAGCTCCATGGAATCCCTCGGATTAGCCTCCAGCAGGAGGTTGCATTTGCTCACCACCTCCTCCGAGCAGCCTCGCCGGAGCAGGGCCTGTAGCTCGTACACCGAGGCCGCCACGTTGTTGGGGATCAGGGCGGAGAGGAAAATTGCAGCTATTCCCACGCTGAGGGACACCACGGCTAGGTTCCTGCTCTGGATCTTGGGGATCTCACCCTTGCCTTTGCACCAGGCCTCCAGCGTGGCCACCACCCGCTCCCAGAGCCCGCGGCCCATGGAGCTCACTCTCTGCACTGCCCTGGGCCCGCAGCAGCTGAAGGCAGCCAGATAAAAAGCGGTGGCTGCTGGAAATTCCTGCTGGGAAAGGTGCTCATCCCCTTCCCCACAGAGCAGGGCGGCGAGGTCCTCGGGTGACATCTCCTGGGCTTGGGCCTTCACCGAGCGGCATCACGGGTGGAACATGGCTGGGGCCTGTGAGACAGAAATGAGGGGCTGTGGAGCAGGGTGTTATCACAAAATCAGCAATGAGGGGCTGTGGAGCAGGGTGTTATCACAAAATCAGCAATGAGGGGCTGTGGAGCAGGGTGTTATCACAAAATCAGCAGTGAGGGGCTGTGGAGCAGGGTGTTATTACAAAATCAGCAGTGAGGGGCTGTGGAGCAGGGTTTTAGTGCAAAATCAGCAATGAGGGGCTGTGGAGCAGGGTGTTATCACAAAATCAGCAGTGAGGGGCTGTGGAGCAGGGTTTTAGTGCAAAATCAGCAGTGAGGGGCTGTGGAGCAGAGGTTTGATAGAAAATCAGCAGTGAGGGGCTGTGGAGCAGGGTTTTAGTGCAAAATCAGCAGTGAGGGGCTGTGGAAAAGAGTTTTCACAGAAAATCAGCTATGAGGGGCTGTGGAGAAGAAGATTTTAGAGGCAATCAGCAATGAGGGACCATGGAGCAGAATTTTAGCAGAAAATCAGCCATGAGGGGCTCTAGAACACAAGTTTTTCTGCTTGGAGGGAGAAGCTTTTCAAATGCCAGATGTCAGCAAGCCCAGGTGCTGTGAAAAGCCAGGGTCTGGTCACTGCCAGGTTTCTGCAGGAGTAAAGCCATGAGGAGAAACATCACAGAGGTTCAGAGTGCCCAGGCAGGTTGGAAAGCACCCACACGCCCTGCTCAGCATTCCCTGCCCAGGAATAAGGCTTGGACACCTATCTGATAAATCTTTAATCATCAATGTCGCCGCTGGTGGGGGACACGCAAGGAGACAGAGCCACACTTTGATGCCTCGCCCACCCCTTACCTTTTCCAGGGAGGAAGGAGTAGAAAATCCGCTCTTTTCCACCCAGCGGAAGGAACGAGGCTTCCGCCCCTCTTCCCGCACACCTGGGCTCGGCCCTGCAGGTGCGGGAGGAACGCGGATACCCGAGAGGAGACGAGACGGCCCTGGGGCGGACGGGACGGGAGGGATGGATGGAGGAAAGGCAGGAGAAAAGGAGGGAGGGAGAACGGGGCGGGAGCGGGCGCTGCGTTGCCTGGAGACCGCAAACACTGCCCGGTGCGGCTGTCCTGCGGGGAGAGCACGGGCACCGTGCCTGCGCTTCTCCCTCCTTGTCCCGGGATGCTCAGGGCATGGCCAGGGCGAAGATCCTCCTCATCTGACAGAACTGATCCCACACCTTGGGGAGAGAATCCCCACTGCTTTGGGAAAAGGATCCCCCTCACCTCGGGGAAGGAGTCCCTCTCACTTTGGAGATAGGATCCCTCTCACTTTGGAGATAGGATCCCTCTCACTTTGGAGATAGGATCCCTCTCACTTTGGGGATAGGATCCCTCTCACTTTGGAGATAGGATCCCTCTCACTTTGGGGATAGGATCCCTCTCACTTTGGAGATAGGATCCCTCTCACTTTGGAGATAGGATCCCTCTCACTTTGGAGATAGGATCCCTCTCACTTTGGAGATAGGATCCCTCTCACTTTGGGGATAGGATCCCTCTCACTTTGGGGATAGGATCCCTCTCACTTTGGGGATAGGATCCCTCTCACTTTGGGGATAGGATCCCTCTGACTTAGGGCATAGAATCCCCCTCAATTTAGGGATAGGATCCCTCTCACTTTGGGGATAGGATCCCTCTCACTTAGGGCATAGAATCCCCCTAAATTTAGGGATAGGATCCCTCTCACTTTGGCGATAGGATCCCCCTCACCCTGAGGATAGGATCCCCCTCACCTTAGGGAAAGGATCCACCTCACTTTGAAGAAGGGATCCCCATCTCCTTCAGGAAACTAACCCAAGTTATGACCCTCAGCAGGACAAGATACAGGGAATTACACAGACTAGCAAACCCTGTGATGCAGCCTAAACTTTGAACCTTATTTTTTTATTAATAAGCCTTCTTTTTAATTATAGAAGTTGTTTTAAATAGTAATCCTAATTTTTGAATAGCTGCCTTTACTTTTAAAATAATAACCCTTATCTTTTAAATAATAACCCCCATTTTAAAATCATAACCATTATTTTATAACAATTAGAGCGTTTTTAGCAGTAGATCAACTCTGTTTTTAGGCATGTTTAGCCTGATGATGTCCCTTTAAGTGAGGGCCACTCAGAAGTCCAACTCTTTCTTTTTCCACATTCTTTGACATTCAAAAGAGTAAAAAAACCCCTCTATGATGGATAGAGTTTTTGACATTTTATTAAGAGTTTGCCCATTACATTGATTTGATTACTTTCAATTTAATTACCCTAATTAGCCATCAGGATATAATTTAACATTGCTGTCATATCAGGCCACAGGTGATATTGCCAGGAAAAGACTCAAGGGCACGACAGAAGCAGTTCTGAAATAGAAATCACATTAAGGGGAGCTGAGTTGATCAAACACCTCTGCCCCTCCTTGGAGGCTCAGGCAGAGCTTGTGGGAATAAAATTGGGACTGGAGCCTCCGATGGAGCCTGGTCCAGGCTGCAAAAATCATTACCCATCATCTGACTTTGCTGCATGACTGAGTGGGCTGGAAGTTGCTTCCAGCCACGTTTTGCCCTGTAGATACAGGGAGCCTGGGGATGGCATTGTCCTCCATCCATCATCTCCAGCTGAAAAAGGCTGGCTTGGATAAGGATCCCCTGTGCTCCCTGCTGTACATGGATGGTTTAGGGGATGCTGTGCTTGGACAAAAAGGAAGCAGCATCATGAAATGTTATTTTGTTGAGTTAAGGTGAGAAAAACACAACCATATCAAACTTTAAACTATTTAGGTTCCTAACTTTGGACCTTGAAGGAATAAGAGGAGCAACATCTAAGGAGCTCGGTGGAAAAAGAGAATATTTCACTCTGCCCTGGTGTGATCCCTGAGAGTGTGAGAGTTTAAACCTGTTGTTGTAAGAGGTGGAACCAGCAATGTCTCTTAAAGACTTTAAGGTTCTTCTCAAGCCCCCAGACAATTTGCTGTGTGTCCTGTGGGGTAGATAAGACCAGCTTCTTTCCTAAAAGAATCATAAAAACAACAGGGGAGGGGGTGAAAATTGTGGAGGTGTCTATCTAAACATTAAATATTAAGTCTGTTACACACTCATTAAATAGTAACTACTACAACAGCTCCTTGGGGTGTCTCTGATTACTGATGAATTTTTAAAGGGAGGTGGGAGGGGAGGAGTAAATACAGAGCAAGTTTGCAAACTTTGTTTATTCCTGCTTTGCAGGGGAGGAGTTGCACAAACACATCTGCAACAGCCCTGCTGAGAGACAGGGCTGAGAAATCTTGCACTTCTTTCTTTTAAAGGCTCCCAGTTCCTGCAGTGTAACAAGTCCCTTCTCTTGTGGCTGTTAAGTGCTAGGGCTGAGCCTGAGAAACCAGCATTTAGGGGTAGCAAATTTGGCTTAAAGGAAGGATGACCTTTCTCTGGCAGAAAGGAGCATAATGGGGTGGGGTATTAATAATGAAAAAAAATCTTTGATTTATTTGATGACTTTTTTTTCACTCTGAGCTGTACCTGGGCTGGAGAGCAGACACCAAATTCTGCTTTCTTTAGGCTGGTGTAAACATTCAGGCTGGGGAATGAAGATGTTTGTCCTAAATGATCCAGGCTGGGTGCCTGGGTGCCCTCCCCACTGAAGCCAAGGAGCTCTGCTGGTGTGTGATGCCACATGATGAAATTTCATCCTGAGGCATCTTTAGTTCCATGCCCTCAGTCTGCTGGGAGAGCTGGGCTGCCAGGAGCTCTGCTGTCAGCCTGAGGCAGGGTCTCCTTCTCCTGTGAGGGGAATTTGCAGCCCTGGCACCATGTCCCCATAGCTGCTGCTGTTCCTTTGGGTCCCAGCAGAGTTCAAAAGGAAATCTCTAAGGGCTGTCGGTGACAGATCTGCTTCCTAATGCAGTCTGGTAGGAAATACTCATTTTCAGGATGTTTTCAGTTTTTAAAGTGCTGGTTTTATCACAGAATCATTGGGGTTGGAAAAGATCTCCAGGATCAGAGTCCAAGCTGTGCCCAATCCCAACATTGTCCCCGGCTCAGGGCACTGAATCCACATCCAGGCCTTCCTTGGACACCTCCCTAGATGAGGACTCCAAACCTCCCTGGGGAGCTTCTTCCAAGGCCTGACCACCCTGTCCATGGGGAAATTCCTGCTGATGTCCAACGTAACCCTCCCCTGGCACGGTTTGGGGCTGTTTACCCCCATCCTGCTTCTGTTCCCTGGGAGCAGAGCCTGACACCCCCCAGCTTCACCCTCCTGCCAGGAGCTGTGCAGAACCAGAAGGTCCCCCCCCGAGCCTCCTTTTCTCCAGGAATTAAAATCCTATTCTAGGATATGTTAGACAGCTCTTTGGTCAAACTTTTTTGCTCATCAGATAATCACAAGCTCCTGGAGCTCTCTGGAGGTGTATGAAGGTGTGTGGGCACAGAAAGCCAAAATGATCTCTCCATGCACTGGCCACTGGACTGTTTTCATCTCTGCTCACCCAATAAGAATGACAACGCAAAGGATTGCAGGGATCCTCGATAAGGAGTAGGATTAAGATGCACTTGAGTGAGATTACATGAAAAGTGTGGTTGTTCCATTAGAAAAAGGAATCATCCCTTTGTTTATGTTTTGGAGATTAAAGCAGTGACAGCAGAAAGCACCCAGAGGTCACCACACACAGACTTTGCTGTCTCAGTGGCTGTCTGGGCTGTGACTCTGGGATTCAGCTGAGCAGTTGCAGAATTTAATTCATTCTCCTTGTGCTGGGAGTTCTGCAGTGGCTCTGTGTGAGGCAGGGAAGTGGCTCTGCCTGTTCCATAGGCAGAAGGGTGTGCTTGACTTGGGGTAAAAATCTGTGGGGTGAATGAAGGAGATTCCCCCATGATGTTCATGGTGTACCCTCAGGATGCTCACGCACCTGCCTTCCCCTCTGATGCTGCATCCTCTGATACAGAGGCTCAGTGGTAGAAATTTACAGCTGAAATCACAGAATTGTGAGGTTGGAAAAGGCTTCCAAGACCATCAAGTCCAACCTGTGACCGATCACCCCCTTGTCACCCAGACCAGAGCTCTGAGCGCCACATCCAGTCATTAAACTGGTGTTTAAAAGAGCTCTCGAACATGTGGGAGGAAGGTGGCCCAGGCCAGAGAAGTTTTAAGCCGGTCATTTTATAATCTGACCCAGTCAGTAAGTATCTGGTTGAGTATTTCAAAGTTCACTCCCTGTAATCTTGTCTTTTTCTGCTCTGAGTTATTGCACTGGCATTTCCCAGCCTGGCTTTGCAAGTCCAGGATTTTCTAGATGGAAGGTGCTGAAATCAGGAGCAGTTGGGCCAGGTGTGACTGGGGACCAAGAACAGCCTCTGGGTATCCAAACACTCCAACATCCCAGACTTCCCCCCCTCATGATCAGGCTGATTTTCCATCGGGCTCAGCACCTCTGTTCTGGTGGGGGACATTGGAACAGGTTTGTTCAAACAAACTCCTCAATATGCCAAGTGAGGGGCATTAAAAAAAAACCAGCTGTGTCCTCTGCTTCTGTTCCTCCCAGTGCAAAGTGACAAAGTCATCACATTTCTGCGGTGTGATGTGTTATTTCCCATGTTTATTAAGGACAGAAGCATTTGAGGCTGAGGACAGTGATGAGTTTGATGGGCTGAGCCTCAGAAGGGACTCCCAGCACTGCTGCAGCTTAGAATAACAGACCATGAGGGAGAAAAGTCGCCAGCTGAAATTAAACACTATTAACCAGCCCACTTTATCCCTCCTCTGTTAATATTCTTTCTGCTCTTATTTCCCCTCATTCCTCCCCTGCTTTCCAAACAAGCAGGATTATGGGGATGCTGTTAAGGGATGACTTGTTTGGTTTTGCTGTTTCCAAGTCATCTGGGCCTGCAGTAAGTTTATCAACCAGCCATGGCAACATCAATCACCCAGAAAAATAGCACAGAGTGAAATGACTTTTCAAAATGTCGTTGGTATAATTATCATCTTGGCCATTACATTAAATGCCACCATTTATAACTGTTATGTTTAAGTATGCAAACAGTAATTAACTTGGTAATGAACTGAGGACCCCTGTGCCTTTCTTCCCTCAGCTAATTTGCATGTTAATTATCATTAGCAACCAGGGAAACAAGTTATAAACAGCTTAATTAGCAGCTTAATCATTTTTACAAGAAAACGTGCTGCACTTTGATACATGAGCAAGAGTTGGATTAATGAAGTCAGACGAGGGAGTTCTCCCTGTGCTGGTCCTGCTGCAGTGCTGGGCTTGTTTTGGACTTGGTTTGGGTTTGGTTTGGGTTTGTTTTGGGCAATTTGAGGCCTCCAGATGTGCCCTTGTACACTCCTGTGCACACTCAGGCTCTGGGCATCCTTGCACAAAGCTCTCTCAGCTTTCCTGATTGGTATCTACTTAAGAAATGCTGAATTTCTCAATAAAAATTATTTTTACTCACATTTTGTTTCCCTTTTGGCAGAATTTTTTTGTTGATTTAATGGAAAATTTAGATACAGTTTGATTATTCAGATATAATTTGATTATTTTGTGGTTTTGATTGTTTGTTTGTTTGTTTGCTTGTTTGCATTTTTTTTTGCAGGTGATTATGCTTCCATCCCCAAACTACACTATAAATAATAATCATATTATTTATATTTTAATATAAATAATAGCCAGCTCATATGCATTTCAAAGAATTTTTTTTTCTTCTTTTTAACTTTTTAAAAATTACACTCAGAAGTTAAACTGAGAGCTGGAATTGGGTCTTAAGGACATAATAATTAAAGGAAAGCAAATCCAAATAAGAAGGAGAAATGCAAGCTGTGGTTTTCAGGTGGTGCTGCCCACTCTGTCTGATGGCAGGTGCAGTGACCTGCGTGGATTTGCATTTAGGAGATATTTCCAAGATCCTGGATGGGTAAAATCTCCAGATGAGGCTCACCCAGCTCTTATCCCTTGGCTAAAATATCATTCTGGGAATTTTTCCACATTACCCTGCCAAGAGCGCTTCTCACTGCCCCAGGAATCAATCATTTGATGGAAAGCAGCCGGAATTTTGTCCTCAGATGGGAACACATGATCACAGGAGGTTGTGGGATCTGTCACCAGGGATTTTGGGAATGGGTCAGATACATAAGAGAGGGTTTGGGCATTCTTGATGCCGGTTCAGGACAGCGGGGCGAACCCAGAGCCTGGAACCAGACAGTTCCTGGGGACGCGGCTGCAGAACTTCCCTGGTGTTCCATTGGGACACTCGGGATCCGACAAAACCCCATTCACCGCAGCTTTAACCCAAAACCAGGGCTGAATTCCCCATTCCACTGGAATTCGGGGATTCTCTCCAGCAAGATGAAGATTCCCGTGGTTATGACGCGTAAAGAAATCGGGGTTTGGAGCCAAATTTCGGCTGAAGAGGCGGCACAGCCTCGATTGTCACCTCGGGTCCCGCAGCGCCACCCCTGCCGTGCCCGACCCTCGCCAGCAGGGGGGGCCAGCGCACCGCCGGAAAGGGCAGGAACGCTCCCGTTTGGGAATATTCCTTCAATTATGATTTATTTTTATTTGTTATTAACACAGAAGCAGGAAGCTGCCTCTGCCTTGTGGGTTCAGAGCACGGAGCTCGCCCCAAAAGGCTGATTGCAAAATCTTGACTTTTCTAGCCAGAATGAAAGAGTTAATTTTGGGGGCTCAAATGCCTTAAGTGTCTTTGCTTCTTCCCCCCTGTTTTTTTCCCACGGACAGAAAGATTTTGATTTTTGACATTTGAATTTACCTGCTGCCATCAGGTCATCACTGGCCATTATTAATTCAAGGGAGTCTGTAAGGATGGGTGAAAAATCTGAAGGCTCCCAGCTCAGGCAGGCAAAGAGTGGCTATGAAGGCTATGCAGTCCTTGGAGGTTAATGTGTAATTTAGCAAAGAAAAGACAGTGAATGCTGAATGGGGAAGGAATTGTTGCATGAGACAAGGGTGGAGTGCTGCAGCCAGCTCCAGAGCCCTGCATGGCTCAGGAAGGGGGTGAAGGGGGTGATTTACAGCAGCTGAGGGGCAGCCCCGTGTGTTTTATCTGCTCTGCCACTGCCCCCATCATTTCCTAGCGAGGGCAACTGCCCCCGGAATGGCAGGCGGCAAAGACAGAGCTTCCTGTGCTATGTTCCATAAATTCTTTATCAGCTCTGTAATCAGAGAGCGTGGCTGGATGTTGATTTTGTTACGGTACCTGGAGCGAATCTCTATATGTTAATTTAAAGCCATAAAACTACAGCTTAGGGTTTCGGCATCCTAATTGAAACTTCCTCTTCTTGGAGGCATTCATTCTGCTGCAGAGGAATAATAGTCATCAGGAAAGAAAGGGAGAAGCAGATGAAATGAGAGGGCATTGTTCCCAGGAACCCAGAGATGCCAGGGGAACTCCGGCACCTGGTGCCCAGCACGCAGCCATGCTCAAGGATCCCCACTGGACTTTCTGCTGGATTTTACCAGCAGTGCAATAGAAGCTCCATGAGATTTGTTATCAGAAATGAAGGGTTTGATATTTTTCTCCTGGAGAATGCCCTCATTTGCACTGTCACTGCCTGGGGAGGACCAGAGCTGGGCACAGCTGGGCCCAAGTCGTGGTTGTGTCATTTCATTGTCCTGTTGATACTTGGCCCTTCTGCTGTGGAAATGGTCACCAGAAGCAGAATATTTGTTCTCAAAGTGTTGAATCCAGTCCAGGCAGTCACTGACAGCTGTAGATCACATCCTAAAAGTCTCCCACCCCTCAGCCAGGACTGGGATGGGAGCATCACCTCAAGGGAAGGGCACAGAGGGCAAGTGGTGGGTCCAGGGTGGGCACTGGGCTCCCTCCTGTTGTTATTTCCTCAAGCTCAAGGTGTTAAATTCTGCTCTTCCAGCCTCAGTGCTCTGTGTCCAAAAATCCCATTAAAGCCCAGGCAGGGTGTGGGACCTTGTGCTTGGAAGCGACACAGGAAGGATAAGACAGCAGCAGCTGCCAGACTGGGAGCCAAGAGCTGGAGCAGATCAAAGGCAAAACTAAATTATAGATTGATAGATGCCTTTAGTTTATAAGTCATTAAGCACCAGGTAACAGGTTAGATTAATATTGTGCCTGGAGGTTTCTTTTTTGCATCTTTTTTTTTTCCCCCTCTCTTTCTCCTTTTTTAAAAATTGGAGAAAACAAAATATTTTTCTAATTAAGTAAATCTACAGTGCTTGCTAATGGGGCCCGTCTGTGTGCTTGTCAGGGCACAGGGAGAGCTGGAATAATGATTTTATTTTTTCATTAAATAGAATTATAGGCAGTTACTCAAAGCAACTGTGAGTCTAATTGAAAGAAAACCATTTCTTCTTAATTTACTTTCACGGTTCTGGATGATAAAAGAGTGCGTTCGCTGGAAAATTAAATAAAAAACACAACATGAGGAAACTTGAAATAATGCTGCTCAGGCACAGGTGGGAAGAGGGAGCACAACAGTTTTCCTGCTGTTATTAGTGCAGATACCAGAGCTTCCTCTTACACCCCAAAAGTGCATTTTTGCTTCCTAAGCTTTCCTTTCAACTTCCTATTTCCATTTCCTGGACATCTCTTTGTTTTCCAGTTTTCCATCCGCCACACTGACCGTGGCAGCTCAGCCCTTCTGCAGGGTTGGATTTCCCCTCTCCCCCAATGGATGGCAGCAGTTTTTGCCAGTATCCCAGAGATTCCTGGCCAGTTCAGGCACTGGGATCACTGGGATCACTGGGATCACTGGGATCACTGGGATCACTGGGATCAGCAGGCACGTGTGGGATGTGAGCAGGGGATGTGGGGAGCAGCCCAGGACAGGGCAGGGTTGTGCTGCCCAAGCCCTGAAATCACTGTGTGTGAGTCTGGGAGAAGCCAGGTAGGGAATTCAGCTTGGAGAGGGAATTTGAGCCACTCCAGGAATTATTCCAGGGGCAGAGTGGGAGGTGGATCTGTGTAAGGATGAGTTCCAGGGTGTGAAGTCACATCTGAGAGGGGTCCTGGGGATGGGAACTGCAACAGGGCTCTGCAAGCACTGCCCAGGTGAAGGCACAGCTCAGGATTTCTCCTTCTCCTTCTCCTTCTCCTTCTCCTTCTCCTTCTCCTTCTCCTTCTCCTTCTCCTTCTCCTTCTCCTTCTCCTCCTTTCCTCAGCTCCAAGCATGAGCCTTGGGCTCCAAGGGCACCCGGGATTTCACAAAATCTCATGGGCTGCTTGGATTTCTGTTCTCTCAGAGGCCAGGAAAGGTTTGCCCGTGCCTTTCTCAGCCTTGAGCAGCTGCAGAAACCTCCAGGCTTGTGCAGAGTCATCCAGCACGGGCACAGGAGGGGTTAAATAAATGGGAACTGATTAATTCCATGGCGAGGGTCCCTCCCTGGCCCTGGTGCCACATCTGGCAGGGTCACAGCAGCAGGGCCCGGCTGCAGCAGGAGGAGAGGGTCTGTTTCCACTAACCAGTTCTGCTACTTCTTACACTAAGTACTTCCTAAAAAAGGCCTGGGATAAGGTTTCACTGGGGCTGCCGTTAGATTTACGGGGATCCCATTTGCTCCAGCTCTTGGATTCACTCAGACTGGGACAAGATTAAAACCAACCCTTCAATTTCCTTTTTTTTTTCCTTTAGGAAATGAACGGTGGCTTTCTGCTAATGAAAGTGCAGAGACACTGAACTCATTCAGGCTCTCTGCTGGCTCTGGGTGTGTTTGATGTGTCTTCAAGGTGCACCTGAAGGAAACAAGAAGTTAAGGCAACTCTTAGCAATTAGCACTGAACATTATTTCCTGCATTTTATCAATGCCTGTGCAAAAAGGAAGCCAGAGCAGTGCTTGCTGTTGTCACTTTGGGAAATATTTAGTCCTTTCTGTTTGAAAATAGGATAAAGAAAATGTAGTGAAACTTTCCATGAAACAAAGCTCAGTATCCAGATGCCTCCTGTATCTTCCTGTGATCCTGTGAGGTTGTAAAATCTGTTTCGTTCCAGTTTCATCTTCATGCTGGTAATACAAAACTCAAGAAGTAATGTCAAAAGGAAATTGGAATCTACTCTTCTTCTCCTGAAAGGTTTCTAAGGAATGGTGTTTGTAATTGAGAAGTGCTTTTCCTTACAAACAGCTGCTGGTGTCTTGAGGCTTTCCAAGGGAAAGAACCTGTGATACCCCTTGATCAGCTGTGTCTTGGATCAGGATGATTCAGAGCAATGGGACAAGATATTTCTATTTTTCCCACCAGCAGGTTTAGCAGGGACTTTTCTGACAAAAAGGGTTTTCATTGCTAAGTGCTGCAATAATTTTTCAGCCAAAATTATTTTTCTTCCATCTCATTCCCAGAAAACACTGCCTCCTTTGTTTCCTTCTGCTGCTGGAGGATCTGGGCCTCTGGGATCAATGGTTCCAGTGCTGTCCCAGCACAAGCATTTTCCTCCCTTTGGAAAATATGAAGCCTTCCAGGTAGTCTGGAGGAGAACTGGACACCATAAAAATCCCCATGGAGGCAAAGGAGCTGGGATTTTGGGATCCAGCTGAACTCTGGCTTGAGTCTGATTTGCAGAGGTCTTGCCAGAAGAAGCCTGTTGGGGGTTTTTTTTTGTTTGTTTATTTTCCCTCAGTATCTGAAAGGATGGGGTCAGGTAAAGAAAATCCCCAGTCAATGGGCTCACTGTGCTTTACTGATAATTAAAACTGGGAGGAACCATCACAGGCCCTTGGAATTAGGCACTTTTTAACTTTGGGAGCACACTTCCAGTCCATGTTATATGAACTAAAATGAAGGAATACTGCTGAATCTCCCATTTTTATTAATGTGGAGGCTCCTCCTGGTTCTGAACACCCCAGTGAAGTGCTCTGAGGAATAACCAATGTCCTGGGAACTGCCTGATAAATGCTTCTTTCAAAAGAAAGATTTTTTTCCCCCCAAAACTCTTTAATACCTTCCTAATCTGAAAGACAATTTTTCTCCTTTATAATCACAATATTAAAATTTAATACAGTGTATTAATATAACATACTTAATGGCAACCTGAATATTATTCTGGACATATCTTCACTCCAAAAGCTCCGGGAGCTTGAACAGGAGAGGATTTAACTCTTCCCAGGCTTGTGAGGGTAGCAAAGATGCTTTTCTTGCTGCCATACAAAGAAGTGCTGGGAATTTTGTTGGCAGGTGGCAAGCAGGGAATGTGTCCTCTTGCTTTGTCTTCTGGGATCATTTCTGTTCTGGAAAATGTTCCTTCTGAGCCCATTTTTGTAGGAAATGTAGATGGCAAGGGAGAGAGGGTGTTGTGGAGGCTGTTACTGAGGCGTCTGTGCTCAGTCGTGGCAGGGTGGAGGATGGAGAAGTTTGGGCATCTCTAGAAAGAAATAACTGAGGAATAGAAAAGGAAATTTTACTGTCCCACAGAGCAGCAGTTATCTGTCCCCACAGCCCCTGGGCTGTGTCTGGAGGAGAGGAGGCTCCATGCAGGACTCTGAAGCACTTTCCCACCTTTCTCCTTGTGTCCTTTCTCCATGTGCTTCTCCAGGGAGCAGATTCTCAAGGTCTTGTGCTTTGCTCTTCCTCACCAAGGAGCCTTAAAAAGGGAATCAGCTCCCAAATGATGAGATCGGCTTCAACCCACAAGATTACTGTTGAAAGGTTGTTTTAAAATTTGAGGTTTGGAAGGTTTGTATTTCTAATGTTCAACCTGTGGTCCAAAACTTGCTGTAAAGGAAAACTCAATTAACTTGTAAACACAGCCAGGCAAAAGTTCTGGCTTGATGCAAAGTGCTGGAACTCAGGACAAAAATCCGTGTGGCTGACAAAGCCATAAAACTTCAGATCCACTCATAGGAAAGAACAGAGGAAACAAATATTTCTGAGCAGGTTTGCTTCTGTGGGTCCTTTTTTGCAAGAGTGGCTTTGTGCGAGTGCGTTCTGAGGGGCTGAAAATGGTGAGAGTCAGGGCTTCTTTTACAGCGTGTTTTAACAGAGTCACTAGGTAAAATATTCTCACCTGGAAAGAAGTCTGTGCTGAGGTGGAGGGAGGGGAAAGAAATTGGAAAAAGAAAATAAAGCAGCAGGCAGTGGGTGGCAAAAGGGAGCGGGGGACACAGCGGTGAGTGTGAGGGATGACTTGGAAAGGAGAGGGATGCTATTGAGGAACAGCAGTAGGAAGGAAAAGGGGGGGGAGCTGAGGGGAAAAGCAGGAGACATGGTAAGTTAAGTAAATTCACATTTATTTCTGCAAGAATTTGCTTCAAACGCTCTTCCTGCCCTCGCTGAACGCTCGGTGTTTGGACGCCCTCCACGCCGGGGGAACAAAACGGCTCTGTTGGAGCACCAGGGGTGAAGCCCCGGTCACGGGCACGGCCGGGCTCCTGTGCCCCACCTGAGGAGCACAGAGAGCTCCTCCAGAGCTCCCCCGGGCCCTGCTGAGCCTCTGGGCTGGGCTGGAAATCCCAACCCCGCTGCTGATTATCTCCAAGAGCTCCGTGGAGGAGCTGGTTCTGAGCCCTGGTCACCTCCTGGGCATCCTGGAGGGGTTAAAATTCAGCACAGGCACGTCAGCTGAAATGCTTCCCACCCTGCCAGGGAGATGTGCTCAGAGATGGTCCCTGGTTCCTTGAGGGCCCTGGATGTCAGGGAAAATGAAAGGCTTTTCAGCACCAAGGAGGACAGCAAGGTTTCCCAAAGCTGCCTCCCTGCTCACGGACAGGAGATACGTCCCAGCTCCTTGGGACTACAACCAGGCCATTGTTCTGGTCCAGGGGGAGCTGCAGGCAACAATGGGACACATTGTGGGGCTCTGCTGCTGGAGGTTTTCGAAGGTGTGTTGTGCTGTGAGGGCTCAGAGCATCTGCAGAGTGACTGTGGAGATGTTACTGCACAGGCCTGAGGAGGCTCCTTCACACAAATCCCTCACTTTTAATCAGGATTAAAATCAGGGGATTCCATTCCCTATGGAATCCTGCGTGTTGTCAGCTTTAGTGGCTTCTCTAGACAAAAGCTGCAACCCTTTAATGATCATAATTTGCAATATTTTACCTGCCATGGATCCCAGTCGTGGCTGTGTTGCATGACAGTTGCTGTGGGCATATTCCAGAGGCCAGCAGTATTAGCATTATATTTATACATATATTTTTTATTAAAAATGGTTGTTCTGGGCCACTCCTATTAATCTGTTACTTTAAAGTGTAAGATATTTCCTTTAAAATATGTTATGTAATGGTATTTAAGAAAAGAGCTGATCCACTTTCTGTGTCCATTAAAATGTATATTTTACTGCTACAGACCTGTTAACCTTTTATTCAGGAGAGATGTAATTTTAAAGAAATTTTAGAGATTTCGTTTGAAGTCCCCTGCAGAATTTATTTGGCTTTATCACCTGCATTGAAAGGCTTTGACAGATAAATCCTGAACTGCTTTCCAAGGTGGGAGCACCATCCCGTCCACATGAGCTGGAAAAGAATCTTTCAGGAGCACCAGCAGGACTGGCCAGTGGTCTGGCAATTAAATCGAATCTTTCATCCAGTGCAAGTCTTAGTTCCTGTAACAGAACAAGAGGTGAATTTTCCCTTTGGGATGAAGGATCTGCCGGAATCTTGAACTAGGGGCTCCCATCCTGTATCTCTGGCATTGCAGCGATGCCAAGGCAGGAGTACCACGGTTTTCTAGGACAGGTCAGTCCCTCTGTGAGGGCACCAGAACCAGGGAAAAGATATAGAATATGAAGGAGGTGTTTTCAGGATTTTTTTTCTGTGGGTGTTAATGTTTTTTATTACTTGGAGTTTTGGTGGTTTATTTGGGAGGGCAGCTGATTTATCCAATTTCACCACTGGCAGAGCCTCCTCTAGCCAGGGATGCTCTGAATGGCCTGGAAGAAATCAGAGGTTTATACCTCAGTTTCTGATTGATTATCAGAATAACTGATCAGTAACTTATCAGTTAACTGAAGACTTTAAATAACTGATTAATTATCAGTTACTAAAGGTGGAGGAGGCTGAAACAAGGAGTGCTCCTTATACCATTTATCTGTAAAGTTCCTGGTGGGCCCTGCTAACACAGAGGTCTCCAAGACAACCTCCAGCTGGCTGACATTTCCCACACGTTCAGGGTGTCCCCCCAAGATGTTCTCCAATTAGTCACCATCACTCACAATCTGTTTTCCATATTCACCCACAGTTTACAGTCGGGCAGAGGAGCACAATGGCAGCACAGCTGCTCCCAGCCAGACACAAAGGTTATGGCTCTGTGTACATAAGCAAGCTGTGAAAGTTCCAGTCCCAGCCACCCAGCTCCTTCACCCTCCTGTGCTTTTAAAAGCCAACAGAAGCAGAAACAAACAGTGAGTGCGCCTCTCGTCTCAGCCCTGGAAAAACATTTGGAAGCATGGAGTGAAAGGAGGGATTTTTGTTTTTCTAATTTGATTCCCATTGCTGCAGCTGCAGCCAAAACCTTTGGGTTCTGGAAAAAGTTCAGAAAGTGCTGCTTTTTGGAAGAGGTCGTGTTTATTGGAAAATTACATCTTGCCCAGTAAAAACTGACAGTATAAGTACACCAGTCTATTAAAAGCTACAGAAGACACAGTTAAGAGTTTATTTAATGATTGCTGCAGATGGGGTTTGGGAACTCAGAGCCCTGGCATTGGTGAGTTGGGCTGGAGATTGTGTTCTGGGAACACAGAAACCATCACTGTCGTATTAGTGACCCCTCTCATCCACCCTCGTGCCTAAACCAGAACCAACTGCCACAAGCAGGCTCTGCCTGGTGACTTGTAACTCGTTTTTCCTGAAGGAAAAGGTGTCAGGGATCAACACAGCAGCTCAGTGAGAGCAGTGGGCACCCCACAGCTGAGCGAGCCCAAAGCTGGCAGTCCTGAGATCCTATTCTGGGAGCAGACTCTGGCTCAGACTGGGGCATGACCCCGTGAAGTTTCCTGGAACTCTTTAGACTATGGAATAAAAATACGTTGTGGAAAGAGAGGAACTGTGCCCCAGAGATGTTAGACCTGACCCAAACCCCATCAGAATGTTGTGAGCTGTAGGCAATGTTTGAACTAAGCCTTTAAAACACAACTGCTCCATGGCAGAGCTCTCCATGGAGGGAGGAAGTTCCCATCAAAACCTGGATCTCCAGGGAAGGTCTGTTTCTCACAGTTCTGCCCATGAAGAAGGGAACAGCCTTCTCCTTTGCTCAGGGAATCCTCCCATTCCTTTTCCCCCAGCTGTTAGGTCTCTGCAGAGCAGTAAAAACCCAGAATAGCTCAGGTGGTTTGCATGGCTCTCACATCTCACATCCCACATCTGCCTCCTGCCATTCTGCTCAGCCACACCCCACTGGGAAGGTGTGTGAGCCGTGAGGCTGTGGATGCCTCTGCAGCTGTGCCAGATGTTTGTGTCCAGCTCAGCCCTGCTGATCTCCTCTTTCAATTCCAGCCTCTGCATTTGCTGCAGTGGTGCCCACTGGCTTTGGGCTTTGCCCCCTCTGACAAACTCCTCACCTCAAATTTGCCTGGTGGCCTCAGCCTGTGGGGTGGGCTGGAGCAGCAAGTGCTTGTGCCAGGGGAGTGGCAGAGCTGGGAACTCTGTGTTGGTTCTGGGCTCTGTTGGCTGGACACTGGCCGAGATTCCAGGTGCCCATGGAGGTTCTGCTCCCTGAGACCGACCTGGTACTGGATCACCTACAACTGCCCAGGAATTCTCTCTTCTCACTTCACTGGCTCCTGAGGCCTGAGGAGAGAGTGGATAGAGACTTCCTGTGCTTTGGAGAGGAGCTGCCTTTTCCCTGAGCATCAGCTGCAGTTTCACTCCAGCCAGGAGAGAGCGTGTGTGTGTGTGTGTGTGTGTAAAGATCTTCGTGTCGTGGCTGCTTAGAACAAATTCAGTGTAATTCAGTTTTACAACCAGTGCTAGGCTAAATCCAAATCAACACTGCTTTCAGCAAAATGCAGTTAGAATTCTTTTTGGCCTGCTAGCAGAGAGTGTGTTGCCTATTTGTCTTTCGGAAGCAAAATAAAATATGACATTTACTGACAGCCTGCTTCCAAAGTGGAACGGGCTGATCTCAGTTACATGCAGAGGCTCTGGAGCCAATCCATGATTGCTCCTGATTCTGGGCTGGAGCTGCCATCAGGATGCAACCTCTGCAAAGAGGAAAACTCATCCAGCAGCACTCTCTTGTAAGGAGATGGGGATGTTTCTTTCAGGAGGGATATTTGCTGCTCAAATGGTGGAGTGAATTTTGAAACTCCTCATGCCCTAGGCTTAAGCCTCATTCTCATCCTGAAAAGTCTCAAAGGCAGCTTTAAATCAGACATTTCCACAGCTGAAAACTAGGAAAACCCAGTCAGCAGTGTGTGGAATATTGTGTGGCTCCTAGGGACATCCCTGGGGAGCTCTCCTCAGATCCAGAGCACTCTCTGCTCACTCAGCATTGCTGATCATTTTCATAGAGTTCCTTCTGCTGCGGGCAACATGGGATCATGGAATGCTTCGGGTTGGAAGGGACCTTAAAGCTCCCCCTGCCATGGGCAGGGACACTTCCACTATCCCAGGTTGTTCCAAGTCCTGTCCAGCCTGGCCTGGGACATTTCCAGGGATAGGGCATCTCCAGAGCCTGACTTAACTACACTTAGATACCATTACAGGGATTTGTTCTCCATGGGGAACAATCTCATTATCCACCTAAATCCCCTCTTGCAAATCTATTCCCCTCCCCAGCATCAAGCCTGGGGAAAAAGGGGAAAAACCAGAGGTGCAAGTGCACACAGATAGATTCTCTGTCCCTCTTTCCCCTGGAGCTGTTCCCTTCCTGTGCCCACCTTTGGCTTTTGGGCTTTCTCCCACCCAGCCACTCTCCTGGGACACTTTCCCCTTGGGGCAGGTGCCACCCCCACTTCAGCTCTGCAGTATTGGGGCAAATGAGCAGCTGGGACAATGTTGGTTGCTCTCCTCCCATTATTCCCAGCCTCCTCAAGCCTTGTGACATTACTTTGGTGATAAATAGTCATCATAAATTCTTTAATAGGACGAAGATAGGCTATCTCTCATCCCAGCCAGGCTGTGGGAAGGTTGTAAATCTGGAACAAGAGCCATTCGTTTGTTTGGAGAATCCAGAGCTTCACTGTTTAGAAGGATTCATTTCCACCCTTCCCTGCAGTTAATCATTCTCCAAGTCCTCATAAATATCCTGGGCAAAGGAAAAGAACGACCTATTCTTGCTGTGCCATAAATGGGTGGTGTTGTGCTGTGAGTTCTCTTACTCTTCAGCTCACAGGTGAGAAATTCAGCAGCACACCAGAGGTTGCAGTGAGGGGGTTTCTTGCTGACTCTGCTTTCTAGGCCAAAAGGAGGTGGAATAAATGTGTTCAGATACCACATAATCACCCGGGAGAGAGAACAGAGACAGCCAGGATCACATGTAGGGGTGCACTGATGTGTTTTCTCTGTTTAAAGTCTATATTGGTGATGCAAACTTAAGAAAATACTGCACCAGACTACTGCAGCACCTCTGCTGGTTAGACTTCAAAAAAGCTCAATTATTTTGTTATTTTATAACTTTTTTCATTCAAAATGTGGAGATGGGAGGGATTTTCAAGGTTGACTCTCAACTGCAGAAGGCAAAACCACTTTTGTTGTTGAAGGGAGACATTTTCAGGCGGTTTTTGAAAGCATCTTCTGAAAGAGAGGTAAATAATGAGTCGCGAGGATTTCCATACTGAAAAAAAACCTCTGGAGAAAAGCCCATGTTGTATTTCCATTATAAGGGAAGGTAAGGGGGACTAAAAGCCAATGTGTGAGCAGACTTCCCCCAGGAGTAGCTGAAGTAGCCACAGTTCTACTCATGGCTGATTCCTTGAGAATCCAGCTATGCCTCTGCTGCAGGTGGAGCTTTTGCTTACTAGACCCCAATCCATGAGTCAGCCTGGCCCAAAAATTCATTATCCAGATGTGCAAGCTATTATTTTCCCTAAAAATGCCATTTTTTCCTCTTGAGAATGGTTTCTCACCAATTCTTGACTTAAATTGTGTTTTGCAAAAATGCTTTCGAGTTTGTAAAGATGTGTTGTTTTGAAATTTTAAAGGGTGCAGCTCTCATCTTCCTGGTTTAAATGACTTTTTGCTTTTGAGCTTTGTTGAACTGAAGTAAAGACAATAAAAATGTTCAAAAATGAATATTTCTCCAAAGTGAAAGGAAACACAATGAGAAAACACTACTTTCTTTAGGCAACTAAACATCCTTGGTGGTTGTGGCCGCAGAAAGGTGAGACTTTAACTGAGTGAAAAATGGGGCACGTTGGTGGTTCCAGAGCTGAGCTGTGTTTGTTTTGATGATGGGAACATCTGTCCCTGGCAGTAACATCTGGTTCCTGGCAGTGGTTTGCTGGTTTTGGTTGCTTGCAGCCCAAGTTGTAGAATCACCACTGGTGATTACGAAGACCACACCTACAATTTAATGTGACCGCATGTGTCTTCCCTTCATTTTCCTGTCACCAGTTGGCTCAGCACTGATTCATCTGCTCTGCTGTGGTGGAAAACTTTCTTCTCTTCTGTGACTTCTTGGAAAGTAGTGTGAGGTTGGGAGGGCCATTCTTGGAAAGCTGCAAGAAATCCAGAGTGATCTTTGGGGATGGGAAGGAGGGAAGTCACTGTGGTGCTGCTGAGAAGTTGAAATATGTTCAGGGGGGCAACCACTGCCATGGATTCATGACTTTGAAGTTATGCAAGAAATCCTGGAATACAGGAGTTATTCCATGGGAGTCTGCAAGTTATGAGGAGGAAGTGTAGAGGGAAAAAAAAAAGGAAGAGAAAGAAAATCGTCTATTTTTAATAAATTGCCTGAGCTTCAGTGTTAGTGGAGCAGGCTTTGCCTTGGGATTAGGAGCCAGCTTGGGAACCAGGGAGAGCTATCTTCGCCTTCCTCTAACCTCATTAACTCTGTAATGTTAAACACATTCTCCAGCCAGGCTCCTCTCCATGTCCTGCCTCCTCCCAGGGCAGGAGCACCCATCTCAAAACCATTTCTGTGAGCCCCACGCGGGGAACGCCGGCGCTCCCTTCTGAGCTCTGATTGTCCGTGCCCGCAGATAGCCGGGCAGGTATGCTCTGCAGTCCAAGATAAACACTGCCCTGGCCTCCCATTTATTGCAGCCCTGGGCTGCTCTGAAGCTCGCCACTGTGCTGGGCTATCGTGGCCTCCATCGCCTCCTCGCAGAATGTAATCCATAAAATGCTTTCATGGTAACCTTAGACAGCGGCGAGCGGTGATAACATCTCGAGGCCCCCGTGACAGACAGGAACTCGCAAGCATGGAGTTAATAATGCAAACTTTCAAAAAATGAAACTGGCAGAAGGAGCCGAGGAGGGGAATAAAAGGGGCCGGTGTGGCTGTAATTGGGACCATGTGAGCTTCCTTAGAGAGGGATTAAGGGAAAGAGACAGGCCTCGCCCGCGAAGATTAGTTTCAATTAGACGGGCTGGAGGCGAAAGTCAGGACTTGGTGAAAGATTAAAACAAGAAGGGAGAAAGTTTCCATTGCTTTTGCTCCAGGCCTGCACAAGAGGGTTCAGTGAGATCATGCTAATTGAAGGCAAAGCTTGCATGGAAGTTCGGAAGAACTTGCATTAATTGATTCGATGCTGCAATTTTTTTCCCCCTTATCCACAATGTTCTTTTGAGATGCTCTTTTTTTCTGCCTTTTTTTTTTTCCCTTTTGCCTTTCAAAACCATCCCTGACTTTTGTTGTGGTTGAAATGGAGTTGTGGACACCCCACCCCTAGAACTGAAGAGGGAGCAGGGGACAGTCCCTGGTGCCATCCAGTCAATGCTGTTTTCATCTCCCTGAACTCCTCCCAGTTTAGCATCAACTACCAGAACCAAATTGATGCTGTCACTATTGCTGCCGCACAGCTGAGCTCCTGGTTTCACAAATTAAAAAGCCTCTTCTCTTGACAGATTTGTTTTTCCCACACGAAGATCCAATTTAGGGCATTATTTAAAAATCCCCGCTGAAATTTACAGTGTGAGAATCACCCAGGCTTGTGTTTTTTTCCAGTTCTGAGGTTGAGTTGGGCAAACACGTGGTTTTCTCATGGCTCCCATGAAAAGGAGCTCTTCAGGAAATGGGAAATGGTGTTTGAGTCCATCTCTGCCTGGCTGAATCCAGTGCTGGTGTAACTGTGATCGCGGGGAGGAGATTCTGCTGCTTTCCTCCTCCTGCCTCCTTCCCCACCACTTTTCCAGTTTCAGTGAAAAAGGAAATAATGGAATCAGAGAAATCGGAACTGGGGAAGGTGGGCTGGAGTCAGCTGGTGCAGAACCTCTCTCTGGCAGAGCCCTCGGTGCTTTGGCTGTTTTGCAGTGCTGAAATGACAATTACACCACTTCCTTGAAGAGGAAACTATTTCAAATATGAAAAGGTTTCCATGTTAAGAATTTTCTCCCTCAGCCCCTTGACAATACTGAAAGTTATAGGAAAATGTATATCCAATCTTTCTATATTAGATCAATATTTTTATTCCATTAAACTTGTCTCTGAGGAGCAAGAGACATCATCTTTTGCCAGATTTCTGTATCAGATTGTCACTCGGTGGGTTTTTGTTGCAGAAAGCTTTGGAATTACAATGCCCAGTCAATTAGAGTTAAATGCATTTTCACAGCCAGCCAGAAAAACATTAGCACTAATCAAAACCATCGTGCCGACAGGGATTCCCAAAGCGATTTTTCTGTTTTGTTGTGCTTTATGAAAATGTTCTCTCAGCTAGAAACATCAAAAGGCAACCACGAGCGCGTTCAGCTAAAATATGAGGACAAGAATGGGAGCTGGAGCTGCAGGGGGATCTGTCCTTCTCAGCTGCTGCAGGATTTTTGCCTCTGAGCTGCTCTGGGGGCTCGGCAGGGGAGGTTCCTCCTGGCAGCCCCGGTGTCCGATCCCGCCTCGCTCCCATCCCTGTCCTCGGCTCCACACGTGCACGTTGTTGGATTTCTGCCTCCTGGTTCCTGCTGCGTTTTTCAGATTCGCAATGAAATCAGATCCTGGGGCTGATTGCTTGGTACCTTTTCATTTTTCATCGTGGGAAGGGCCAAGTCTCCCTGTAGGATCCCACCCGGCCATGGGATGGCTGTGGGATGTTTCAGTCAGGGAAAAGGACAAACTGCAGGGCTGATCCTTGGGGTGGAGCCCTGTGTGTGCAGTGGGGATGTTTTCTGCCATAAATATGCTTTTTCAATGCACATATCACCTCAAGGTGATGCTTTAGGATTTAATTCTATGTTTTTCAGATCCTGTATTTCTTTAGTGCATGATTCTAAAACTCCATGGCCTGTCAGCTACTGTTCTCCCATTTTATTCAGACAAAACAATTCCTCTCTAGGGCTGAAACTCAAGGGCACCTCATTGTCTCAGACCCCAAGAGATGTAAACAACAGTGAACTGGGGGAGACAACTTGGAGTAATTGACTTCATTACCTGAAACTTTAATTGGAGGATTAACCTCTGATATGTTAATCAACCAAACATATAAAAGTGTGAAAAACTTGTGATTGTTGTCCAACTTGGGTGTAGCCCCTTGGGGACTTTTGACTGCCCAAGGTGTATCTGTTGAAGGCCTTTAATAAATACCCACTTTTATTCTCTTAATTCTGTCTAGCTTCTGTTCTAGGCAGCCACTCCAAGGCATCAAAGATAACACAGAATCCCTTTCTTAGCACAGAACCCAGAACACTCCAGCTGCAGCTCACAGGGCTCTCGGAGAGTCCAGGACCTGTCAGGCTTTTCCAGCCATGGAAATAACACCATGGATATCCCTGAAGTGGATTTGGACTCACCTGGGGTGTGAGAGGCTGCAGTTGGCTGAGGGGTGTAAAAAATCTGGAAAGTTCTAAGAGTGGGCCATTGTTCAGATGTGAGAGCACTGAGCAGAACCAAGTGACACCATCCACTACCTCTGAGTGGCACCTGGACACAAACAGCACTTTGTAATTACAGGAGTTCTTCTGCATGGAAACACTGACAACATTCCAGTGTTCCCCTGCTAAAACCCATTATCCCTGTTTCCCTCTCCCCCACCTCCCCCCCTCCAGCCTTTTCTTTTTTTTTTTAAATTTCTTTTTGGCCTGGAGTTATTACATGGAAGCCTGATAAATGGATGCTGTGAATGAATGTTTTCCAAACATTGTAGGAACTATTAAGAAAGTGGTTTTCCTTCTTCCCCTTTTCCCTTCCCACACTCCTCCCCGCTCCCACCCCACAACTAATAGCACACAAATAGCACTTCATGCAATTTTGGCTACTCTCCACTATTCCAGGCAGACTTCAGGAAATCTCTTGATTTATAGCTGGGGCATCCAAAGGCAGCATGCTGCCTGCTTCCTTCAGGGATGCCTGTTGGTGACATTTAGTGGGGTTGAGGTGCAGTATTTCAAGTGGGCAATATCCATATTTTAGTCAGATAACTCCATGTTTATTCTCATAAATTGATTTAGTAATGAAATAAGCTCCTTTCATGATGCTTGCTGGCTTTAGGGGCTTTGTTATGGTATACTCAGACTTCCTGAAGTTTAGTTTACCAAGGCAGAGCCAAACTTTGCTATCCATATTCCCATAAGCAGTCCAAATGAATTCAATAGGGCCATTCACATTAATAGGGAAAGCAGAATTTGGGACTGGGTTCAGAAAGCCCCTGGGGCATGTGCTGGGGGCTCAGTGGCCTTTGGGCTCCCCACTGCTGCTCTTGGCTGCCCCAGGAACATCAGTCCTGAGATGCTTTATGAGGCTGGAGCTTCCTGGAGCCCTGGATCTGCTCTCCTGCAGCTGGGATGCTTGGAAAGGGGATCCAGGCCAAACCCAAGGCTGCAGCTCAGTGCTTGGCCCCTGTTTTGTTTTTTGTCTCCATGATCAGTGATCTATCACTGGGAACATTCCCCAGGAGAATTCCCTGCTGTCTGGAAGGGTCACAGAGTCCTGGGGGTTTCCTGCTCTCTCAGAGCTGGTCCTTCAGGAGGACAAGTTGTTCCCTGGACCCTGGGGTCTGGCTATGCCTGGTGCCATGGGAAAACATGGAAAAACTACTTGGGATTGCTATGATTTGGCTTGCCTGCTCTTAAAGTAGGATACATAAATTCTCAGTGAGGGGCACAATTTTCCTTGTTGGTCCCTTCTCTTTCTTAGATCTTAGGAATTTGAGACTCCAAATGCACCACCAACAGAAATTCAGCCTAAATGGGTAACACTTACAGAACCTAATCCTTGGATAAATCTGTGCCTCTGACACAGGAGTTATTTGGAGAGAGAAAAGGCCTGCAACTTAATTAAGCTGTGTGCTCTGCAGAAAGGATTCCTCCTGCTCAGAGCACAAAAATCACTCTGGACCACTCAGGGCAAGAATGAATCAGTTCTTGAGGCGTCTGTCTTTAAAACCTTTGCAGTTTGTTGATGAGCCTTGCTGATCTGACCTTGCTGATGGACCATGGCAGAGTTTCCTCGTTTACACTGAGCTTAATTCAAGCTCCCTTGCAGTGGGGACCTGCGAAATCTTTCCATAGGAAATGTGGGAATAAGTGAGGCTTGGCTTGGACTTCCCTTCGTGGGAGACAGGATTGCCACTGTTGTGCTTGGAAGGAATTTCTCATGACATCTTCTCCTAAGCTGGGCTGGTCCTGGCTGCAGGGGAAAGGTGTTTGCAGAAGGCAGAGAGCTTCTCTACAGCACAGAAAGATGGATGTTGGTAAAAGCAAAAAAACCCGGGAATTTAGGCTTTCCTATCCAATGTCTCATGGGGATTGAAATGTTAATTGGAAGATGCACCTAAATCCCTGCACTCCTGAGCTCAGGCAATGGAGTGAGCCAGCCAGGATCAGGGTGTTCTAGTTCCTTTTGGAGCAGATTTGTTTTTCCTGCAGTATTGTTCCAGAAGTTTTAGTCCTTTTTTTACAGATGGGTGACCTGTGACATTCCTTCCTTCTAGAGATGTTCTGGTTTTCTCCTCTATAAACAGAGGAAACACCCATTTCTATGAAGTGCTGAAGACAAGTCCCACACAGCCTTGGCTCTGCTGAGAGCTCTTTAGAAGGGTCTCAACTTAAAGCTTTATTCTATCAAATTATTATTATTAGTAGTATTATTATTAATATTAATATTATTAATATTATGCCAATATTATGCCAAATAAATAAATAAATATATAAATATTATGCCAAACTGTGGCATCCTTGGACAACTCTGGGGTATCATCTCCCGCTGGCAGCAGTGGGAATTTACCTGTTTCAAAACATATTTGGAATTCTGCCCAGAGTTAAGAACTTTTTTTATTGGTTTAGTCTTGTTTTGAAGGGAAAGTGTGTAACAGCACTGACAGATATCACTAAGTTTTTTAGGGGATGGTTTCAGATTTCTCATCAATTTCAAAACTACGTTTATCAATAGGTAATGTTTCTTCTTCCAATTGAATATATTTTGCTTTATGTTATTTGTTTTCTCCTTTATCATTCATTCTTTATCTTAAATGGGAAAAAAAAAATCTCACACGAACTGTGAAACAAAGGAGTTAATCTTTTCCCTAAAAACATTCTGATATTTTGTATATCTTCTTTTCTCTCTGGATTATGGCAACAGGTAAAGGTTTTCCCAAGAACAAAATAAGCCACACTCACAGGGAAAGCAAAAAGTTTTTAAATATCAGTCCGGAAGTGGACCAAATTCTGATAATTGTGCTCCCAAAACCACACTGTGAAGGCACCACATTAAAACATATTTTACAGAAGTTTGAAAAGGAAAATTTGATGGAGGGATAGAAAGCAGGACAAGCTCCAGAGACTCTGTTCCTGCAGAGCTGTGTGGGACTGGGGCCTTTGTCTATTGAAAAAAAATGGCCCAAAAAGCCCCTTCTCGTCCCCACTCCTCCCACGGCTTCAGTTAAATTCTCGGATCGTGAGGGCATGTAGGGAACAGCTGCTTATGATCTCTTCACAAGTGCTGGGTCATTGGTAAACAACCATCCCTCCACCCTCTCGGAGCAAAAGAGAGAGAGAAAAAAAAAAAATGATACAAAAAATGCATTCATTTTGCTGATGATGAAGAGTAATGAAGAGCACGTGCACGCTGCGCGCGGAGAGAGGGAGAGAAAAATGACAAATTAAATCATGTCTGGTTTGACAAGCCTTTAAGTGTAACAGATCTGCACTTGTGCTGCCTGACAGGCGTGATTGATACCACGGAGCACTCGTCAATTTTTAAACACACAGCCTGAACAAAGAGCCACTTCATCCTGGGCCTCGCAGCGTCGAGGCAGCGCGGTGCTACCCGGGGTAAGCGCCCTCCGCTCCGCGTGTTTTCCTTGGCAAACCCCTGCTCCTCGCTGTTTGGACAACTATATTTATTTTTATGATCCTTAAAATATTGTAACCCAGTCAACTCAACAGTCATTTAAGGTAATTTCTGGTCTGAACAGCATCTATTTTCTAGACAACTTTACAATAATATATGTTTGCTGTGGGCCAAATTCTTTGTGTGGGGAGCTGTGTGTTGGGAGCTGTTAACTGGGGGAGAGTTGCAGGATCCAGGAATTTCTAATAACTTGAAATCTAAACCTCCTGGATGTTTCAGGCCATGCCATTTATAGAAGATATTTAGCATGGCAAAACAATATGCTTTTCTTTATATTTGTGTACAAACCAACCAGCCCAGACCTGATTTTTTTGAGGGGGAAAAACTTGGTCTGAGACAGACTTTGAAAGTTTCAGTCTGAAGAGGTCAAGGTGTTGAATGTAAAAAAGGGCTATAGTGTAAAAAGAGCCAGTCTTCTTTAATTATCAGTGTTTTGCTATTGCACCACATGAGAAGTTTCTATGGAGCTTTTAAATGTATTAAATAGGAGCTGGAGGATGATGGATTGTTTGATATCAAAGATGGCTCAGCAGTCCAGAGCAGCCAGAAGGATTTGTGATGGCACAGGAACAAACACTAAAACCCTGTAAGTATCCTAGAACGTGGGTAATCCTGTGGAAGGAGACGTCAGTGCAAAAATGTTGATTTTTAACAACTTAACTCACTCAAAGCAGAGTTTGTGGAAGAGCATCCCACCTCCCCCTGCCGCCAGTGATGGTCTCTGTCACCTCCAGGTGCCCTTGACTTTTTTATGTTGCTGTGAAATTATCTATTAGCAGGGAAAAAGAATCAGCACAGCTTTTAGCTAAATCTGTGGTGTCTGTAAATACAGGACCCTCCTCAGCCTGGGATTTAGGAGATGCTTCCCTTCCTATCAGCTGTGTCTGTGCAGGGATAATTCTGTGATCCAGCCTTCCATTTTCTGTACCTTTACTACTTGTCCTGGGCCCTTGGCTCCATTAAGGGTGGATACCCAACTCTGTTTATTTAGGCCTTTTTAATCTGACATTTCCAATCAAGCTAATTCATCCGAGAGAGACCAACCATCCTTTTATTTATTCTAGCCTATTTTAGCAAGGTAACCCAATCCAGACCATCTCCATATCTTGTTTACAAGAGCAGCTGTGGTGACAACATCTGTCCTGTGTAAAATGTCAAAAAAGAAGAAAAAAAAAAAGGAAAAAAAAGAAAACTTGAAGGAAATCATAGAGGTATCAGAGTTATTTAGCCACACGTGGCAAAATGAGCCTCCAGAATTATTTTTCTGCATTATTTGGAGGAGAAAAAAGGCCAGGAGGAGGGGTCAGAGGTGTGGGTGAGGGTCTGTGTCCCCGTGTCAGGCCATGGAATGTTCCATGCAATTTAAGTGCTGTGAGTGGTGGCCGCTCCAGAAGCGTTTGGACAATGCTCTCAGACACAGGGGGGGATTTTGGGGTGTCTGTGCAGGGCCAGGAGTTGGATTTTGATTATCCAGGTGCGTCCCTCCTACTCAGGATATTCCATAATCCCATGAATACGGTGCCCAGGTAGAGGAACCTGTGGAGGAAATGGTTGTTTCATGCTTATGAAAGGGGTTTGTTTATGAGAAAATAAAGATGGAATTTTTTCATGTTGTAACTGATCAGACACATCAGCAAGAGAAGGTTAAAAAGAAGGAAAAATACTGTAAAAATATCAGGTTTGGGCCAAGTGATATCTGAACAGGCAGAAAGGGGGTTGTGATTATTTGTATATTAAGCTCTTGTAGATTCTGAATGTCACTAAAGGGATTTTACACCTTGCTGGTGAAAACTGCTGATTTTAAATGACACTGGGAAGTCTCTTTTACCATCCAATAAACGAGGGGAAGTCTGACAGAATTCCACCCTGGGAGGTGAACTGGCACCAAAATGACATTTCAGATGTGAGAGGGAGTGCAAGGGAGGGCACTGCCAGGGTGACACCACTTTGTGTCCCCAGGAGGGAGGGAAAGCTGAGATTGCTGGGATGCCTGGGCAGCCCTCGATGGCTTGTCCTGATCCCTGCTGATCCCTGCAAGCTCTTGGATTTCAGGAAGAGGTGGAAGCCTGAGGAATTTATTTGTCACTTGAGCTGGGGATGACCACCAGGAATGAGACCTGCAGAGTCCATTATTCCTCACTGCTGTGTGGTGGGCTCCTGTTAAATTCTCCGTTGCACCATGTGTGGTTTGATGTGAACTTCATGAATTCTTCTTATCTACAGTTTAAGGATATTGGAATAATATTTCTTTATGTGCACAAAAGGAGCTGCACATCAGGGATGGTAGCAGCCCTTCCTTGGCTCAGATCTGACCTACCCATAAGAACAAACCCCATGGGTAGAGCTGGCAGAAATTTGGTGTTCCTACATTTTGGGGAATTCAACACATCCCCATCCCAAGCAATAATGAAATGATTATTTTGTGAATGAAAATATCTGTGTTTTATCCAAAAGCCATTTATTACAGCAAAAAAAAAAGTGAGTTTTATATCTGACTTTGCAACTAAATCTGAGAAAAATGATGTTAAATTAGAGAGAGGAAGAATTGCCCCACTGGTCCTTCAAATTTCAACCAAATCTCAAATAGATCTGATGAAAAGCACTGTGCATGGTATGGGAGCCAAATATACCTGAGAGAAATCTTTAACTGCATTATGGCCCAGCCTTGTGAGACACAAACCTGAGCCCCATCTGCTCCTGCTGCTGCACTTGCATCCACGTGACAGCCAAGATTAAAACAAGATACCAGCACACAAGTCGGCTGATATAGGAGGAGCGAGTGGGAGCTCCTGGAAGGAGATTGTGAGATAGTGACAGCTTGGAATAAATCCAAACCCAGTTGCAGCCTGGAGAAATTGGCTTTCTGTTGTTCCATGTTTTCTGTAATGCAAACCAGTGCGTGTGAGGGGCTGGGGGGATGTGATTGTCATTAGGAAAAGCTTTTGCCAGCACAGTAGCTCAGACACCAGGGGATAATGCATTACACGCTGATGCTTTCCAGGACGTGGATTCCACGGCAGTTGTGCTGCTGATTCCATCGGGAGGATGTGTTCCCCAACCAGTTTCCCCTGGTGGCAGTGCAGGTTAAAGATCCAGCCTTGGTCCAGAGAAATTCCCCCACCTTCCTGCGATGCTCAGGTTTCAGCGCTGCCCTTTGAGGTTCCGGGAGGAGGTTGGATTTCAGACAATGGGCACAACAATGGGGAAAGCGCCGCTCTGGTCCTGTTACGGCTTAATCCCACCCGGGGAAGGGCTGGCTTGGCACTTCAAAGCTGGGGCACGCCGGAACACCTGCGGAGATGAGAGCACCTGGCAGGGATGCGCCTCTCCTCGGCCCTGCCCAGGTCCTGCTGTGCACCCAGCTTCGGCTCAGGAACCACTGCAGGAGCTCGGAGGGATGGAGCTGATGGTCCTGGCAGCACCAGAGCTGTGTTCAAACCGAGTCAAACCTGGGCATCCGGGGGAACAGAGGAGCTTGGAGCGCTGGAGGGTGTGAAGGAGATCCCAGAGCCTCAGCATTGCTGACACCCACAACTGAGTGACAACGAGTGGCCCTGTGCTGCCGAGCCCTTCCCTGCTGTACTTTCAAATGAATGCAATAAATTTGGCGTCCTGTCCTCGCTGCTTTGCTGCTGGACACGGCCACGTTCCGCTTCAGACGGAGCAGGTGCTGATGGCTGCGAAACCCGAGCCGGGGATCGATTATAACGCATCTTAAAAACTCCCACTTGCCAAGATGTAAAAGGGAGCCTGCAGAACGAGATTTTCTTCCCTTAGACCTGGAAAACCTGGTGGTGTCTGTGGTTTTGTAAAACCTCTCATACTTTATTTATTTTTATTCCTCTGCTAGCCCTTGGGTACAGATTACTTTCAAACAAGCTGGTTTACTGTTTGCATAACACAGGCTTAAATTCAGTTAGAAATGGATCGTTTTTCAAGTAAAATTCCCCAGAAAATAATTACAAGTATTTGGGGGTGTTGGGGAAAACATCAGAAATCTTTCCTGCTAAGGTCTGATGACACTTAGCAATTAAAAATAAAAATCCATTTTGTGATCTAGACCTTCCTTCTTGTCCTTGGGGACAAATTAAACTGAACTGCAGAAGTTTCAAACATCTAAATCCAGCATCATTTGCTTCTGGGTAGATTCTACATTCTACAAATTATTTCTTCCTGGGAAAGTGTCTTGGATTCATATTAATGAGGATTCCATGTTTGTGGTTAGGGGAAATTCAGTCTTGTGGCTTAAGCAGCCTCAGGACTCTCATTAAGTACAAGAGGTTAATAATCTAAACTAGCAGTTAACTAGCTCTGGTCAGCAGAGTGTTATTGCTTTTGGCTCAGGCGAGCTGAGCTGGTCCCTTGTCCTTTGCAGTGCCAGAAATGCAGGTGGAGACCAAACCAGGTGAGCTGCAGATGAGCCATTTCTGATTTTGGTGCTGGGGGAGATGTCAGGAAGTGTTTGGAGTGGAAAGAAAAGACTGATGGAAAAACTGTGTGAGAGGAGGGAGGTGGGAGCTCTGGGGTGAGCTCTTCACTTGGAGTTAGTTTGTGCTCTGCTGGTTTGGGATCCTGATCCAGCCAAGGGCTCTGCACAGGCAGCTCAGGAAAAACCCTCCTTTTTTTTTTTCTGAGGATAAGAGGTTGTTTTGCTGCAGCACAGTTCAAATATGCAGAACTCCCAGCGGTGCTTGGCTCTGCATGGGGAGGCATTTCATGTGTCCAGCGTGTCAGGGACAGCCATGGAAAGAAATAACGGAATTCCAGAGCCCTGCTTGGAATGGAGCTCTGGAGATCCTCTGTTCCAACCTGCGGGCCAAGCAGCTCCTCTTAGGTCAGGTTGCTCAGGGCTGTGGCTTGAACACCCCCAAGGGCAGAGCCTGCAGGACCTCTCTGGGCAGCCTGTTCTGGTGTTTGATTGCTGTCCTGATGTGCATTTGGAAATTCCACCTTGCAGCTGGTGCCCAGTGCCCCCACACCATTGCCCCTCTCTCCGAGGGCAGCCTGGTCCCATCTCTGCATCCTCTGCCCAGAACCAGCGCTGAGGTCTCCCCTTTGCCTTCTCCCTGTGCCAAAAAGCATCACCTCTGTCCAGTGCTCCCTCTGGGTCACACTCCAGCCCCTGTCCTTTCGGCCTCTAGTCCTTTGGTGAACCCCAAACTAGACACAGTGCTCCAAACTCAGTGGGAAAAGAGGGAAAGGCTCATTTCCCTGGCTCTGCTGGCTGCATCCTCACCAGGACAGCCTGGGATGTGGCTCCCCTTCCCACCTGCCGGCAGGGTTAAGTTGCTTTGTTTTTTAAGTTCTTTTCAGGAGCCTGAAAGAATCAGTTCAGGTGTTCCTGACGTTGAAGAATTGCTGCAGAAAGGGGAGAGCAGTCACAAATTGGCTCTGTCCTCCTACAGCCCATGGAAACTTTAGGTTTAATTGCATAGACTCCAAACAAATTAAAAAGAAGCAGCCAAATCAGTTATCAGGCTGGCTTCCTGCTGTGTCCTGACAGGTCCCAGAGGCCTCTGCAGAGACAAGGTTTGGCTGGTTTCTGCCACATCTTCTCTGCTTAAATTTAGAATGGTAAAGAGATTCTAATCTGATCTGTAAGAGATCTTTTTATGGAGTAGACTCTGATCCCAGTGACAAAAAAACCACGACATGATCAGATACCTTAGAGTGATGCCCCCCTGCCTTCCTAATGTGTTTGTTTCAAGGATACAGTTCATTTTAGCAGATGACTCCTGTTGGAGCATCCATGGATTTATATTCTGGCATTTTTGGAGAAAAGATCCCCAAATAGCCAGAAAAACACATTCCATTTAGTCTTGCTAACATCATTCTGAGAACGAGCATCCAGGATTGCTATCTGGAAATCCAAAACATTATTGTGGAGAATCAAACAGAGCCTGGGCTGAGATGTCTGAAAGAAGAGCCCTTTTTCCCCGAGGCAGCCCCGTGTGCTGTCCAGCCCCTGCTGACACAGCTCACACTGCCCTGAGCTGCCTTTTCACCCTGTAAAAGGCGAAAGATGTTCATTATCTATGATTTTTGGGAGGGATAGGGGTGCTTTTGCTGTCTGGAGCTCCTGTGGCCGTGGTCTCCAGGGTGTCTGTGCTGCATCAACAGGCAGCTGAGGTTTGGTGGGAGCAGCAGGGGCTGCTCACAGCGAGGGCAACGCTCAGAACACTTGGGAGCCCCTTGCTGATGTGGTTTGGGGCTGTTTTGAAGCCTCTCTCTCCTTCTGTCAGGCTCTGCAAAGCAGTTCCCCTTGGGAAGAAGTGCCTGGGACTCCAGCCTAGCCATACATCTCTGTCAAAATCCCTATGAATAAATTAACCTTTCTAAAGATTAGTGCACCCTAATACCTCAGGGTTTTTTTTCTTGTTTTTTAACAGAACAAATGCTAAAAACGCCTTGACAGACCTGGCTGGGGTTTGTGCTGTGGAGCATCTACAGAGGATTATGCTGTGAGTGGTGTTAAAGGCACAGCCTTCATGTGATTGTGGCCAGCACTGGCTGGTCCCCTCCTCTGGAGAAGGGCAAAGCACACGGTTATGAGTAGGAAATCCTCATTTGGGCAAATCATTAAAAAAAATTGAAGAAAGCTCTCATGCATTTCCTTCTAAAGCACCTCAAATTCAGCCAGCTCCCAGTGCTTCAACCCAGTAGTTCCCCAGACAAAGACATGGTGGGATTCAAACAGCTCTGAAGGTTTTGGAAGTGCAGCAGCACTGGGAGAGCCAAAGCCCTGGTGGCCAAATGGGAACAATGGGCTCAGTGTCAGCAGCCCAACATCCCCTCGTCCTTCAGGCTTTTCCCTCCTTTCCTGCTCAACTCCGGCCCTTTTGCTGGTAGGACAGACCAAAGGGAGGTCAGGTATCTGTGGCTCCATTCTCCTGCCACTGGATTGCTGGAATTGATCTGATCCTTTCCAAGCAGCTGGGGTAGAGGGGGCCATTCCAAAGATGGCAGGGAGTGTTTTGATTTTTGATCCTTTTGAGATGAATTATGGGGAGGAAGCTGTCTGCTACCAGAGGAATTAGTCAAATTCCTTGTCAGATGTGCAATCCCATTAAAAATGCATTATCTGTTTTCAAAGCTTAAGTGTGGGTGTTGGTTGAGAGTCTTTAAAATATTATTGTAAACTTTCACTGAGAAAAAGTATTCCTGAGTCTTTCATGAGGGCTAATCCTACTTCAACTACCGTAAGCCATCAACTTCTGGGGTGGCCTTCACGAGCACTGCAAGGCCAAAGCATGCTATTATTCTGGGAAAATCCCCCTAGAAGATGCTCACATTTGTTTTATGACCTTATTAGCAGCTCAGCATTGAGCTGATTTGTTCTGATAATGATTCTGCTCCTCAAATTCTCCCTTTTCTCTCCTGCCTGGCATTTAGACTCCCTGAATCCACAGCTGAAATCATCCCAAATGAGATCCCCAAGACCCTTGCCAGCAAAGAGTAAATTTGTGACCCTTAAATGTATCTGCTCCTAACCTGAATATCAAAAATGTAGATGGAAGGAATCTCAGTCAAAGCTTTGAAGGATGTTCTTGTGGAGGGAAGCCACAGGTTCTTCTGTGAGGGATTAACGAGATATCCTGGAGCAGTCAGGGTCACTCATTCTTTGGAACACATTCCAAGGAATTATTTTAATAAGCAGATAAAGATGGCCATGTAAACTTCTCTTTTTAAAGTATCTATTAGCTGCAGAATCACACATGCTTCCTAATTTTTTAAAATTAATTTTTGACGTGTAAATAAGATTTCCAGGAAAATCTCACAGATTTCAGATGCCTTTTACTGACACTCACAACCACAACATGGCTCCAGTTGGATTCACAGTAGCCATGCACATCATAAATGATGTTCTGGGGCCAGCTGAGCTCTGTTCCACAGGTTATTTCCCTAGACCTTTGCTGTTTGGAATTATTGTTAGAGAACAGGGGTAATGCCATCATTTTTATTTGCTTCTCTGAGCGTAATTGGGGTGGCCACAAACCTGCAAAAATCAGTCTGTACGACAAAGGCACATATTTTAATGATCAAAGAATAGGGTGGTCACCTTTTTAGAGGAAGGAAACAGCCTTGGCTGGCAAGGCCTCCTTTCTAGGCCTGTGCCAGCACCGAGGGCCATGCTTCATGTTACTTTGTTTTTCTGTTCCATGAGAGGAGTTGGCAGAAAATAGGCAAATTCCTCAGGTCTGGCTGGGTGCTCTGGCTCTTACAGTGACCATGTTTCCTGCCTGCATCTCTGGCAAGTGACTCAGTTTCTATAACAGCTCCAGCCCTCTGTGTCACTGCGGGGTAATGGAGCCCAGTTTGGTGCTTATCTCCTGAAATACCTAAAAAATTCTGGGTTCAAATCACTTTGGATGCCGTTGCTAGTCCACCTGTTAAAACATTTTGCAGACAACAAAGTATGAAAGGAGTTCAAACACATCAGGAGCGTTTGGGATAATGTGTTGTCTTTGAGGGCTTCTAAGGTGCTTTGGTTTTATTTTGATGGTGGCTGAGCTCCCCAGAGATCATTAATGGGACCTGTAAATGAATAAAGAATGGAATAATCAGTCTTTCTTTAGCCAATCCATATAAAAATTACAGTTTGAAGAGAGTTTCCCTCTCTCCTCTGCTAAATAAATGAAAGGGCACCAGCAAATATTCCCCTCCACCTTTCCAGGCTCAGCAAGCAGTGAATCTTCAGAACCTAAGCTGGTCTACATTGCAAATTTCCACCACTCTTTGCTGTCTTGGTCCCACAGATTTCACATTGTCCCAAACACCAGAGGCAGAACCCTGCCTGACATTGCCTAGGAAACCTTGTAACCGAGTAAAGGCAGAAAATAAAGACATTTCCTTGGATTCCAAGTGCTAAGCAGAGAACATGTGGTGCTCAGGTCTTCCCCAGCCCCACGAGGCAGCTGCAAACACAAGTTATTGCAAAGCTGCAAAGCAGAGACGGTGGCACTTTAACGTTTCCTTGGCTAGAATGGGTTTATCTCAAAATTTTATGTTATTTCAACAAAGCGGAGTGTTTACCATAAATAGCAGGGCCTGCAGAAAGCCTTTTGGAACACTCTTCCTACTGTGAAGCAGCAGTACCTCAAGCCTGAACCAATTTAGGGGAGGCATTGGCCATATGATTTTAATATTAACAAGTGGAGCAAATTTGTGAGTGGGTTGTTGGCCGGTTTCATAGAGAGGGGCACCTGCAACCCATCAACACGGCTCAGGCAACAAGGTGTCAATGCACAGGCAGAATAAAAACACGAATTCGGTGTGTGCAGGGATCACTCAGCCGGTGGGGAGGTGTTAACATGCGGGAGGAAAGGAAACCTCGCTGGGGTTTGGTGCTTTGTTAGCAAAGGCCCAGCTCTCAGAGGGCAGAGAGGCAGGGCAAGGGCTGGGACGTGGCACAGGGCACATCCTGAGTGCTGCTGGCAGCTGCAGGGCTCAGATATGTGGGGTGGGAGCAGGGCTTGGAGCTGGAGGTGGCAGAAATTGGCCTTGACCTCGTTTTAGGAGGCAGGAGAGAGCTCCTGTGGCACGTGGGTTGTGCAGGTCTGGGAAAAGTTTGGAACGTGCAAGAGGGGCATGCAGATCTCTCAGCACAGAGCAGTCTCCTGAAGTCACCTTAAAACTTGTGTTCCTTGAAGGACCTTGGGAGGATCCTTTCCAGCTGTGTCCTGAGCTATTGCTTACATTTTTTGCAGGGATGTAATTTCTTGCCCTATTTCATAGATTTCTCCCTTCTTGCAACATCCCAGAGGGTGATCTCAGCACGCTGTTATGTTTTTGTCCATTGTGTGCCAGCTCCAAGGGTTTATTTCCATTTATCTGAATAAGCACAGACCCACAGTGACACGATCCAGGGCCACACAAATATGGGCTGTCACAAAAACATGGGCCTGTGTTTGAGGGAACACAGCTCACCTCCTGATCCCACCTTCCCCTCTGACAAACATCTGGAGCTGCTGGGTCCTGCTGGAGTTTTTCTCTGTTTGCCTTTCCCTCTGTTGCTTTATTTCTTTATCCAGGCTGGGAATGCTGGGGCTGCTCAGCCTGCAGAAGAGGAGGTTGTGTGGAGACCTCTTTGAACCTTCCAGGACCTCAAGGGGCTACAGGGAAGATGGAGAGGGACAGTTCACAAGGAACTGGAGTGAGAGGACACCTGGCACAGGGTGCCCAGAGAAGCTGTGGCTGCCCCTGGATCCCTGGAAGTGTCTGAGGCCAGGTTGGGCAGGGCTTGGAGCATCCTGGGACAGTGGAAGGATCTCCAAGCATCCAAGGACTGGATGAGCTTTAAGATTGCATCCAGCCCAACCCATTCTCTTGCTGGACTTGACTTAGCAGAATATTCGCCCTCCACTTCAGGTGGTTCACACACACCCTTGGCACATGGGAACTTTCCTGCATCCATGGTCACTCTTCTGGGCACATGGGAATTTTCCTGCATCCATGGTCACTCTTCTGGGTACATGGGAACTTTCCTGCATCCATGGTCACTCTTCTGCACATCTGGGTTAACAGCAACCTCCCTTCTCTGTCCAGCTGAAGCCCCCTGAGCCCACATTCTGCTTTGCCAGTCACTGGTTCCTGTCACTTGCCATGGCCTCTTCCCTGGAGGTAAGAAAATAACCTGGCTCACTCCTTCCCAGTGGTAATCTGTTGTTTTGGCATCCTGTGAATGACTGGTTTCAGGCGAGTCTGTCAGTGTCCCTTGCCAGCAACCAGGTTTTGGATGTTTGCTTTGGGAACATTTTGTGGTTGAGTGGCTGTGTTCCATTCCACATGTAAACACGGGTGAAACTCACATTTAACAGTTCTAAACACTTGGACACTGGTCAAAGCGGCTACTCCGCTTCTCTTTACTTAATACACTGAGATTTTGCATAAAGTACAGAACAATTTAGTAGCAGGAATGCCCAGGACCTGCCAAATGTATGATTTTGTTTGATTTTATTTTTAAAAGTGCCTAGCACACAAGCTGAGCCTTTATTTGGAAGGAGATATCAAGAAAGCAAAGCTTAATTGACTCTCAGACTGTACAATTGGAGTCATGTCTAAAAGCAAAGCTGCCTTTTCCCTCAGTGTGGGCTCGAACAGGAGGCCACTTTCCACTCCTATTTGCATGAGTTGAAACCACTGTTACTCCCCACACAACTGTGCCAGTATGGCTTGAGAATGGAACTGGGTCTCCAGCTCTTTCAAGCTTTGTTTTTGCTTTCTCAGTCATCTGATTGCTCCCAGTGATGCCAATCTGGTTCCTTGCTGTGGCCACGCACAGGAGTCTGCCTGCAGCACCTCGTGTCTGCTCAGCACTTTTCCAAATCCAGACCTTTCCCTGCTTCTTCATGTGACAGAAGGTGAATGTGTTTGGGCCACTTCATTTTATACCCCGGGTTGTTTGCTGGGGACCAAGCATTGAGCTCACACTCCTTTTCCACAGTCATGAGAAATCCAAGTGGTGCTGCTGATGTCCTAACGTGTATTTATGGTGAGCTGACATCCACTGTGTAATGAAGCCACCACCTCCAGACCTGTTTCAGCTCTAAATATGTCCTTTAGGCCTCCAAAAGTAGGGTTTTTTCTAGTGAGGCACCTGGGAACAGTGGAGCTCAGCCTTTCAGGCATTTGCAGTTTAAGGGCACCTTCTGGCTCACTGAACTCTCCTGGGTTTTCATGCCCTGCCTGGAGAGGACTGAGGATCTCTGGTAGCACTTGTTAGTGCTCCACAGCTTGTCTGCTCACATGATGCTGGCAAACTGCCTCATTTCCAGCTGCTAAATTGCATTCAAAGGCCATTTAAAATACTTTCCTAATAAAACTTGCCTATAAAAATAGTTACTATAGCTGCTGCAAGGATGTTCTAGGAGCTGGTCCAAAAGACAGTCCCTGCTGAGATGAGATCCACCCTACTAAAAAAAGCTGAGAAATTGCAGCCTTAGCAGGATTTCAGCAGGAATGAGCAGCAGCAGCAGCAAAGTGGCAGCAGAAGCGTTAATCAAACCTTGGGCTTTCTTAGTTAATGTACAGTCACTGCTGCAGCTGATGGATCAGATACGGAGCAGGGCTTGTTGGGTAGGGTTTCTGAGCTGTTTAAATATGTTACAGCTTGGCTTTTAAAGTAGAAGAGCTTGGATTAATTGAGTAAGTGGCACTTAAGAGATTGCAGTTTAGGAGGACGTGGAGTGTGGCTAAACACAGCCTGGGTGTTCGCTGGCTTTTCCCTCTCCCAATCTGTGGCTGCTCTTTCCCCAGCCTGGGGACACAGCTGATCTGCTGCAGCTTTTATTGCCAGGGAGCTGAGACATGCAGCTGTTTCCATTCTTTGATCACAGGAGATAGCAGGACAAGCAGACCCAGAGCTGATGCAAACTCTTTTTTTTATCCAGAGCAAGCTCTGCTAAGCTCAGTCCAGCTGCTTGGGCTCCCAGGAGGGGCAGAGGAGGGTTGGTTCAGTGGCCCCATGGCAGATGGTACCTGCCGTGTCCTCTCTCTGGCCAGGTGTAACTATTCCCTGGTTGCCATTCTATTCCAGTGTGCTGGAAATGCAACTTTTAAAAGTATTATTTTCTCCAAATGCACCAGAAACCCTCAGGGGCTGACACTTCCCTCTGAGCTTCAACATCTTTCCCTTTCACAGAGGGGAAGGGTGGTTCTACCTCAGCCCCATCCAAACAGCTGATGCTTTAAGTTGTCCTTTTGTTATCAATTCAGCAAGGAAAACCTTTCCAGGTCTTCCTGACTTGTGGAAACCTCTTCTCCTTCTCAGCACTTTGTCCCAGGACAGAGACTTATTTTTGTTTTTTTTCACTTTTGGACACGCTTGGTTCATATTCCAGCTGCCACAAATGGCCCAATTTCTCTTCCTCCATCAGGACTTTTTCTTTCTGTGCCATTCCAGTGGCAGACAGATCTGGATTCTCTCTACAGAGAGGATAACAGTAACAGGAGGAGCTGTCAGGGAGCTGATCCCACGCTGTAATTTGCTCATAATTTGGGCACCTTTGTGTGTTTTCAGTGGGGATTTAGGGGTAAACCTTACAGGAACTCCTCCTTTATACACCTAAGCCCATACCAAGGATAAAAGTGCACATCTCCAAGCATGCCTGCAACTCTTAAATGTTTTCTACTGTTCTGCTCCCCCCCAAAAAAGTGGAATAGTTCGATTACACCCTGGAGAGCCAGAGTGGTTTTTCTATGAGTTCCTTTGGAAATGGGTGAATTTTTCTTTTTCTGTAACACCCTCTCCTTGCTCTCTCCTCAGTCTTTGCTTGTGATTTCCAGAGAGAAATTATTGCAATGCTTTGTTGTGTGGTGAAATCAAACCTGGGACATTTGAGATAGATGCAAATAAAACATCAGCCATGGAGCAACATGAGGTGCAGACTTTCTGCCTCTGGAATGGGCTCTGTTGTTCTGGCTGCAAGTAGAAATTCTCTCTTTTGGGAATGCTAAAACATTTGGTACTAGAAAATCGCTTTCTGGGAATTTCTTCTTTTCTTTAAACTTACCTGGCTTTGAAATGTGTTAAAATGTAAATTGTTAGGTTGCTAATTGAGCTGTTTTAACAAGACCTAATATTGCAGAAACCGTCTCCAGGCATGGGTTTGTTGTTAATTTTTGTTTTAATGGAAATTTGTAGCTATAGTGGTTTAGGTTTGTTAATTTGAATTTTTTGGTTAATGTCTTAAATAATGTGGTGGGTTTGGAGTTGGTTGAATTTGCTAGTGTATTTATTTATTTATTGTTGTGAGATAAGGTTTAGGAGAAGGGTAAAAATAGGTTTAAAATTTAAGATTATGAAGAAAGTTTTATTACCAGAATCAAAAGAATAGAAAAAAAATCAGAATGAAATTTTTAGAATTTTTTTTGTTTTTGTTTTTGTTTTTTTAACTGATAATGTAGACTACATCATATGAAGTGATGGAGTAATTTTTAATTAATTCTAAGTGAAATATAAGAACTTTTATAAGTTGTCTAATTCAGGAGTGAGCACTTAGAATGAGATCTTTCCATTCTAATTTTTGTCTTAATTTTTGATCTGCCAGGAGAGGCATGACATAGAGGGATATCGCTTATTTCATCCTTCTGCCTTCCTAGAATATAAAACTACAGACTTTTGGGGTCATTAGCCAAACAAGATCTGTGTAAAGCTGTTTTGACCCACATTATCCAAATTAAAACCAAGATCATTTACTAGCACTGAATTTTTGTAAAGTACTGTAACTGTTGACAAAAACCTATCAGCTTTAAAGCGACATTTGTGCTTTTCCTTGTGTCTGTCACTGCAGCTGGAATTTAGGACATTCTTAAGATATGGTTTTTAGAGGTTTCAAGCGCTGAGGTGCCCATATTGACCTTATGGAAATCAATAAATATTTAGGACCTCGCTGCAAGCGAGTATTTACTGCGAGTTCTCGCCGTGCCATCACAATAACTCTCTCTGCCAGTAGGTGGGGTTCCAATCCTGTTAAAAAAACCTGGGAAACGCTGTCCATGACTGCTCGCTTCTCTCGCACTTCCATCCACAAGCTGGCCACATCTGGAAATGTTTGATTTGATATAGTGTCGTTTTACATTGCAGAAATGAGCGTAAGCGGTTTTTTAACCCACCAAGTGAGAAATGTGATCTGGGTTTTACTACCGACCCTTTAAATAAAAAACAGATCGCTTATTAAACCATTATCTATCAAGGATATGGAGAGGGTTGGAAATATCCCAGGATCAGGATTGGAATTGGAACGGACACATTTCTGTCTACTGTCCGGCCCTGATGGGCAGGAGTGCAGAGCTGAAATACCTCACAGGAGGGAAAACAAATGCAGGGAGACAGGAAAAAGGAACAAATTCATCTCCTCTCCCTGCATCTGCCTTGGCTTTGACCATTCCCATTCAGGCCTGATAGGGAAGTGCTGAAATGCATTATCAGGTGTTGCTTGTTATCAGGGGTGGGGTAAAATCTTCTCTGGTGAGCTTGGTGAGCAGGAATAGATCAGGGAAAGCCAGTGCATCCCAGATCCCTCCTCAGTGCAGGCCAAAGCCAGCGAGAGGAGCAAACTCCTGCCTTTGGAACAGAGCTCACAAGTGTGGCCCCCTTTGTGGCAGCTCTGAACGTGGCACTTTGTCACCCCCTGTGAACTGCAGCTCATTTCTTTGTGGCCCAGAGGATGCACCCTGGTTATTGCAACTAATTCAGCCCCTTGTTTTCACCCCTCTTTGAGTGATGATTCCTCCTTGGTAAGGGCATATCCCAGTGGCTTTGACAGAGCTGCTCACATGAGCAGAACCAGCTCCCTGTGAATTATGACAGTTGGCATCTGAGATGAAACAAAGATCAGATCTGAGATGGATTTTTTGGCCATCATGTTGCATTTAAAAGCTCACATTACTTTGGTTGTATTACATTGCATCACACTCGGCCCAGTCAATGTGTCATAAAGCTGCCTCATGTAATTGTACCCTGCATAAATGCACCAGAATGCCCCCGAAAAGTGATATTTCATGCTTGCCAGCTAACGCCTCGGCAAAGATTAAATCCACCAAAAGTAGGTATGTCCAATTGTTCGTTTGGATCAGCAAATAATTCATTACCCACATTATCTTTTTTCTGAAATGTCACTCCGTGTTGTAAATCACTATAGGGCCTGCTTAAAATGCCAGCATAGGGATTTGTTTTAAAGGGAAAATGAAATTTTAGGGCCAATTCACGCAGTAGTTTTCCTCCTGAAACAGGGCTGCCCATCTCTAAAGGCAAATTGTCTGATTAGAGGATTTTTCTCCCTTGAAGTTGTGATTCTCCCCGGGCTAAGTTTATTCATGAAGAGACTCCCAGCCAGGCACTGGCCTGGAAATCCTGAGGGGAACGAACTGGGAATTGTGAATGGAACTCTTGGGACCCTCCTCTCTGCTGTCTTTATGGGAATTATCCCAGGGAAAAGGACCATTCTGCTCTCTTTGTGCCTCAGTTTGCCCATCTGCAGAAGCTCAGGACAGTGCTGTGTTAGCAGGCCTGGCTGTCAGAATTAATTCCTTCAAGATGGGATGAAAGGATGATGTTGGGGATGGGGATGGCAAGGAGAGACTCAGAATCTCCTGAGTGGGAAGGGAGCCACAGGGATCATCAATCCAACCCCTGGCCCTGCACAGAGACCCCAAAAATCCTGCCCTGAGAACATTGTCCAAATATCCTGGAGCTGGCTGGGGCTGTATCCATTCCCTGGGGAGCCTGGCCAGTGCCCCAGAACCCTCTGGGGGAAGAAATGTCCTGAAATTCAACCAAAACTTCCCCTGCCACAGCTGTGCCACAGCACAGAGCTCAGCAATTCCCTTCCTGAGAGCAAGGGGAGGCAGCTCCAAGGAATTGCTCAGGTGGGAGCTGCAGGCAGGAGTTCCCAGGGGAAGTGGTGCCTGGAAGAGCTGCAACAGAGGCTGATGGAGTTAGGGGAATAAAGGATATTTATTGAGAGGTCACCCTCAGACAGCAGCAGTGCTACAAATCAGGCTCTGTGTGGATGGCCCCAAAGATGGAGGCCAAAGGGAAGGGGGCAGTCCCAAGATCCCNCAAAGAGTGAGGCCAAATGGAAGGCGCCAGTCCCAAGATCCCACTCTTTTTATAGGTTTGGCTCCATTTGCACACAGGAGCTTCATTTGCCTGCCCTCTTCCTTCCGTGTTGTTTTACATGAGCCTGAAGTTTGGAAAATGTGTCCTTGAGTTCCAATCAGAGTAGGATTGTTGTGTCTTCCTCACCCTGTGAAAGGATCTCAGCACCCTGAACAAAAGCCACACCCCAATGCAGAACAGAAAACCCAAAAGCCCAAAGCATCAGAGGGGAAGGCAGGTCCCTTCCACCCCTGTGGAAAAAAGGCACGGAAGGGGAAGGGAAAGGCCAGGATTTTGTGTGGCAGCTCCAATTCCTGGGGGACGGGGCCAGCTGGGCCTTGTCCCTGGGCAGAGCGCGCTGAGGCCGAGGCAGTGCCGGGACCAGAGCTGGGGTTTTGGCTGCTCCCACTGAGGGTGGGCAGAGACTTTTTGGGGCATTACAGAAATTGTCAGTGTGCACAGCCGGTCACTGGCACGGGGAAAACATGAGGCACTGCAGAGATGTTGTCCTTCAGCACAGGGAACTTCCAAGCTCAGGCTGTGCTGTGGATTTTGGCTAAGAATTTCCTCAAGAAATGAGTTTCTGAAGCGCTGATGGAGCTGGGGAGAAATAGGGTAGTACCACTGGAAGCACAAATTGACCCTTTTCAGTAGTGATAATTGAAATATTTCAGCATGATTTTAAATTAGGGACACTCCAACAGCTACAAGTGTTGGGAGTTTCCCTCTTATCAGAGTGATGACATTAAAGATTATCTCGTTCCATCCCCTGCCACAGCCAGGGACACCTTCCACTATCCCAGGCTGCTCCAAGCCCTGTCCAGCCCGGCCTTGGACACTTCCAGGGATCCAGGGGCAGCCACAGCTTCTCTGGGCACCTGTGCCAGGGCCTGACCCATGTGTCAGACACATTAATTAGCCATGTAATTAACCTCAGGATATGCTTTTCCAAAGCCTCTAGATTAATTGAGGAAGGAAGATGTATCCAGGTAGTTATTACCATTTAATTGCTGCATTTTGCCAGTAGAAAGTTTCATAGAATATCCTGAATATCCTGAGTTGGAAAGGACACACAAGGATCATTGAGTGTAATATCTCTGTGTTGGCCTTGCTATGACATCGTTCAAACTTAAGGTTTGTTGTTGCTGGGGATGTCAAGGAGTCACATTTGTTGGGAATAAATCAGGATTTATTTTCTGCATTAGTTAATGGCACTTCCTCTCGTCAGCCAGCATTCCGACTGGAGGGGATGAATCTCAAATAGAGCAGCAAAACTCTTGGTAAGACTTTAACAGGATTTATTAAGTTTGTTTGCTTGAATAAACAGCAGAATCCTCAAGCACTTTCTCTTCTGAGGTTTAACAAGGAAGCTGGTTGCCTGACACTGTGATTTCAGGGTTTTATGGGTGTCTTTATCCTCAAATACATTCACAGATCCCAAATTTTATCTTTTTTTTAGGTGGTAGGAGGGACATTGACCATGAAATGAGCACCTGTATTGGTAAGTTCCTCTGCTCATGGGTTTCACAATGTTTCTCCAGCGGGTTTTAAAGCCATTGCAGTCAGGTAGGTTCAAAGGATTCATAAATCTGTGTTCCAAATTTGCACCAGCACAAATTTGCAGGATATTTACTCAACACAAACCCTGTTCCATGCTAATTTTAGGAGCCATTTTTACATCACCGAGAGTGGAAAACATCACACACCTCTACTGTGAGCATCAATTTAGAAGAAATAATATTGTGATTCATGTCCAGGCATAGAAGTTTATAGCTATTATTTAATGCCTGCTACACCCCAATCCCTATCTGTGTGTGGAGCTTGTTTGCTGTTCATGTTTCTCCATATACTTTACATTCAATTTCTGCCATCTCTCCCTTTTGGCCTTGCCCAGGTAATAAATTGCTCCGTGTTTGGGGATAATTAGGAGAAATTCCAGGCTACTGATACAGTCACACACTTTGATTTTCAGAACTGTGTGGAATGGGTGGCTCTGATCCATTCCTTCCCAAGGAGAGCAGCATCAGTGACTTCAGCTGAGCCACTCCTGATTTTTGGAGCTGATTTATCCACAATAAAGAGCCTGGCTCTGCTGGTTTCCCTGGGACAGTTTTGTTTGCTTTGGGGGATGAATTATCCTGCTGGCTGTAGCTTGGTCAGGCTGACTGTGAGCCCCTGAACCAAATTCATGTTTGAATATGCACAAGTAGTTATGAAAAAACCCCTTTGGATTGGGTTTGGAGCTTGGGATCCATAGGATACAATTTAGTTATCTGCTAAAACTCTTCCCTAAACTTACATATTCTACTTATACTGCACATATCTTTGTTTTTCATACAAAACCCTTAGGTATACTCAAGAATTCTAGTTTTTGAAACACTCTGAATGCTTCCTATTGAAACTTTTTCACTCTGAACCATCTTTTCATGCCTGTATTGAAAATATTAACAGCCTGTTTGTGAAACAAAAAAACAAGTTTCCATCTCCATATGGAAAATGACTGAAGGGTATGGACGAAATTAGGGCTTGCCTGTTGGAACATTAACAGATTTGTCACACTGTTAGTCCCAGCTAATCCATGCAAAGTTGGGAAGAAAACAATTCAGGTTGGATTTGGGAGCTCCTGGCTGTGGGAAGGGCTTTCCAGAGTGCAGGGCAGGGATGTTCCCAAGGCCTCCTAAACACCAAAATCCTGATTTGCACCTGGCAGGGGAATTCACTGCTTCTTATATAACACATCTATTGTGGGGGACATTTAACTTGGACATGTAAATGCATTTCTCTTCATCACAGATGTATGGAGAACCTGGATGTACCCCAGGGAAAGGTGTGGGAAGAGCTGCTAATGGGTCTGGAAGAGCCTAAGAAAGGGGAACTGCTGAAAAATGCAGGTGCATGTGGATGTGTGCTTGCTGTGCCTTTCCATTCCTGAGGGGCCCTGTCCCAGCAAGTTTGGGTGACAGAATTGGGCTGAAATTTCAGTTCAGCCCAATGTCAAAAATGAAATTCCACTGTGCCTTTGTCACAGCTGAAGACCCCCAAAGTTTGAGGTGCTGTGGGTAAATGTGCAAGAGCCCCAAACCTTGTTCAGCAGTGATCAGCTGGGAAAACAGTGATCAGGGAAGGGCAGTTCTTCTGTCCTTAGACTGGCCCTATTATTTTATCCAAACAGGCCTCTCATTGAATCAAAATAAGAGAAGATGCCAAAAACTCCTGCAATTTCCCTATCCATATTAATTCTGAGGAAACATAGGAAATCAGTGCATCTTGCTGCATTTCCCAGTGATGGATGAGCTGTACTCCATGCTGAAGATCTGCTTTGATCTCAGGGAATTCCTGTTTAATTTCTGGTGTTTTTAGCTTTTATCCCCAAATCTTTTGGCCGTGGAAATGGGGTTTATGAACCCACCTGAAACACAAGCCAAAAGAGACAAAGGCTGAAATGCAGAGACTGCAGGAAGCTGGCACTTTCCTTTTGTAGTGTAGGGTTTGTTTTTTGGGGTTTTTGTTGTTGTTGCTGCATTCCAGTTCTGATCCTATCTGTTAATATCCTAGCTTGGCTTCACTCCCTCGGAGTTTGATGTCCCAACTTTTCCTTGTTAGCACCAGGAAATCATAAGCTTATAGTGAGTGATAGCCAGTGGGTCTGGGATTGATTACAAACAAAAATCCTAGATAAGATCATAAATTTAACCCATCCCTGTGATGTGATCGTATCAGGATTCAGGAACGTCTCAAAGTTGTTTCCGATTTTCAGCCACTTCATCTGGTTTCCATCCACCCCAGCTGGGAGCAAAGTCCTCTTGTGGTAGACTCTAATCCATGCCAGCCTGGGCTTGGAAGAACCCCTCATTTCTGCTATTATTATATTATAAAAATGGATAGAAATGCTTTAGACAGGATGGACATTTCAAGGAAGATCAGCTCAGGCACTGCTGAGATAAAACTGACTTGTGAGTAAGAGCACAGGGCTGATTTCCTGCCCTCCCATCCCCTTCCTGGACTTTGGCTGCATCTAAACAAGTTCCAAATGGTATTTTCACACCTTGAAAGTCAGGAGAGGAATACTGGAGATAAAACCTGTACTTGAGAATTCCCTGAGAAGAGACAGCAGCGCTCAGACCTGCAAACCCAAACGTTGCGATGTTCAATCCCCGTTTCTCCATCCCAGGGAGAGATTATTTGTGCTCCTTCTGCAACCACTGGTTTTATATGCATCCTCCATCCCAGCTGCCAGCTTCCCCTGCTGGAAATGACTGCAGGGATGCAGCCCCTGTGCCTGAGAGCAGATTGAGCTCTCCACCTTCGGCGGCGGTGCCGATGCGCTCCCATCCATCGGCTGGCCCCCTGGAACCAGGTGATTTAATGTTACTGTTGCTTTAACGGCCTCATCGCTGCTCTGGCTGCACAGTAGTTGTCTCCTGTGTGACTGTGCCTGGGAAAATCTATTACTGGAGTGCCATTAATCTGAGGCTGCCGCCTCTGGCACTTTCTGACTCTTCTATTTAATGGGCCTCTGCTTCCGGAGCTCTGGAGACATGCTGTTTTCCTCTCTTGATCAGCTTTGTTTAATTATCAAAATATTTGATGCAGAAAATTGACATTAGTTGTGAAGGTTCCTGCCTTCCTCCTCCTCCTCCTCCTCCCCCTCCTCCTCCTCCTTGCAGCCCTCCCTCCCAGCTCTGCAGTGACATTGAGATCTTCTGTGTGTTCCACCTTCACCTTAAAATAGAAAATCCCTGGGGCTGCTGCACTGGTGAGCTACAGGTACCTGCTGTGAGCCCTGGGCATGTGGACCTGCACTTTTGTCTCCTTTCTGCACAGGTGACAGTGCAGCCAGCTGGAATTGCTGAAAACCTGGGAAGAGGGAGCCCTGTGGGTTGCTGTGCCTGGCTCCAGGCTGAGCTAACCCGTAAGTGAAGGCTCAGTGAGGTTCAAAGTCATGGAAGTCCCTTAGAGCTGAGATTTCCACTTTGGCTTCCTTCTCCTGTTGCCAAAGCTGGAAGCTTTAGGGCTTACTGGTGTTTCAAGTGAATTTTGCTTACCTAGTGAGCACATTCTTCATCCAGGGCTTTGGGATGGGCCTGTATGAACCAACATTTATGGCTAAAATAAAGGTGATGGGATAATAATATTGGTACTACATACATCAGCATCTTCATAAGCAGGGAATTCCTGCAGAAGTCCTCTCATTAGCCAAAAAACCCATTGATGGGGAGAAGGTAAATTCAGCTGAGGTAAATTCTGGTTCTTACTGGACGTCTTGAGCTGCTGGGGCAACTCTCAAATGGAAGTGGTTTCCTGTGCCATGGAGACTGGATGCCATTATGGAAAATAACCTTTCTCCAAGCAAACGCAGCCGATCTAGTGCAGGGTAAGAGGGGAAATGTCTGGGCCCTGTTGTTTCAGCCTGGCCAGAGGAGCTGGTGCTTCTTGCTGGGTCTTGTCTCTGCTCATGTCAGCATTTCCTGGGGCCAGAGGAAAAACAGCTTTAAAGAGGATCCCAAAGCAATCTCTGCGCCTTCTTTCTGCTGCCTTACCACAAAGTGAAACAAATAATGGGGATTTCTGAGATTTGGGGCTGCTGGGAGGCAGAACAGGGAGCTCTTTATGTGATGATGAACCACAAACACCACTGCTGTATTTTTTCCTCAGACATGTTCCTGTCTGCTCCACTGGACTTGGCTCAGTACTTCCTCCTCCCAACCACCATTTCTCCTTTCCACATGCTCTGCTTTCTTCACAGGACACAGACTGTGTGGAAGGGGAGGAAAGTACAGATAGGGCCTATAAACATAGTTCACTATTATTAATATAATAACATAATTCACTATTATTGTGACTTTCAACAAGTAAATCACATCCCAGCATAATTATCCACTTTTACCAGTAAAGGCTTATATGCTGCTGTCACCCACAAACTGGGATTAATCGCTATTTGATATTTGTGTAGCTTTTTGGGGTCTCTCTATATAAATATTCAATTTCCTCTTATTAATTATAATGAAAGGTATTAAATTTACTGATTAATTCCTATTGGACGGCTGTCGGAGAAGCCAAGGTGTTTGAACAAAGCATTTTGCAGTGAAAAATAAATAATATTTCACTGGAGCCAGAACATTTTGCAGAAGGACAGATTTTGATGAGGAAGCTTCTGGGCATCAGCGCATTTTTTCCAGCCAAAGACAAAGGGACACTGAAGGAAGAGGTGACCGGACACGAGGGAGCTTTGCCACTGCACGGATGATTTTGTTTTCACCCCATGCAAATAGAAACAAGTCCAAGGTCTCCAAACCTTGCAGTGCTGGGTCAGAGCTTTGCTTTCAGCTGCTGCTGTGCTCAGCTGAAGGAAGGGAAGCGGCTGGGCTGCACTGGCACCTCCCTCCCAGCTGGAGCAATGATGTGCCTGATATTGATATACTGTACTTTTTGGGCTCAGGTTTTGAGCAAGTTTTCAGCAGAGCTCCCACTTTGCCTAAAATAAAGACCAAATGGATGATTCACAAAAACCTGACCTGCTAGGTACTGGTCCTTGGCTGTGTAATTAAAAAAAAAAAAAAAGAAGATGAAACAAGGTTTATGGGGTTTTCCCCCCCCCTCTCTTTTTGCAAGGTTTGATCTTGTGTGGTTTAAATTCTTCAACCCCTCTCTCCCACTGCTTTTATCCTTGGAATATTTTTGTGGAAATCGGTGGAGTTACATCTGTAATTCCAGAATAATCCACGGCAGGCAGGCAGCTCTGGACCACTTGGATAAATGAGGAGTGCAAGAGAGAATCAAATTCAGGCTGTCCTTGTGAATAACCACTACTAAAAGATACCTGGTAAACCCCTGTGCTGTTTGGGGCTCAGAAATGCAAAACTGCTGGGGCAATAGACATTCACTGCATCACAAATTTGGGCATCAGGAGAAGGAACACCCTGAGCTTCATTTCTACTGCAAATGAAAATAATCCTAAAGATACAAACCACCAAGGTGCAAAATGGGCTTTCCAATTCATAAGCACAAGCCCACATGAGTTAAAAACCTCTTGGTTTCTTTGCTGAGTGCCCCAGGCAATAGTTTTCATCTATATTTCTCCATGGTCAGAAGTCAGAGCAGACCACTGCTATCTAAGACCTTGACTTTTTTTCCCTGACAGTTACAATTATTACAGCCCGGGGGACTCATTTTCTCAGTCTGGCCACCCGCTGACCTAGCCTGCAACCAGAATACACTTTAAAACAAACAAACACCAGCTCAGCTCCCCTCTCCTCCTCCTCCTCCCCCAGCCCTGGAATATTTTCACACCGCGCCCCTCGCAGAAGGATATTAGCCACTATTGCTGAAGGCACAATCACATTATCAGCACCATTCTCTCTCTCTTTCTCCCTCTCCTCCCCCCAAAGATAAATTTTTTATGTTGCTATTTTCTTCTCTTTTGTATTTGGCACTCGATATTTACGTGATAAACTGCAGAGCTGCTGCTAAATGGGCCCTGATACAACTTAATAAATACATAACAACATCCAGCCTGCACGGCACTGCCGTGTCCTGGGCTCCTTGGGATCCGTGGAGATAATGGCTGCTAAATGAAAGTTAAGCCTTCCTGTAAGGAAAACAGATATTTATCCTGCAATAATTAATGGCTGATAATCCTGCCTCTCTTTCCTTCTCCCTGAGCGTGGCTGTGCTGGAGCACCAAACTCCTTGGGATGAATATGGAAGGAATACACAACGATTTTTTTCACTTGTCTGCTGTTGTCTGCTGCTGCAGCCAGGAAATGTCCACATTTAGTCCAGCCTTATTAGGCCAGACTTTAGAGAGAAGTCAGTGTGAGGTGCCCACTGAAGTGAGGGCATTCAGCGAACACACAGAGAGTAAATCCAGGGGCTGGGCCCTCACTAAGGAGAGGCATGAAAGAGGAGAGAGCAAAAAGGTGCAGATGGAAGGAGAGATCTCAGGTTCAGGCAGATCCTCCTGCCATGGAGGCATCTCACATTCACCTGAAGTGCACAAACCTTTCTCTGTTCTCATAGTTTAACATTTCTAAAGTTTTTTTTTTTTCAAATTTTAGCAGCTTTAGTATTTTTGTGTGTGTGTGTGTGTACAGGAAGTAATTTAACCTGGGTAATTTCTTACCACACAATGGACAAAATATTCCCCCCAAACACTCCAAGCAAACATCCAGCGAGGTTTTCCAGCTGAATCATCACTCTGTGTCCTGGAGACATGGAATCATAGAATCCCAGAATGTTTTGGGTTGGAAGAGACCTTAAAGATGAACTCATTCCAGAATCCTGTCCTGGGCAGAGAACCCCCTCAGATCCTGTTTGTACCCACTGAAGATTTTCCTAAAATCCTCTTCCTTCAGGTGCAGGTGCCCAGGCATTCCTTTAGCCAATGCTGGGATATCTTTCTGTGGAAGTAGCATTTCCTTGTTAAATCTCTGATAAGGAGACTTCTCAGAGAGTCAGAGAGTAAAAAATTCGGCTGGAGGTAACCTGTGAGTGTTGTACAGCTGTGATTCACGTGAGGTGACTTTAGTTACTGCAACATGCACACAGAGGTTTTGTTATCTTTCCAAGAAGAAAGGAGAAATTGTCCCAGAGTTTGAATCAACCACAGAAGAACATTAAACAAAATCAGCAGTTTCTAAAATCCCTATATTTTTGAGATGAGCTGTTTTCCCTGTGATGACATTGATGGGAGGATGAATTCATGCATAAACACCCGCAGGGGACACATGTGGAGGTACATTCAGGAATCATTCCTCTAATTCCCCCCTATTTTCCCTTTCCAAAATTCCTTTCTTTTCTTTACCAGAGCCCTTCCCGGCTGCGTCCTAATTGCTGAAACCCCCGGCACAAAGTGCCATCAGCCAAAATGAAGCGAGGCAGACTCACGCAAGCTGCAAAACTTTACAACACAAAGCCACCGGCACAAAGCGTTTGGCTCTATAGAAAACCCCAGTGAATACCAGGAGGAATCCCAGAGAACTTCGCACGATGCAGCCCGGGGATGCCGAGCTCGTTACCTCCCGACACCGGCCCTGGGTGAAGGAAAAGCGCCCAGGGCTCTGCGGTTACCCCGCGGTCCTGGGCGTCCCAAGCATCGCGGAGTTTCACATCCCACAAAAAGCTTTGAGTGCCCCGTGGAAGCTCCTGGAAAAGGAGCAGGTCACTGCCTGCAGCCCCTCGGAGCAGGGATGTGGAGGCATTTCCATGCCCGCTTGGCAGGTGGCTGCTGCTGGGACGGGGCTGTCAGTGCTGCTGGGGTTATCTGGATTTAGCTGCAGGCAGGAACTGAACCACAATGAGCATTCAGAGAGCTCGCTGCTCCCTGTTTGTTTAGAGACAAGCCATCTCAAACTTGTTTGAAGCCCTTTTTATTGAATTCACACTCTTGTGCCAAGCACTGAAAGATTTACTTTGGCTCTTGCGGGAAGATGGAAAGCATATGAATGCGTGGCTGGCTGCCAGCTGTGGGTGAGCTCTGAAAGCCCCGGGACAATGGGGGGCTACAGGGGACAAACGTGAATGCAGCGCCCAGACGTGACCGGAGAGGGGCTTTGGCACTCAGGGCTGCTGGAGCATCCGTGCGGGGCCGGGGCTGGGCAGGGCAGGGCTGTCACAGCCGGGCCGGGCTCTGCAGCCCGGGCAGCGCTGAGCCACAGGTCCCCACGTGCGGGGACAGCTGCTCCCACCTCCTGCTCCTCCCCGGGCTCCATCTGCACAGGCGAAGCCCCAGTTGGACTCATCCAAGGCGAGGTACCCCAATGGCTGTTGTGTATTTCTTGCAGATGTTGCCGTAATTTTGTTGTGCTACAATTTGACATACGGCTCCCCGCTGCATCCGAAAGGGGCACATTATCTCAATTAATGTTTCACGGCAAACATGGCACTGATAGTATTCATGGGACTAAAGACTATTACCATTTGCATGGTGACTAGCACAAGAATTATGACTATGTGTGTTTTCCTCAGCAAAATTTGCCCTCGGGCTCCTTTTTTTTTTTTTCTTCTTTTTTTTTTTTTTTTTCTTCTTTTTGGCTTGTGACAATGTTCCCTTTTTCTTCCTCCTTCTGTTTTGATTTCTACTTAAAGTTTTATGGCTCTGTCCCCTCCAGGGTGCTATTATCTTGTATGCTAATAGGGCTATGCATATTCTATTAGCGTTGTCAGTGTGAGATAAGAGGCACATTCTGTAAGGAGCACTCAGGGGGTAATAATCCCAGCAAGGGGTCTCAATGTTAGTACATTATCAGTCATCTTCACATTTCAGTGGAGCCTGTTTATGCACCTCTTCAGCTGCGCAGCCCAGACACCGAAAATTGCTGAATGTTTACGGAAACTGTTGTAGGGGAACATAATGGGGCTTGGAGATTGACTTGATAAAGGAGCCTTCTCCTTTGTCGCTCGCAGATCCAAGATGTTTGGAGCTGGGTGCAATAAGGAGGATAATAAGTTAGGATAATAAGTTAGGACAATATGTTAGGTGGCAGTTAGCAGCTGAAAGAAGGGGCAGATCCATGCTTCAAGCAAAGGATGTGAACAAGCCGGGTTCCTTCAGCGATTTCTTTTCTTTTTTTAACCCCTCTCTTGGTTCGCATCACCAGCGGGGCCGAGACTTTTTACACCTTTTACACCTTTTACACCTTTTACACCTTTTACACCTTTTGCACCTTTTACACCTTTTGCACCTTTTACACCTTTTACACCTTTTACACCTTTTGGCTCGAACTTGAGGGCCCACGGAAAGAAAATCAGTGGCAGCATGTGAAGGGCAAATGAGTAACTCTTTGCGACTCTTTGGGAGTTAAATAACATTCCTGGGCGGCAGCAGCGGGCAGTGGGCTGTGAAATAAGTGTCATGCCACGGTTTTCCCCAGCTGGGCAGGCAGTGGGTGGGTGGAACTCCTGTTTCTCCCACTCCACTCGTGTTCCCAATACAATTCCCTGTGATTCAGGGACAAGAGTGCTCCTAGGGATGAGCATCTGTTCTGTTCCCACCCTCCACTGTGGCATTTCTTCAGCAAGTCAATTATTTACAAAAAGAAAAAGAGAAATTCCATCTCTTTTTCTGCTTTTCTGAGAGCACAGTTTCGAGGGAACCTTTCTCAGTGTTAGGTTTTTATCGTGGAAGTTGCAGGAGAAAAAGAAAAGCCCTGTGTTAGTTCTTTGTATGTGAAGTTAGAAATAAATGTGCCTAAATGGCATTTTAATGGGGTTTCTGTGTATTTCTCGGTTATGTAGCTACTTTTGATCCAGCAGAGCAGTGGATTTATGTGGTGACACCTGGAATATGATGGGACTCAAAGTTATCATTTCACTGGGCTAAGGATGGGAAGAAAAGGAGATTTTGTGCATTTCTCAGGTGGGATGTGTCATTAGGCCTAAATTAATGGATTTTGTAACAAATTTAGTGCCTGATTTGGCACAATCAGGGCAAATTTTGGGAAAATAATCTAATGGGTAATGAAAAAATAGATGAGAGGTGAGGAACCAATCTCATATTTAGAATGAAGGGACAAACAGTTTCTAGAGATAGGGAACTTTTGCTGTTCTTACAGAGAAACTTTTCTCTGCATAGAATGGTGAACAGTGCCATTGGCAATGCCTTTAGGTGAGGCTGATAATGTCACTCAGCATAAAAATGCAAATTTTTAAATTCATAGGGGCCTAGTTTAAGCATCTAAACTCTATTCCTGCTTCAGAAGGGAGAAAAAGGCTGGTTTGGATCACTTGTGTAGGACTTCAGACTGCACATGGATATGAGCACTCACTCCTTACTTTAAAAATATTTGTCCTTGACATTTCCAGACACATGGCTCACACCAAATGTATGCAGCTCCATCTCCTGAGGGTCCTGAGATTAAAACCCCTGCTTTCTCACCTTGTGATCTGGCATTAATAGCTGATAGAAAAATCACAGACATGACTGACATCTTCCTAGAAATGTGAGCCTGTGGAATTAATGAATGCCATGCAGGAAAGCAGGGGTCAGTTTGGAAATAGGATTTCTGTTGCCAGCCATCCAGTCATGAACTGGACAATCTGCTGTGCTTTTTTCTTTTTTTTTCTTTTCTTTTTTTCTTTTTTTTTTTGGCTTTAGCATTGAAGAAAATTGGTCTGAAGAATAAAGCAGTTGGGAAATAAGCAGCTCTGTTTCTCTGGCCACTGGAAATCAGGCTGGCTTCTGTTTGTGCACCCTCAGCAAGCTCCTTGGCTGCTAAATTCTGTATCCTGCTGTTTGTCTGCAGGGTAAATCTGCAAACCCACAGGTCCAGGGGCTGCTGGGGCTCCCAGGCTTGGTGGTCAGTCCCCGTGCTGAGGTTGGGTCAGGGCTGGCAGAAGCTGAGCCCTGGATTCTCCATGGAAAGGGCAGGGGAAGGGTGGCAGGGAGAGAATTCCAGCCCCAAAGTCCATCAGCTGATTGAGGAAAACTCAGCTTTGGAGGATTTTCCATCCCTTGGATCAGGAATGTACCTCACCTTGCCTTGAGGTTCGGGGATCTCCTGTCCCCACAGCAGTAGTGGCAATAATTTTGTCACCACTTTTCTACTTTTCTCTGCTGCATCTGTCTCCAGATTTGTCAGCACTCATCATGTCAGGATGAATTTACTTTTACATGTTGGAATAATGTTATTGATAAATGAAACAGTTCAACCTCTGTACACAGGTTGTCACCAGCATGGATTTTAATTGCTGAAAGTTCTCTGCAACCAGTGATGATCTCCATGGAAAAACTGCATTTTTCAGGAAACTCAAATATTTCATCAAAGGAGCAACATCTTTCAGGATATTTTTATTGTGAGATACAAACTTGGAAGCATTTTCTTTGGAGAAGATGGATAGATTTCCACATATCTTTCTATTTGTCTGTTTTCAAGGGCAAGCAAAAAAAAACCAAAAAGATACAAAGGAAGTGGGAAAAGCAAAAATTGAAAGCATTTTAGTCACACTTTTTCCTTGGTGAGGAACAGGAATATTTGAACAGCAATCCAGAAATGCTGCAAACCTTTCATTTGAGAGTGACATGCCATTTCTCACTGCCCTGTCAGAGCAGCTCCCACCCCTCCGAGCTCTGCTGCAATCACTTTTGTTGCTTCTGGGTGCACACCGGTTGTTTTGGCTTCCACAGTGAAAAAGCAGAACTCCTGAGCCTGTCACTAAGCCAGGAACAAATGCAAAAGGGAGGGAATGGCATCGCTGCTGCTGCTGCTGCTGCTCTTTTGACATTTCATCAGAAAAACCCCTGTGCCCTGGTCCCTTTGTGCAGCCACGTTATCCACAGGCACCGAGGGGCATTAGGGGCTCACTCATCACTGGATTCCTCACTCGAGGTGTGCTTGGAGGAAGATTTATTTGATCTAATCGAAATGAGGGTGTGTTCAGCTAAAGCAATCACTGTAAATCAAATCTCTCTTTGCAGGACCAAGCCAGCTGCGTTTGTAGGAGCTAAAAGGATAAAATTAATGAAATCCCCAGGATGGAGCAATCTGATGTTTTCTGGGGGGGATTTGTTATTGTTCCAGAGCAACTTCTGGAAAAAGGAATCCCCAAAACATCCCATTTGCGGGACCCAGAGGAGAGGGATGTGCTGCCAGCCTGCTGCAGCCAGGAATTGCCAGAGCCCTCCTGGAACAGGGCACAGCAGGGCCCCAAAGGCTCCAGGAGTGCCCGAGCTGGGGCCAGGGTGGGAGCCCAGTGCTGGCAGCCCTGGGTGCCAGCGCTGAGCACGGAACGCTGCACGGGCAGCAATGTGGAAGCAATTACTTTAAGAGCCGTCTTTTGGGCAATTCCCAGAGAGACATCAGACCCTGTATTTATGAAGCCTATTGCATTGGGCCCTAATGAAGCAATTAAGCAAAGGGTCCTCTGTGTTTGATCTAAATGTGGTAATTTTTACAAAAACATCGCCGAGTGATAGATACCCATAACTCAGAGTCCTTAATTGTACTTAATTTGTTTGGAATACGAATGTGCATTTAATTAAGCCAGGGCTTTGCCCACATGTTTAAAGAAGGGCTGTCAAGGAAAATTAAGGCCCAGTTTGTTTTCAAAGTTACTGGTTTTTATCAGGCCAGGACAGCGATCTTCGAACAGAAGGTTACAGATAATTAGGCAGAGACCTCAAGCCAAAAAAAAAAAAGAAGGAAAAAAAAAAAAATCCAGAGACACTGTACAGCTGAAAAAGCAGGAAGAAAAACTCCTTGATGAAGAAACATAAGATTCGGCTGCTCACCCAGGGAAGTCATGCATGGCTGGGATTGGGGAAATGGGACCTGTTGGTTAAAATGTGGTTTGTGTTCATAAAACTGGGGGTGTAGGATGGCAGGAGCAGCTGGTTCCAGGAGCACTGGATGCAGGGGTGGCATCACCATGGAGCAGCAGGGACATGGGAAGGGCAGGAAGCATGGGATTCCTAAATCTGGGAAAGCTGGGTTTTAATTACCTCTGTCCCAAGCACAGAAATATTGTATGTGCTGGTGGTGTAGGTGCCAAAATTCATCCTGTTGGGAAGAATATTAATCTGATGCTTGGAAAGGGAGTTTATTCCTGGAGAGGCAGAGGTTTTCACTTTGATACTGTTCTGAAGCAGCACTTTTTTTATGCAGAAAATGATTTTCAACAGTGGTGAACAGGGAGGAAAGCACACAGAAAAAAAGTCTTGAGCAATTGTGGATTTAAATCTTCAGTGAAAAAAATTAAAGAAGGCAGCTAGAAATTAATAACACTTCAGCACATGGAGGAAAGAGGGATTTTTTGATATTGAAAAATTGGTTTCCCAGCACAACAGCAAACAAATTCCATGTGTGGACGTCATGCTCTGCGACTCCTCAAGAATCACATGCTGGTTATCAGCTTCTCAACACTGTCATTTTTAATGTCCTGGTGAGACATTTCTGTCAAGGGATTCTTAGGGTGGAAAATCCTTCCTGTGGTGTTACCTTGAAGCCTAAATGGGGTACATGGCCAGCAAGGAGCTGTGCACTCATCAGCAGAGTCACAGAGAGGGGGACTTTTCTTCAGAGAGGAGCAACAGCTGGAACAGAGCTGGAAATTGAACCCAGATCCCTCACTCTGAGCATCTGAAGTGGGAAAATTCTGATTTCTGGAGGGTCTTGATGGACTATAGTGCTGATGGCAGCTGCTGTGGAACTATTATGGATCATGAAATGGGGGAAATTGGTGGATTTTGAAACAAAAATTATAATTCTGGTGTTATATCCTGATTCTGGAGCTGCCTTCATCCACTCAAAGCTCAGAGAAGCTCACTGTGGGATGGTACCTGCCCCTCCCTCCTTGGGTGGCTCAATTTAAAAGTTAGCAGAATACCCAGAATGGCCCTAATTAAGAATAAAATGAGTCATTTTAAAATAAACAGAATAAAATAAAATAAATTCTATGGCATTAAAGTCCTTTTGGCTGGATCAGCCCATACCTCAGCAAGATTTATAGCACGGGTGTCAGAAGGAACATCCAGCCCAGTCAGAGCAGGCCTGTGAGAGTTGGGAGATCCCAAAAATAAGATGTTGAAGGGAAAAGATGCTGAGGGACAGCAAGAGAGGCAACAGGAGGGCAAAACAAAGGCAGGAGATGCTGAATTGTGGCGATCCTGGGAGCGAGGAAGAGGAGGAGGAGGAGGTCACTGGTTTTTGATGTATCTGCCCAGCACTCTGAGCCAGTTTGCAAAGGCAGACCCACAGCACAATTCTTCTCCTGGTTAATGAGTGTGGCAGCTGCTTCACCCCCTTACTGGGGTTTAAAATTTTTGCAGCAATAACAGAGAATTTGAAAGGACATCAGAGGTGGATTTACGGGGCTCCTGGGAAATCAGCTCTTTCCTGTTTCAACAGCTTCTTCATCATAACTCGCTTTCTCAGACACTGAATGATGCTCTATTAATCTTGGTGTGCAGTGATTCCTGCTAAACACAGAGCTGGGCTGAGCCTCAATTTGTGAACCTCAATTTTTTTTTTTTTGTCTCTTCAGCGGAGTAAACTTTAGGCAGAGGTCTACTGACCAAAATCACCAAGCGGGTGATTGTGCTTCAGTGCATCCTGTGAATAATGCAGATAAAAATACTCCAGTGAATAATTCATTTTGCCCGCACTCGTTTCGAATTAACCTGTTCGTGGGTGTATCCTTGCCAGCCCGCCCCGCTCCCTCCGTGCGGATTTACATAGCAACGCCGTAATTCGCAGGTACTTAAATATCAGCTTTAAATATCAAAGCTGCTGCTCCCTGCGTGTGTTCCTGACCATTCTGGGGGATTGCACATGGAGAGCCGAGCGCTGTGTGCTGTCCTATAAAACGCAGGGTTTGATTTTCAGGTGAAACACGACACACTATTTGTGGCTGTGATGGCTATCTAGGATTAATATCAAAAAACTTGCAAACGAGGGCAGTTATTTTGGCCTGGCTATAAATGAAAGAAAAATTATTTGGGGTTATTCCATGCTCAGGGGCCAGTTTTCTGCAGCCATGTATATCACCAAAAATCGCATTGCACCGTCACAGCTTGGCAGTGCCTTCTGGATTTTCAGTCAGGCAGAGTTTGTGAGCAGGAGGAAGGACCTGCCTGTAGGGATGGCATTCCTGAGGGCTGTGGGCAGCTCTGGAAGTGCCTGGGCATCACTGAGAACCTGCCTGCAGCTCCAGAGAGCTCCATGGAGAGATATTCCAGAACCCTCTGGACACAGCCCTGTGCTCTGGGGAGACCCTGCTTGGGCAGGGAGGTGGGAACAGGTGACCCAGTGTGGTCCTGTCCTCCCCAGCCCATCCTGTGACTCTGTGAATGTTTTGTTCATCTGCACAGAAGGAGCCTGATGGGGTCGGGTTTGTCAGAGGGGTTCTGAGGAGCCTCTGAAGTTTCAGTGGCTGTCCAAAGTGCCCGCGGCTCTGCTCTGGCTCTGGAATTTCTGCCACACACACTTAAATCTGCTCCTGGGTGTTGGATTCATTGGTTCATTCATTCAGGCTGCTCAGTTTGTGGCTCCCTAGGACAGGGTACTGTGCCAGCCGGTGGCAGTGGCTGAAGGGGCCAGGCTTTGTGGGAATTCCAGGGGAAATCTGCTCTCAGAGCATTCTGCTGCCTCCACGGCCAACAAGTTGTGAGGATGCAGCTGCTAATGAGGGCTGGCAGGGCAGGGGGTTTTCTTTGCCTGCCTGGGAGTTCCTGCTCTGCAGAGAGAGGCTGATGCTCCTCTGGGCTCCTTCTCAGGGGCTTTTCCCTTTCCAGTCCATTACAGGTGACAGAGCCGATGAGGAGCCTGCCTGTCACCATCGTCCCCAGCGGGAGAATCTTCATCCCTGCCTGTGCTCACACACAGCCTCTGCCCACGCTTCTCAGATTGTGCACCAGGAGAGGGGGAGCTCCCTTGGGAGCTGGATCACAGCTGGATCACAGCTGGATCACAGCTGGATCGCAGCTCCCCAGCCCTGCTGACCCCTGCCCCACACCCCCCTCCTGGCGCTGCTCTGGGACAAACCTTTTCCCAAGGGCTTGGTGCTCCACAGCAATCCCTGCCCATCGTTTTCTGAGCAGGTCCAAAGAAGAATTTTGTTGTGAACAGCTCTGCCCCACTGCTTGGGGAAAGATCCCCAACACCCCAGGACACATCGCCCTGGATCCATCACCCAGGAAGGAAAAATGGAAACAAACCCCTGGCAGCTGGGGCCAGTGGGGAGTTGTTTTGTGCTGCCACATGTGGGGCACCTACAGCTCTTTCATGCACAGAAATGCACATTTATAACCCAGCCAAGGCCAGGCTGCCCAGCTGCTGGGAGCTGCAGCTCCCACCTTGCAGCAGAGAAGGGAAGGCAGCTCTGACAGGCTCTGTCTGCAGTCAGGGGGACCTGCCAGGCTAATCCGAGGGGATCTGGGTGGCAAAGTGACCTGGCAGTGGCCACAGGGATTCTGCAGCAGAGCAGGCATGGGTTGGGGTGGGTTTGCATCCCAAGGCATCGATCTGAACTACGGCAGCAGCAATAACACGTTTGCTTTGCACTGCCACGTGTGCTGTTCACATCCCCACCTTTTTTCCCTTCCCAGTCTGAGCTGACCTTCTCTACCTTTGCCTGAGTTCCAGTGTTGCTTCCACTGCCCATTTATGTGGAATAAAAGCAAGAAAAACAAAAATATCCATATGTGTGTGTATCTCTATTTGTTTAAGTATTCTCCCATCTCTCACTGGCAAGAGCTTCCCTGTCTCTGGCTGTATAATACCCCCTTTTTCCCTTCCTATATAAATTCTAACTCAGTTTATTACAGTTTTCTGTCTGATATTCCAAAAATTATTTTTCTAGGGTTAATCCCTAACCCCCAGCAATACCACTGGGAGAGCTGTATGGCAGGCTTGAAATAGTTACTACTTGGAGCAAGCAGCCTTTTCAAGTCTTTATTTATAATTCACAGATTGGAGAAGCTGGAGCAACAATTTTTGGGTATAATACACGACTCTGCTGTAGTTGTGTCTGACAGACCTGTGCTAATTACTCTGTGTGGGTTTGATGGAGAGCCAAGAATGGGTTGTAGAAAAATGTGAATCACTAAAACTCAGGTCCCCAAAGTCAAAAGTAAAACAAATAGGGAGAGATCATTATCTGAGGCAGAGCCTTGCTTGCTGTGTACAGAAAAAAAGCCATTCCCATGTTTTGTGCTTCTTTTTCCCCCCCTCCTTTAGATCCAAGTAGTATTTCTATCTGTATTTGGAAAAACCTGCTTTTGTACAGTTGGGGCAGACAGTGCATTTATCCTGTTCTAGTCCATTGTCCTGCTCTTTGGGAGGCTGTAGCTGGACTTTGTGTGGCCTTCAAAGAGTCACTTAACCTTCCTGTGCATCAGCTTAGTCATTTGTAAAAGGAATATTATAATAATAGACACCCCTAGGGGCTCTCCCAGATTTCAATAATTAATGGGGCTAAAGCAGTTGGTGAGCCTCAGATTAAAGGTGCTAAATAAAGGCATTAAATTAATATTTTTTACTCCAGGAAAAGCAAAGCATCAGTGTGGGAAGTGTTGCTTTAAAGCTGGGAGTTGCTGTAGTATATTTTAATTTCCATGCTCCCAATTCAGGAGAGCTCTGAAATCCATTTTTAATTTTGCAATGCCCGTTTTTTTCCCCACAGCTGAGGGCTCCCAATCTCCCAATCTTGAGCCCAGGCCCTGGGAGAGCAGAGGTGGGCGAGGATCTCTGCGTGCCTGCGTCCATCCCTCTGCACGTGCGACCTCAGCCAGAGCATCCTTGGCACAGGAAAGCCACGGGAATATGGGAACCAGGACAAAATGCAAATCAATAAATGGAGAAGGAGAGAAACCACAAGCTGTGCATTTCCAGGGAGGTTCTGTGGGATGGATGGAGGCTGCTGAGCATGACCTAATGCCGCAGGAAAAATCAGCAACCACCGACCTCAGCATCCAGGCAGCCTGAATATTGAACCAGAGGTCCTTGAGTAATTGTCCTTTCTTCACTCCGGGGGTGAAAAGGGTACATTAGACATTCACCAGCAGCAAATGGCACCTGACATCTCTTTAAGTGAAAGTCAGCTCGGAATTTTTTTTAATGGTCGAGCATAAATCTTTTAAATTATAAATCAATAAATAGTTAATTCAATAATAGGAATCTTTTAAATATTTAATGAGTCATATGCAGAATGGCTCTATAACTGGATGTTGATGGAACTGTGTCAAAGGAATTTGAATCAAACTTTTCTAAACTCCCCATATTAAAATAGTTATTGATTCAAACATAAACTATGGAGGCTCTGGCAAAAGTCAGGGGGGGCTGGAGGGGCTTGGCATACATTTCCCCATCCAGGAAAATGTGAAGCCAACAGCTTATTTTTAATGATGGATTCTGGGGCTTTTCAGGTTGTATTAATGCTCCCACTACAAAAATCAGAAAGACCCTACGCAGACAAGATTTTGCATGTGCATATTCATTAAAATTCTGCTTTAATGACAGCTGTGCTCTGAAATAAAGGCTGGGGTGGCCTGGCTCTGGTTGAAGGGTTCTGTCAGCAGCACTGACAGGGGCACCATGAACCATCTCCACTGGAAGCTGCCCGAGGTTTGTATTTATTTACCAGAGTTTTCAGGTGAAAGACAGTGGGAGTTGTACCTATGGACACCAGACCTGAGCTTGTTCCTTTAGCATCTGTAGTTCACTTATCAAATAGTGCTGCTGTAACTCAACACTTCCCCTAATTACCCTTAATTGAGGGCGTTTTGTGCTTAATCCTCAAACCACATCCAGTGCTCTGTTATTCTACAGCAGAGGTGGCATCTTCACATCTGCAGCCCCACCTTGGCTTCACAAAAAACAAAAGAGCTCAGGGCTCATCTCCTTCCAGGCCAAATGGGGAGAGGATGGTGCTGAGAGCAGTGTGAAGGGACTGCTCCAGTGGGGAAATGCAAACAGGGAAGGGGGCACAAAGAGAGAGAGAGCAAGGGAGGAAGGGAGGGA
>VWYI01037497.1:50288-113356 GCA_013399455.1 Anthoscopus minutus | reverse complement strand
GGAAGGAAGGCAGGAAGGGAGGAAGGAAGGAAGGAAGGAAGGACTGGCAGAGGAGCTGGGACTGGTTTTGCAGTGTGGCTGAATCACAGGTAAATTCACTCTGGGGGTGTTCCACAGGCATTCAGCGCTGTGGATTCCAGAAACAGGTCCTGATGTTTGAGGAACAAAAAGGGCTTTGGTCATAGAATCAGGGAATTATTAAGATTGGAAAAGACCTCTAAGATCATCAAACCCAGCTATCGGGTTTGGACCTTAACCCAAGGCTTATTGAGTATTTTAGGAACTTCCTCCCTTGAAACCACTCAGCAGTAATAACAGGGGAGTCTCCACTCCTGTTCCAAAACTAGCAATGAAGGCATTTGATGTTGCCTCCCGAAATAACAAAACACGGTGTCAGAAACTCCTCATCACCACACCCTGCACACCTTCTGAAGTGGTTTGTGTCCCGAGGAGCCCCAGCCTGACTGCTCAGGATGGTCCCACAGCCCTGCAGGGGAATCAGGACCAGCCCAAACCCAGCCTGAGCATCACCTGAAGCAGGATCTGCTGCTTGCTCTGCCCGTGCATCTGTAATCAATTGCAGTTGGTTCAATATTTGTAGCAGATTAGAGTTTCATTTGTATTCTGCACACCTCTGCTTTCTCCTCTCTCCCTGGGTGTATAAATATACCCCCAGAAAAGCTGCCTGCATATCCGTGTTGGGTTTTTTTTCCTCCCTGAGATGACAGATACTGTAACAATGGCAGTAGATTAATATCTCCTTAATCAGCCAAATGAACATGACATACAAGGGTGACAGCTCAATTTGCTGCTAACAGATTGTGCCTATCACAGCCCTTCCATTCCAAGTGATGGTTATTTCTGGAAGAGATCACATGGCGAGGGGAGGACCCCACAGCTCAGAGGCTCCCATTAAATACATCAAGCACCTCATAGGTGTTACTCAGCCTCCTGTCAGGACACTGCCTGTGTGGGGAATGAAATGAGCCTTGACACAGACACTGGCTCTGTTGTTGGCTCCCTCTCTTTATTGCCAGCTATTTTTTGTTTGCTCATAGGCTTTTTTCCTTGTTGGAGAAGCTCAGGCTCCAAGCCTGATTACAGAGGGGATGCACAAAGAGGAGTCTTGCGGGGAAGCCACACATAAAATCTGAGCCCCACAACTCAGGGTTGCTTTGCAGGTGGGATTTCAGGAGGATCTGGTTGTTAATTCTGAGACTGAGCCCTCAGAGTTCAATCCAAATCTTTCTTTTCCTCTTCTTGCAGTGTTTGAAGTGAAGGGACCACAGGAGCTGTGCAGGTTCTCCCCAGGGGCATCCCCAGGCTCAGCCAGGGCCCTTTGTGCAGGACAACACCTGAGCCCAGGTGGGGACCGGCGCCAGGACATGGAAATCAGGCTCAGGCCGTGCTTGGTGAGCCCAGCCTGGGGGTCTGCACCTCTCACCCCTGTGCTGGGGCAGGGCTGTGGCTTTGCTGATGTGCAAATGTGTCGTGACCCTGCAGCTGCTCCTGTGGGGCTGTGACAGGACAGCACCGCTGGCATTTGCTGGCTGAACCCCAGGGGTTTTATTTCCCAGTGACTTCCACCTCCTGCTTTTGTTGAGACACCCTCACAGTGCCCTCCCCTCCCTGATTTTGCACCCAAATCTATAAACCACATTTGCAGGTGTCTGCCAGACCCATCCACAGGCAGGGATCTCCCCAAACCTCCCAGCAAATCCCATGGCTCTCCAGTTTTCTCAGGGAATGTTCTTGCACAGCTCCCAGCAGTTTGCTGCAAGACAGGACATGTGTTTACTTTTGAAAGATAAAATCAAGTCGTTTTGACTTGAAAAGGTTTCCAAGACAAAATTGACAATATATTACTGAAAGAATGGCATGAAGATATATCCATATGATTGCAATTATGGAGCTAAACCCTACCCAAGGAGGCTTCTGTCATTCCCTACACTTGCCACAATTTCTGTCATACAAATGTGTTCATTATTTTTATCATTTTTTTTTTCTTACTATTATTACAGGTTTTGCCATGAGAATAACTCATCAAGGTTTTATGACTAATAAATTCTCTAAATTACAGTCCAAGGATGCATTACTTTAATTTTTTCCCTCCATATTCTGTTTTTAATTGCCAGGCGATTTCCCACTTGCCTTTTTTAATGACTCATTAGGCTTAAGGGGAAAGAACAGAATTTAGTCCGAGAAAGATCTTGCATCAAGTTTTGGACACTTCAGAAGGAAAGTGATGCATTAACAGAGGTAAAATCTGAGAGGAGACTTCAGATTTCAAAGGCTGGGGATATGGAGAGCAAAACAAGTAATTTCTAAGAAAGCTGCAGTCCAGGCATTGTTTATTAATTATTTGAACAATTATCTCTAATGAGAAATACAATCAAGATGTCTTTTTGGTTTTTGTAGGATGTAGATGCATGCATGACCTTTAATGTGTAAATGGACCTCCTGGGATCATTTCAGATTCCTGGAGATTAAATTTAGTCATGTCCTTAAAAACCTTGTGAAATCAGGACTGGGGGGAATGAAAGGTGATGCTTTGGGTTACAAATTCTTTTTGTGGGCTTTGTGTTTCGCTGTCTGCTGGTGACTGGGTGCATGTGAGGGCACCTGCTGGTCTCTGCTCTGGAATAAAAGGGAATGCTGCCCATTTGGGGCTTCCTGAACCTGCTTCCCATTTAGGGTTTCTTGAACCCACTGCCCATTCCAGCACTGCCAGATATGGGCTCCAAGGGTGCTGCCATGGGATTTCGGTCAGCAAATTCCCTCTGTGAAAATGCCTTTGTGGCAGGGAGGATGTAAAATGCCCAAATCTCACACAGGGATATGAGCCTTGGCATTGGGTTGGAGCCTTGGTGAGGTGTGAACCACAAGTAAAATTTTAGCCACTATTCCAGCTGTATAAAGCAGTTTTTAAGGTGCTCCTAGAGACCTTGTCTCCTGCACAGATCTATTATACACTCCTGCACAAACTCCCATATACCAAATCATTCCACAGGTTCCTGCTTGAATTTGGTCAGGGAAACCTTCTTTATTCCCTTCCTTCACCTTGATGGAATTCTTCAACTGGCCATGGATTTTAAGGTCACTCATTGGCATGGATTCCCCTTTTCTGGAGCATTTCAGTGGTTATCAGGCAGATCCCAGCAGCCTCCTCCTTGCCTTTGGCACTGGAGAAGCCAGGGGAGGGTTTAGGAAGCTGGGGAGAGCCCCTTTCCCAGCTGCCTCATCATCCTGCTCAGCTTCTTAATGGTCAGGCTCAGCCCAGCTCGGGGAATTCCTCCTGTCCCTGTTTGTCTTGGATGCTCCCAGCTCCCACATTTCCCAGTGCTGCCCTGCCTCTCCCTGTTCAAGTTTTCCCAGTGCTGCAGGAGGCCTTGCAGGCAGTTGGGTTCTTTATTCTGCTGTCCAAATCAGAGATTCTGCTTCCATTTTACACAGCTTTTGATGCTATTCCCAGGTTTCTACTGCAGTGGGGAGTGACAATGAACCCCAGGGTGCTGCTCATCCCAGGAGTGGCAGTGAATCCCAGGGTGCTGCTCATCCCAGGAGTGACAATGAACCCCAGGGTGCTGCTCATCCCAGGAGTGACAATGAACCCCAGATTGCTGCTCATCCCAGGAGTGACAATGAACCCCAGGGTGCTGCTCATCCCAGGAGTAGCAGTGAATTCCAGGTTGATGCTCATCCCAGATTGCTGCTCATCCCAGAAGTGACAATGAATTCCAGGGTGCTGCTGTCCCAGAAATGACAGTGAATTCCAGGGTGCTGCTCATCCCAGGAGTGACAATGAACCCCAGGGTGCTGCTCATCTAAGGATTATCCCAGGATAATCCAAGATACCATGAATAAGTGGGGCTGGAAGAGCAGATTTTGGGTGGAAAACTGGATAACAAAAACTGGCAAACCCCAGAGATATAGTGCAGAATATTTAAGAAAGTAGGAAATCTGCTGGTGATGCACAGTTAAACCCTTTAATATTTATAGACATTATATATTTGAGGAGAGGGATTTGGCTGTACTGGGCCTTCTCTGAGGACACCAAGTTTGTCCCTGCTCAGGACATGTTCCCCACATGTGCTGGCAGAGCTCAGCTGCTGCATAACCAGCCCTGCACTCCTTAAAGATTTTCAGGAAGCCCTAAAGAGTGAGTGAAATGCCACTGACTGCACGGTAGAGAGGCAGAAAAAGGAGTTTACACTGCGAGTACCATCGCAGCCGCTCTAGAGGGAGGCAGAGCGCCGCTGCTCCAGGAACCATTCCCGGCTTGTGTGAGCAGCACAATCAGCAGAGACCAGAAAAAAAAAAAAAAAGCTCTTTGTCAAGTGTGTTTCAGGCGGCAGCGCAGGTTATGCCAGTGGTAAAGTCCTTAAATATTCACCTCCATCACTGGCTCAGCAGGATTTTGCTGCCCAGAACTTTCCCTGAGATTGCAGCTCCCCGATTGCAGCCCTTGGAGGGCAGGACCAGGGGGTGCTCTGGGAAGCTGGTGCTGAATTTTGGGCTAATCAGGACTGGAAGTCATAACAAAGTGGTGCCAGTGCTCACATCTGGGCTCCCAGGACGGGGGGTAATGAAATCACACGTGTGAGGATTTATTGAAATGCTCTCCTCGATGTTTCTCCTTCCTCTGCTGACCTGGAGCAGTTTGCTGGGAGTGTCTTCCCACAAGGACTCAGTGATTCCAGCAGGTGTTTCCTGGGCTTCACCCACAAAATCACAAATTTTAAGAGTTGCCACCTGCATTCAATGAGAGACAAAATCCAGCCTTGCTGGAGCTGATGAGCTTCAGCCCAAGCTCACAGGAAATCTCATCTGCAACATTTTTGGTTGTGTTATTTTTAAACTGTCACAACAATCCGGTTAGGAAATAGATATTAATTAATATCCATTTAAAAAAATGTATTTTCATATCTGTTAAAGACTTGTGCATTATTAAAAAAAAAAATTCTTGAATGTTAGACTCATGCAGGACACTGCTCCCTGCTGTGTGGCCATTCCATGCACCCAGTGCCTTGGGAATGGGTGGAACTGGCCTGGCTCTCCTGCTCCTCAGCATCTGAGGATGATTTTAGATCTGTGTGAGAAAATCTGAAATGCAGTTCACCCCAGCACACACAGTGTGGAAATCTGCAACTTTTTAGCCGCAAAAAATCCATCCCAGGGAGCTGTGTGTCACACAAAGAGTTTGCAGAACAAAATGATCCCACTGCAGTCCCAGTCAAACTCCTGAAACTTTTGCCTGTGTGTTTGCAGGCCATGGTTTCCCTCTGGTAATTCAAATCCTAACGTGCATTAACTGTTTAAAGCCAATTTTGTTGCAGTTAAAATTGAATATGACTGTTAGTCTAGAAAATATGGCCTATTTCCTTTTACTAGTTAGCTTTTAAAGGTGTTTTACAATTCAAATGAGCCATGCAATTAAAGGTGACATTGCCAAAACTGGACAGACTAAAATTAGACATTCCTGCTGTGTGTTAGAGCTTGGCCCACATTTAGATCATGCTGTCTTTGGGCTCTACCTGTCTGCTCCAATCTTGTGAGTCAACAGGACACTGAAATATTCCAGAATCCTGGTGTGTTGTTCTATTCTTTCTGTCTTCCAGCATTACACACTCACGCACACTCATGCACACATACAACAATATTCAATATTTTAGCTTTATTTTTTTAAAAAATGGTTTTTGCACTGCCTCAGCCACTACAAACCCAAAATTACCAACAAGCCCTGCCTCCAATCCCTAAATTCTTCATCCCAGAGTGGGCAGCAAGGTCAGTGTGTGCTTCTGACCTGATAAACAAGGGCTGAGGGAGCTGCCAGGCTCAGGGACAGTCACTTACTCCTGCTTTGATCTGTAGTAGCCTCAGTGTAACCCCTGAGTTACAAGGGTGATGAAAGAAGGGTCTCTTTCCATCCATGGATGGGAGCTGGAGGAGCAGCAACAGTGCCCAGAATCCCTGGCATCTCACCTTCTAAACACCCCAGAGCAGTAATTAATAATTAATTACACCGTCCCTGGGTAATCAGTGATGTGATTACCATCAACAATTAGCGCTGTGCAGGATTCTGTCCCCACAGTTTGGGGACAACAGCGTGAGGACTCCTGAACTCTGCAGTAAATTCCAAAGTCAGAAGTGAGAGAGATCCCCCAGAAAATGCCTGCTGTTCTCTGAACAGGGCTTGTGGCCAGAGGGAAAACTCTCCCTCGTTCCAGGCTCAGCTCCCTGGGTTTCATAAATGGCATTCCTTGCAATCAGTGGGGTTGGTTATGTCCTCTCCCAGCCTGGGCAGCTGCAGTGAATTCTCTCTATCAGCCCATCTGAATTGCCTGACACGATGCTGTTCCCTTGTAGCAGGAAGGTGAGGAAAATTCATTTACTTCTTCCTGGGGGAGGGGGCAAGGATTGAACATTTACAGCTCCAGAAGGATGTGTGCCCATCTCAAAGCCAGAAATAGAAAGGATATTCAAAATCTTTGGAAGAAATGGTGAGTAAACCCAGAAAAAAACCAACATAAAGTGTATTTTAAGTCACCCCAGGACACCAGTGCAGCTCCCTGGCAAGACAAGATCATATCCTACCATACACAATAATGTAGTGTTTGTGTAATGTGTTTAAAGGGTTTTACAATGTGCTGTTTGAACTTCTGTGTTATAAAATAGCACATAAATATGCTAAAAACTTCTTGTATTGCCTGCCCGCCTTTCTCAATGTCTCACTGCAGGGCTGAAGCGTGGCCCTGGGAACAGGCACCTGATCCAGGATCAAGGAGTCTCTAAAATTCTCTAAAAAAATGAGTCAGGTTTTATGGCACCAGCAACAAGATCCAGCCCCTCCCAGAGAAGTCTGAGACACTTGGAAAAACTACATCCCTGGTGCCAGAGTCAGGCACACAGGGATTTTCTGTAGGGGTGATTCCTGCACTCAATGAGGGATTGAAGCAGTTGCAAAAATAAAAAAAAACTGGAGAGCAGGTGCATAAGGATGGAGATAGTTTCAAATTGTGATGGTGTCCCAAGGGATGGGGTGAACTCTCCATTTCCAGGAGCTGTGATTTGAGCTTCCCTGATACCTTCTGGACTCTGAGATGATGAACCAAAAGCTCCCTGGACTTCTCCCCCATCCCTGCCAGCAGGTACAAATGTATTCCCTGACTCAGTAAACCCCCACTGCCAGGAAGCAAAGTTGGTTTTAAACTTTAACGAGCAGAGTAATGGAAATGAAATACAAAGGAAATGAGAAAAAAAAATTGAGTAAAATGTCTCTTTATTTTGGTATTCTGCAGCAAAAAGTGTGTGCACTAAATAATAAATAAGCCATGCAATGTTTTTACAGCTTCTTTCATATGCGTGAATATTTAAAACATGCAAAATGTGGAATAGGCATTTACCAGGGACAAAAGCAGAGAACTGATTTTATGTACAGAGAGCAAGATGGGAAAACCAGAGAAATGCATGTTTAATGGCTTGCTGCTCACAGAAGGGAGATATTTCCAAGTGTGAACATATTTGTAGACAAACCAATCTGACAAGTCTGCTGGGGGATGATGGATTGCAGCAGAATTGGCCTGGGAAGCAGAATTTTGTCGTGTGGGTGCTCGTGGTGTAAACAGTGCCTGGGGCTGGCAGCAGGGCTGGGAGCTGGGGCTGGGGTGGTACCTGAGAGCTCCTGGGTTTGCTCAGAGCATCCAAGGCTGCTTTCCATCCCTTGGTTGGATTTATCTGTGTTGTTCATGCCCAGGAGTTTGGTGATCCAGGAGGAGACTGAGGGGAATCTCAGGGGCTGCAGCTCCTCCTGCGGGACAGCTCCGATCTCTGCTCTGGGACAGCGACAGGACCCCGGGAGCGGCTGGAGCTGGGCCAGGGCAGGTCTGGGTTGGATTTGGGAAAGGTTCTTCCCCCAGAGGTGCTGGCACTGCCCAGGCTCCTCAGGGAATGGGCACAGCCCCGAGGCTGCCAGAGCTCCAGGAGCTGTCAGAGGTGCCCAGGGTGGGATTTTGGGCCAGGAGCTGGATCCATGACCCTGAGGGTCCCTTCCAGCTCGAGACATTTTGTGACTCTAAATTTGAAGCCAGTAACTGTGACCTCTTAAAGTGGTGTTTGAAGAGAGGCTGGGGGAGCTGAGGAGAGCCCTGGTGCAGTGCCAGGCTCTCTGCCAGTTCAGGGCCATAAAATCCGAGTATCCCCTCAGAGATACCAGGAACCACCACAGGTCCTGCCTGAGGAACAGGGGAGTGCAAAGGGAGCCCTGCAGGCTCTCCTGGGGCTCTGTGAGCTCTGGGTACAACTTCAGCCTCCTGCCCCTGCCTGGGACTCCCCATCCCTGGCAGTGTCCCAGGCCAGGCTGGCCGGGGCTTGGAGCAGCCTGGGACAGCGGCAGTGTCCCTGCCCATGGCAGGGGTGGCACTGGATGAGCTTTAAGGCCCCTTCCAACCCAAATTCTGGGATGCTTGCGCTGACCTTCTCAGGAGGAGGAGTGACAGGCTGGGGAAGTGAGTGAGCGTTTATCAGGGACTTTCTCCAGGGCCACTTGGCTCTTTCCTTTGTGCTGGGAAGTAGCTGAAACCAGAGAAGGAGCAGCCTGTTGCCCCGACTGGCAGGGGCTCCCTGCTCCCTGGCTTATGGTTTAATGCTTCTTTAACTGGATATTTTTTTTTTTTCCTCCTGACTTTTGATTTCTTTCTGCCAACTTTATATTTTAATGCATGTTTTTATGGAAATATTTATGGTGCACATGTTGCATATAAAACACTATCATAAAGCCTTTTTGCTTCAGTCCTGCTGAAATAAATGATGTTATTATTATAATAATTTCATAGAGTTATATCTGTTCTGTAATGAAAAAGACCTGTGGCTGCTTGAGCCATCAACCCAGGCAGTTTTTACAGCTTTCTGTAGCTGCAGTGACCTCATGGAGCTGCTGAAGCTTTTAAAATACTCCATTTCCCAGCAGAAGTGGGCACACAAAGCAGAAGGAGCAGATAGGATCAGGAGATTTGACCACAAAATCAGGATGAGCTTCATGCTGCTCACAATGTTATATTTGATGAGTTTTGTTATTGCACCAGCAAAAATGGGGTTATCTCCTTCAGAAAGGAGGAGGCAGGGATGCTGCCCTGGTGAGATGGATGGATGTGTTCATCTGATGGTGAGGGATGGACCTTGGGGCTTGTAAAGGACTTTTTTCTCCACTGAGCATTTGTCCAGCACTTAAATGACAGAGTTCTTGTCCACGTTCAGCTCAGCAGACTTTGGGCTTCTCAACAAGGACAGACCCAAACCCAGGCTGCAAAGGAGCCAAAGTAAGAAAAAAACCAGCATTAAATTTGTGACCATCTGCTTGTAGAAGCTTATCAGCGTGTGCCTGTGCGTGCACACTCACAGGCCTTAATGACAAATTTGGAAAGGGCTAAAGGAAACCACTGCAAGGGACTGTAGGTTTGCAGGAGATTTTAAAAATTAATACTCAAACACGAAAATGCTTTATAGAAGAGAGGAACCTTTTAGTAACTTCTGCATCCTAGGAAGAAAAAGTATAATTAATAATTCAGCCCTCCACCAAGGAAACTGATTTGCTGAGCATGTGGAATAAATCTGGGGGTGAACTGGTCCAGATCACCTAAATTAAGAGTTTGGAGCAGGAATGATGAGAGTAAAGCATGAAGGTCTCTGTAACATTGTTGTGAGTGGTGTTCTTTGTTATCACTAATGTTATTTAGGATCATGGTGGCACAGGATCTTGAGGATGCTGCTAATTGTGAGTCCTTTGGGAACCCACCAGAGGGAAGTTTTTAACATTTCCAGTCTGGATACTCAGGAGATGGGGCAGGAGGGAGCATCACCCGTGGGCTGGCAGCTCTGAGGTGATGGGACATGGTCAGACAGGGAGGGTCCTGCAGAATGTTCACATCAACTTCCAGCTAAAAAAATAAACAGTGAGTGGAAATCACCAGAACAGCCCCAGAATTCAGCAGCTTTTGGGACTCTGTGTCCATATTAGTCTAAAGGATTTTCCATAAGATTATTTAATCTTTGTAGAGAGTGCAGTCAGGTGGTCCTGGAGGAGAGGCTGGTGCTCTTTTATTTCTGTCACAGTTCAGAGTCAGAAATTCCTCCCCCAGTGCCTGCTGCAGCCTTCCTCAGCAAAGCCAGGTGTGAGCTGCAGCCCCACAAGTGGAGAGATTAAACCCTGTGCCAGGAGAGCTTTGCTGCTGCTTTGCCATAGGACAGGGCCCAAATTTGTTCTCTTCAGAAGGAAATGCATCAGTTATCCCAGAATAACCCCAGGACAGTTGTGAGTCTGTTACATTGTGCAGATAATACTGTGAATGAAATAAAATTTAACTAAATAAATTATTTCAAAATCAAGCAGTGGCATTTTGGAAGCAGCTGCACCTGCAGAAACAGCTCCTTGTTAGATCTGCAAACCAGGAGTGGAGTTCAATGGCTGAGGCAAAAACTTGAAAGCAGGGAGGGCAGAAGGGTCTCTCCAGCAGGTCAAGGTCATCCTTGGACAGGATCAAAGGGCAGGAGGTGGGGGAGTTTCAGGGAGAACAAAGAGTAGGGCAGGAGATGGAACCCCAGTTAAAGTGTTTAGGGGATGGGTGGACTGAAAACTGTTTTGATTTGGTCTGAGCCTTCACATAAAATGTTTTATATGTTTACAGCATTGACTCTGATTTAGTCTCTAATTTTCATAAATGTCACACTGTGGTCATTTATTATTGCCCATGCTGTGCTTGGGTACAGGACCTGCTAGGAGTCCAATTCCCACTTTTAAGAGGAAATCAGTTTTCCTAAAAATGTGCTCCTCATCCTCTGGAGCTTCCTTCCCTCCTCTGAGTGACCCGAGCTGGGTGAAGCCACCTCAGGGAGGACCTTTGTCACTGGAAAAAGCAGCTCCAGGTTGTTTTTTCTGGGATTTCTGTGCCTCTGTGGTGCCTGCTGAAGGCCCACACTCAATTCCATCATCTTCTTTTTGACTTTTCTTGTGGAGCTCCTCATGGGTGGGGCGAGGGGGAATTTCCAGCAGAAAGAACCAATGTTTCCTCACTTGTCAATGAACCCCAGGCACAAATTCTTTTGCTGCCCTCAGAACAACCCAGGCAAGGCTGTGTGGTCCATTTGGAAGGCCAATCCCATCTCTGAACCCCGTGAGGGCACAGGCTGAGCCCCTTTTCTGCCATGCCATAAAAGAGCCGGGTTTTGCGTAGCACGCTTTGGAATGAGCCCCTTGCAGGAACAGGCTCCATAAACTTTTTATAACCCATATTTTATAAGGTAGAATGAGTTGGTCAAAAGGAGTTTTTTCATGTGTGTGTGCACATGAATCAGGCTCATGCACAGGTCAGTCAGCCTGGCAAAGCAGGCTGGACCACAGGCCCAGTGGATGTGGAAATCTCATCCAAAGGGGTGGGTGAGAGGAAGAACTCTTGGGAATGGCAAAGCATTGCTTAGAGAAACATCAGGAGTGTGCAAAACCACACTGGACAGGGCTTGGAGAAACCTGGGCTAGTGGAAGATGTCCCTGGCCACAGGAGAGGCTGGATTGAGTTGGTCTCTAAGGTCCTTTGTGATCCAAATCGTTCCGTGGAATGCCAGCACCTGGCTCCTGCTCACCTCAGGTGAGCACCAGGTGAGGTAAACTTGAGCCAGGCTCTGTAAAACCCTGACATTTCAGAAAAGTTTAGAACCTGAATTTTAAGGAGTCACAGGTTCAGCCCCCCAGGCTGGGAATATCTCCCATCCTCCTCCATCCACAGGTGACCACAAGGCTGCTGTGCCCCCAGGCACAAACCCTTGGCCCACCACGGTGCACTTGATGTGTGCTAAAGGTGTGAAAACCCCTTCTGACTCCACAGAGAGGAGTGGAAGAATTCCATAAAGTTGTTCCCAGTGCCACAACTGCGAGACAAGAGAGAATTTACTCCCAATATTTGGCAGCTAAGGAAAAAAAAAAAAGCCCCCAAACATCACTCTGCAACAATAATTTAGACATGGGCAGGATTTGAGGAGTTGTAAGGAACATTACCTGCCATAAAGTTTGAATGGTGTTGAATTTACAAAAAATGCCTGATGTAAAATCATACTGTCAGGAACAATTAGCCATGGTGCATAAAAAACCTCTTACAGAGATTACACTTCCCAGATTGTTTTACAGGAAAACTTTGTGTTAATGTTACGCTTTGAATGCCTTTTGCCATGAAACATTTAAGGAACAACAGTTTATAGTCTCTGATCTTTATGGTTTGGAAGAATGAACACTCTCCTCATGTTAGGCCAAATTGATGTTTTAAATTCAGGAGAAACCCCATCATGGCATAAAAAAAGGAGAGAATGTCCTGAGAAGAAAGTGGTCAAATCATTCCAAGATGTTATGGGTTTAAGGGTTTTTTTCAGCTTTTTTTCCTATGGAAAAATTTTCATGGTCCTGGGCATATGGTCAAAAAACACAGAAGCGAGATATTTTTAGACAGGCACATTTGGGATAAAATTACCCACTCTGGAGTGCTCAGGGACAACCTGGTGTGTCTGTGGCACTGGGGATGGCAGGGGAACATCCCTCCTTGCACGGATGCTGGCTCAGGAGAGGGGGGAAGCCTCCTCCTCCTCCTGCATCCTCAGGCACTGTGTCCGCTGTGTCCGTGTGCATTCCCTCAGCCAGGCTCAGAGGAGAACCCCAGCACTGAGCTGGGTTTGCCCTGGCAGAAGGAGCAGCACTGAGCACAAACACAGCCTGCCAGAAGCATGGCAGGGAAAGGGGATGACAAAGAGGTGTCCAGGCAGGTGAGGGACCCACCTGTCCCCTCACAGTGAGGAAAGCTGCAGGAAAAGCCCCTGCAATGACTGACACTGCCAGCACATGGCTGGTGCATCCCTTGTGCTCCCAACACCTCTTGTGCAGCACTGGGCCTGCCCTAGGCCTGGCCCTGGTCCTGCCCTGGGCCTTGTCCTGGCCTGGCCCTGGTCCTGCCCTGGGCCTTGTCCTAGCCTGGGTCTGGTCCTGGCCTGGGTCTGGTCGTGTCCTGAGCCTTGTCCTGCCCTGGGCTTGGTCCTTCCCTGGGCCTTGTCCTGGCCTGGGTCTGGTCCTGGCCTGGGTCTGGCCCTGGCCTGGGTCTGGTCCTGGCCTGGGCTTGGTCCTTCCCTGGGCCTTGTCCTGGCTTGGGCTTGGTCCTGCCCCGGGCTTGGTCCTGCCCCATCTCTGCTCCTGTCCTGAGCCTTGTCCTGCCCTGGGTTTTGTCCTGACCCATCTCTGGTCCTTCCCTGGGCCTTGTCTGGCCCTGGGCTTGGTCCTGCCCTGGGTCTGGTCCTGCCCTGGGCTTTGTCCTGCCCTGGGTCTGGTCCTGCTCCATCTCTGGTCCTGCCCTGGGCCTGGTCTTGCTCCATCTCTGGTCCTGCCCTGGGTCTGGTCCTGCTCCATCTCTGGTCCTGCCCCATCTCTGGTCGTCCCCAGGTCTGGTCCTGCCCCATTTCTGCTGCTGCAGCTCAGACTGACTGCAGGGACTCTGGATCCAGCTCTCCCAGCCTGGCCTGCAGGGTTTTTTTCCAGGCTTGTCAGCACCCACAGCCAAGGCATCCCTGGCAGCTCGGGCTGGATTCTGTTTGGCCTCACGCATCATCACCAGCCTTGCCAGTTCATTCAGGCCTGGGGTGATGATGTGTGAGGCAGAAAAAGCCCAGCCTGGCCTTCAGGTGCTGGGCACAGTCACCACAGGGGCAGGAAAATGCTCTTTCAATTGATCCCTGTGAGCCAGCGTGACCTGGGAATCCTTGAGGCTGGAGCAGCTCCTGGGCTCAGCAAGTTGAGGTGGAGATTTTGCTTTGGTTTTCTTCTCTTTAAGGGGTGCCTTGATGGGCACATGAGTATTTTTAGGAGTGGCCTGCCATCAGATTAATAAATACATCCCGAGCTGGACTGTTCTGTGTGGGATTTTCTGTCCCCATCGCCCCATATTAGGAGATGCAGTTCCAAAATAACTGCAAGTGCCCATAGCCCTGCAAATAACCCACTGGAAACTGCAGAGCAGGGAGTAGAGCCAGGCAGGAGCATCCAGAATGCTCAAAAATCATATTCCACACATTTTCTGTCAGGAATGGAAAAGCAAACCATAGAAGGTCCTGGAATATATGCAGGTAAACACTGGGTTTGCAGAATTCTGCATGACTGGTTGAACTGGCATGGGAAAGGTTTTTAAAGATGGTGATCAAACAGCCTCAGGCTTTGGGTTGGGAGATGATAGAGCTGGATTTTGGTCCCTAAATGTTTCCAAGGGTTGATGGCACCACATGGAATCACAATGCAACAAATCTTCACAGATGTGATGAGAAGAGTGAGTAAAACCAGGGAGATCTCCCTGGGAATCCAGGCATTTCCCTGTCTGCAGGTGCAGGTTTGCACCCAGCAGAGAGAAAAGGCTGGGAAGAAAGGTGTGGATCCATGAGGAGGATGAAAGTTTAGAGAGAATTCTCATTTCTTCTCATTTCATGTGGGATTTAGAGGGACTCACACTGCTCAGGAATGCCAGGACTGGATCCAGAGCTGACAGATACCAACAATTTCCAGCACCTTCAAGGAAAGCTGGATTTTTTTATTGATTCTGATGGTGTGGGATGAGCTGCAGAGCCGTACACACTTGGAAAATCAACCCTGAGCCTGCCTGGAAGTGCTCCTGTTTGCTCCATTTCATGTTTGCTTACAGAACCTCAAAAATCTCATCCCAAAAGGCTCCACCAGACAGATGAGCTGCTCTGGGGGCCAAAGCACCTCAGCTGTCCTTGTGTGTTGGGCACTGTGCCTTTAAGGTGGGATTGCTCCAGAGGAAAACAGGAGTGCCAGGAGTGCTCCTTTCAACTTCAGATGATGTGATAAATTGGTCAGGCCTCAGAAGCCACAGTGCTTCCTTATTCCTGCAGCTTTGATCTAAAAAGCTGTTTATTTATGTTTTATGGAACTATAAAACCTCCAGTAAACATGCCTGGTGCTTTCTTTATGTTCTACATGAATTCTGTCATGAAAACATCAGGGAGAAATAATGAAGATCTTTATTGTGCTGCTGCTGCTGGTGGTGGTGTCTTCCTTTGGAAGCTGGGATGCTTTGTGTGGGATTCATGAGGGCTGCAGATGCCCTGCCTGCCGAGCAGCTGGGGGAGAAGAAGCCTTTTCCTTGTGGAATCCCAGTGGATCCAGCACCGAGGGCACTGTGAGAAAACAAGGACTCGATATTTCACTTTATCTCTCATATCTGGGGGTGTTGATTGCAGTGGTGGGATTTGCCTCCTGTGCCTGGCTGCTGGTGAGAATCTCCTTGCTAAAGGGTTTGATCCTGGCTTGCAACATCTCCCAGGGAAAACCTGCTCGGGACCTGGAGATAAGGCTTGCCCTGAATCCCTGGGCCGAGAAATTTTAGAGCATCAATAATATCCCAAATTACACAGCAGTGCTTGCCTCCACGTATATAAAATAATTCCCACTTACTACAGCAGAGAATTAACAGAGCTGAGAAATGAATTTGTAAATTCAGCATGTACCAAAGTGCTCCTCACTGCTGGGATCTTGCTGCTTTCTCTCTTCCTGGTGAATCCAGGCCTTTCCTCTGGGATTTGAAGATCTCCCTTGGCTCCCTTAACTGCTGCCCCTCTAAGGAGAGATGATTTGGGGGGTTTGGTTCCTGTAGAGAGTTTTCCTCCTCTGGAGCTGCTAGGGCTAGGAATTGTGGTTTTTGCTGCCTGAGTCCTGTGCACAGGGAGATTTGGGAAGGTGAGAAAGTGAGAGGGAACATTTTAGGTGTTCTTCCCAAGCCTATGACCTAGCTCCTGCAAGAAGAAAACCTGAAAATGAAAGAATTCTACTGGAAAGGCACTTCTGGAGCTCCTTTCCCACAGCAAGCAGCAGCTAAACTCTACTGGCAAAGGGATGTGTGCTCCCACAAGGGTTTGGGTCCAAAAAACCACCCCAGATGCTGTAGGAATTATTTTGTTCTGTTCATCAGATCCCTTTTTATGAATTCATGGGCTCATGGTAGAGATATAAGAGCTGGAACACGGCCTCAGAGCAGGAGTTTTAGAAACTGGGGTGGGTGAAAAATGAAATTCTCCATCCTGGGCTGTGTTTGGGGGGGAAAACAGGGTGGCCAAGATGGGAAGAGAGCTGAGTTATTTTTCTAACACCCTTCCTGACCACCTCTGCTTATTAAGGTGATTTATTTATTTATTTGCAGATTTAAAGGACTTACCTTTATGCACCCAGAAGAGCTGTCCAGCAGGGCTGGTACCCCCAACTCAGTCTGGCTGGCTGAGAGGAGCAGGGAAGGATTTAAACTGGGCTTCAGCAGTGAAAACAGATGAGAATCTGGGCTAATTCACCCCCAAATCATCGTGGCTCAGCATTTCAGCAGTGTCTGTGCTGCCAGGCAGGCTCTGGTTGGTTCTTCTTCTACCAAATGTGCTCCTCAAGCTTCTCTGAGTGCCACAAGTCCTTTCTGGAGTGCTGGAGCAGGGGTGGCTCAGGACCAGGAGAGTTGCTTTGCTCTCCATTGGAAGTGAGAGCTAGGGAATAATCCCATTTTCCAGCCACCTTCATGCCAACAGTTTGTGTGTCGTGTCTGACCTCCTGCAACAAGGTTAAACCACAGGGATCCCCTGGAGAAGTTGCCATTCATCTTTTATATGTGAAGATTTTCGAGTATAGAGAGGGGATAAACCTAATACGGTGTTTAATGGAAAAAAATTATGACACCAATAACACATCTGTGTCTGTAATTTCACAGGTTTTCTCTCTGTATATTTATATATGTATATATGTATAATTTAATATCAGCCTCAGGCTTGTGGTCTCACATGTCATCAGCTTGCAGGAAACTGGATCCTTGGCCTAAGTATCAGATGAGTTGCTAATGTTTGGAAAAAAAGCAAAAAACATGCTTTAGGTCTCTGTTTTATGGCTGTTATTGAAGTAAGAATTTGTGATTGTAACCTGAGTGCTCGCCTGGCCAACATGTTTTCATTATTGTCTGGATAATTGAAAGTCCAGGCAAATTTGGATGCTGGATGTAGTGGAAGACACTACACAAGAAGGTCTTGGAGCTCACAAGTGTTGAGGTGTCTCAAATTAGGGATGAATATATGAATATATTTAATGCAAGGCTTGAAGATTTGTTTTATTCTCCAGATGTGGCTGATTAACTTGTTCTTACTTCATTTCCAGTTCTGGTTATCCAGCACTCCCAGGCTGTCACCCACAGCTCTGCTCTCCTGAGCTGCAGTTTGGCCTCTCAGGCTCAATTTTGCTGCAGTTCAGGAAGAACAACCCGTGCAAATGTTATTCCATTGTTGTGGAAGGAATTGTGCCAAGGGAATGGAGATTCCCTCTTGTGGGAAGGGCTGGCAGCAGAACCTTTCTCATCTATGGAGATGCACCTGTGGAAAGAAGCTGCTGGATCCTCACCAGCCTGTAAAACCAACTTTAGATTTCTGTCCATATATCACCAGCTCTTGAGGGATTTCTGCTTGGTTTTGTTTGCTATTGCAAAAAAATGGGTGATCCTCGTTCAGTTTGTGGCTAAAAGAGCCCCAGAACCTTGGTTTGTGGGCAGGAATTGATATTTATTGAAAATTCCTGGAGCTGGAAGGGCAGGGGATGGGGATTTAACCCAAAAGGTGGCCCTGTGTGTCACTGAGACATGATGACAGGGGCACCTCTCTGCCACAGTCCAGGCCTATTCCTGTTCCCTGGGTAAACACAGGATTCAAATCCTCAGGATTTATGGACCCAGCTCTTTCCCCACACCGTTCACTCCAGAGCTGACACACACAGAAAAAGGCAAATGAGTTTTGCACTTTAATCCCTATTAACTGGGCAGAACTGGGAAATTAAACCCAGCAAAAAACTTTGGGTGTCTTTGGAAAACACCTTGGGACTTCTGTGCCAGGTTTCTGGATGCTTTAATTGGATGCACGTGTCTGTGCTGACAGAAAAGGGGGCTTGGGCCCTCATTAATCTTCACACTCCAGAGGCAAGGGGTGGAGAGCAGCCCCCAGCCCACGTGGAGCAGCCCTGCCTCGTGCTGCCCCACGGCTTGGGGGGAAAAGCCTTTGAACAACTGGGAAAAGCCAACTCCATCCTGAGCTCTGCAAGGAACTAATTACTCACCTGGGCTTTCCCCCATCCCAGCTTCTACCCCATAAATCCCCTGAGCAGCAGACATCCACCAGCTTCTCCTCTGAATCAGGGCCTTTATGCACATCTCAACTTGCTGGGGGAAGATTCATAGCCTGAGCTGCCTTTAAGTATTTTTGTTATGAATAGGAACCCTTAAACATTTCCTTCTCATTTAATTTATCATTTTTTTTTCGGGCTTTCAACACCATGTACGAGCTAGAAATAATGGGAGGCAAAGTCTGTCCCTGAGAAAAGGGACTTAAAATAATAAAGTGTGCCCTGGGAAGGAGAGGGCTGAGGGGAATAAATTGCCCATTAGCAGCAGGACAATACCAGTAGGGACCAGTGTCACAAATATTGACTTTATTCCATGCTGGAGAACGCTGGGCATGAGGTTTCTACTTGGTTTTGGAATATCCTGTAGGATGTTGATACCCAGAATCACTACAGCTCAGCCATTCTTCTTCTTCAAGGTCCTTCTTAATAATTAATAATCAGGATCTGGTAATTCACTTGCACCAATGAGTTGGGTTTTTTGTTGTGTGTTTGGGGTTTTGGGATTTTTTTAGTCTTGTTATGTTTTTTTGTGTGTTTTGTTTGCTCCTTTGGGGTTTTTTGTTTTGGTTTTGTTTTATTTGTTTTCATTTTGGGGTTTTTTTTTGCCGCACAGACTGAGAAAGTTCAAGCTGTGGTTTGAATTAGGGGTTCAAACAAATCAAAAGGAAACATTGACTTCCTCCCACTCAGGTGGGATAAACCTGAGGAGATTTCACTTGGAAATGGATTGTGGATTTGCTAATACTTTTACTGAGTCCCATTTTACAGCTTGCCATGTCACTTAACATCACAGCACAGCACAAAACCTAATGTTCATAATATATTTAGAGCTTAAAACTGAGCTGTGTTGGGACTGAATGCTTTGTTTATGGCATCCTGGATGAACTGAAAAATGTCAGAATCTGAGAAAATGCAGAGGATGGATAAAATCCCTGTGCAGAAATCCCTTGGACTGTCCAGTGGAGAAGATCTGTGTCTGAAAAGCAAATCCTGCCCTGTGGCTTCACGTGCACTTGGGCCCGTGAGTGAAATAACAGCCTGCTTTCCTCAGCTGCTGAAAGCCCCTTTTTAGGGGCAATTTGGTTCCCTGCCTTTTCAAAGGGAAATTTCATCTACCTGATTTTTCCTGGGTTCTGTTTACAGGTGACAGATGGACTTACAAATGTGCAACTCGTCACCTGGGCCAGAGTCACCCCTCCTGTTAGCAGTGCTGTGTGCAAGGTGTGTTTTGGAGGAGTTTCAGGAGAAAAATGGGCATTTTTGGGGAGTTTTGGGAGAAAAATTGGTGTTTTTCTCATGTAACTAAACTGTGCTTTTATAAAGTCAGTGCCAACCCCCCTGGTGTCCTTGGGGGAAGGAGCTCTCACCTTGGTGATGAGTTCACCTTCCTACCTGGTACCTGGATGCTCTGGCATCGCTCCCAAGCAAAATGTTGGGAATGAAATACCTGGAGAAAACAAGAACTCCAAACTCATCACCCCCAGGGCTTTTCTGCTTCCCGCTGACTGTGGAGAACATTTTTTCCCTTCCTGTTCCAAGCCAGGCAGGGAGGTTGAAGACAGCCTGTGTGGTTTCATCTAATCTGCTCCTGGAACTGCCACCACCACGGTGGATAGCTGGGATTTGGAATGTTAACCACAGAATCAGCCTGAGGAATTTATAATTCACCTCAGCTATGGCGGGATTTGGTACAATAAGATCATTATTGCCTCGAGATAGCCTTCAGGTCATTAATTTAAATTAGAAATGCCTTCAAACAGGATATTATGCACAGCTCCTTCCATAGGCTTTAAAGCTTAAATAAGCTCCAGAAATCCTTGCTGCCAGATATTCTGCTGGCAAACGTGGATCACCACTTCCTAACCTGCCTGTGGTTGCTCAAAGTGGCACTAAAGATGTTCTTAATTGTGTTAATTGTTATTGTTGTCCTTAAAGGACTGAAGCCTCACGCAAGTTAATCACTTGTCACTGTTCTTTGGGGATTTGGCACTGGGGAAGGAGTGGTTTCTTGCATAACTGGATTCAGGCTAAAATAACTGAGACCTTGTAAATGAGGTGGGTGTTTCCTAGGGAAGACAACTCTTGCAGCAGTGGAGGCTGTGGGAGGGAGCTGTAGTTGGAAAGGGAATTTTTAACAACAGGAGACAGCACTGTGAGGTGGGAAAGGCTGAAGGAAGGACTGGGAGGGACCTGGATGTGATGGCTGAATGGAGAGCCAAAAATGACTTAAATATCTGAGGGTGCAGAGATGCTCCAGTGCAAAGAGAGGGCTGGAGTGAAGGCAGCCTGGAGAGGCAGGGCTTTGGCTCACTCTGGGGATGGAAATACTGGAAATGATCTGCCAAGCTGAACTGATACAGCACCAGCCACCTCGGAGGGCAGAGCCTGCAATTTCTGCTCCTTGGTTGGTTTGGATGTGCCACAAGCAGAGCTCAGTGCCTTGGCCTCTGCTCCGTCCTCTATGCCACAGCAATCTGATCTTAAAAAAGCTCCCCCCAAAATCTAGCACTAAACTCTGCTGCCAGGCTCAGCAGGAAAGACTCAGCAACATTTAAATTAAGAGTTGTGTCAGCTACAAATTTTGCTCTCTTAGCGGTTTCAGTCAACTCTTCCAGCCTTTGATTATGATTTCTTTCCCTGGTCTGAATTTCCCCGTTCAGATCGGGGATTACCTCACATCCAGGGTTTCTGTCTGACCTGGATTTCGGGTGAGGGGCTGAGCTGTCAGTGCTGCAGGCATCTGGAGAGACCCAGCCCCTGAGCATCCAACCTGCTGATTGCAAACGTACCTGTGGAGGTGTTTGCAGTGAGTGTTGGGTGATCACAGCACACACAGAGCCCAGGCAGCTCCCAAACCCTCCCAGGGCTGGGGCAGGAGCCTTCATTCCTGGGAAGAGATTGCTGCAGTGTTTGTGCCCTTGTTTTAATGATGTTTTTGAGGTTTCCTGGACAAGTTGCTGCTCAGTGATGAAGAAAGGCATTCCTTGTCTGGTCTAGCTTGTTTCTTGGAAAGCTCAGAGTGGAGGCTCAGGGCTGGTTATGGATAATATGAAATTGGTTCTTTCCCCCCTCTCTAACCACCAGAGCTGCCCCAGTCCTTGCTGCTGTCTTCCCATTTCTTGGCTAACTGGGGGAAGGAAAGCTCCCTGGCAGCTTGCCACACTGAAAGCCCCCAGCCCTGATTTATTATCACCAAAACCAGCTGCAGATGTTGGCCGGGCCAGGGCTCTGCTGCCAATTAGGGCGTCTCATGCAGAGATTCCTGCTCTGTTTGCCTGGCACTGAGGAGAGCAGGGATGAGGGGAGTGGGGCCACGCCATAAAAATGGAGTTTAAAAAGATGGGAAATGGGTTTCACCTGGTCAGGTAGGGGCTGCAGCAGTGTGGGTGAAGGTTGGGCCAGATTTCAGGGATTTCAGCCCATTTCTTGGGTCTTTCGCTGTGCTAATGAATTCTAAAATTCCACACTGAAACTCGCCCAGCCCATGTGGTTTAGGGGCTTGAAATTTTTCAGGGGTTCACTGGAAGTCTGTCTGAACTTTCCTGTATTGGAAAAAAACGTGGAGCTTTTAGCAGCCCCCAAACCTCAGCTCAGCCCCTCTGTCTGGGGGAGCAGCCCTGGGAGGGTTTGGTGTCGGAAAGCATTTGGGAAGTGGTGAGAGAAAATGATTTTCAGGGAATTCTTGGATGAAAACAGCACCACTTACAACTATGGAGAGGGGAGAGAAAGAGAGACAAACATTTCCAGTGTTGTAAAGTACAGCCAACCTCAGGTTAGATATTTCCTCCTGCTGTTAATCCATTGTTTAAATCAAATTGGTCACGAATCTAGATAATCTCATTCAAAATCAGGGTGATATCAAGCATGATTCCTTGAATCCCTTTATTCTACTTCTATTACATTTTTGGTCTGTGATCTTTGTGGCAATTTCAGCAATAATTTCCCAATCCTGCATTTCCAGTGCTCCACGTGACCTGTTACATCCAAAAGGCTGCTCTAAGTATTATAAACATGATGAATATCACCAACTTAGATTTTCAACACTCTGTGCAGCATTGCAACTGCAGTTTGACAAAGTTCAATACAGCTGAGAACTGTGGGAATTAAATTGAGGGTGGGAATTATCTGAGTGTAGAGTGAAATAAATGTGTGAAATTGTGGGAGAGGAAAATCTGAGAGAGTCTCATTCATTGGTCTCATTTGAACTTGTGATGGGAGGATGCTGCTATGAATAAAAGCAGTTGTGGCCCTTAGTAGGGAGCCTAAATAATTTATTTTTTCGTAAGTCAGTGTTTTTTAGTGTTGCCTAAAACTCTTGAAATCCAGCAAAAAAATGTGGAAGGTGCTCTGCTACTTATTAATTCTCACAGACCTTCTTAACACAGGGTTTATATTTATGCTGTGTCCTGAGACTTTCTAAAAATAAATAGGTGCAAAGTCCAGGAAAACTTAGAGATGCCTTTTCCCAAACACTTATCCCTTCTACAGTGTGTCCATCTTTCTATGCTTCCTTTGATTTTTAAGATCAATAGGAAATAAATAAAATCTCAGACTTACACAGGTTTATAACCTGTGTATTTCCAGCTCTGGATATTTGATTTAAAAGCAGCTCTCAGTGACCTCCTCAGGTATCAAGTGCTGAGTGTTCCAAATGAAATGCAAAAGCTGAGCTCACCCCCGGCCCGGTTGGAAGGAATTCCTTGCGTACACACACGAGATCAGAGCCCGTTAGCCACCAATATTAGATTAAATGAGACTAAACACTACAGAGGGTGATTTTCCCTTCTCCCAGTGGTTTATTATTGCCCTAATGCAAAGCACTGCTTTGCTGGAGAGACTTTGCAGTGTTTAGTCTCTCCCCGGGAGCTGCGCCCGGGATGCTCCGAGGGGATCCCGGAATTTCGGGGCTTATCTGCAGAGCGATCTGCTGCACGGCCCCAGCAGAACTGCGGGGTGAAACCCGATCGCTGGGCTTTGCTCAGACTTAATAGCGACATAAAAGACTTGATTTTCCCCTTTAAGGGCTGAGATGGATTTCCCGATGAAGATGCGGTGTTGTGTTACCGGCATGCACCAAAAGGATTTTGCAAGCAAAGCCCCCAATAAAGTTCCACAGCTCCTGTTGGGGAGTTGGGATGCTTGAGAAAGGTCAAAACCACCCGTCTAAAAAGCAGGAAAAGAAGTTTGTGTCCTGCTAAAGCTTCCCTGGCAATGACACTTGGCTGAGCTCTGCGGGCATCCCCGGAGCTGTGTGTGCTCAGTGTGTGGGATGCGGCTCCGCGAGGAGGAGGTTTTGTTTTGTCTCTGCTTTGTCTGTTCGGGAAATTGAAAATTGGTTCCTTCCAGCAGGAATTGCTGCTTGCCAATGGGACACATTCCATGGGATCGAAATGTTGTTTTGCTTGTGGCAGGGCTGGAGAATGCTGGGTGTTTTTCTTAATTTTCACTTGCTCTGTAGAAAGATGCCATTAAAATTTTCTGTTGGGTCTCCTGAGGGAATTGAGTGATGCTTGGCCAGGTGAGTTCTACCTAAATCTCAGGGATCCACAGGGAAACAACAAAATCGACACAAGCTATGTCATGTTCTCTTCTGCTTTGGGAGGAAAAAAGCCCAAATCAACCCATTCCTTTAGGCTCTGGAGGTTTCTGCACCGTCAGGATTTCAGGGAGCCAGTGGATCCTAAATTCCCCCCAGTGGGGGAATCTGAGCAAAACAAATCCCACATTCTGCTCAGATTTTTTTTTTGCCACCCAAATGTGATGCTCTGGTGTGACAGAGAAATGTTGCCAAAACCACACTTGCCAAATGCTTCACAGAGCTCAGTCAGATTTTCCTGAATTTTTGTTTCAGAAGGGAAAAAAAAGCTGTAGCAGAATAAAGTAAATCCTGGTCATGCTGTTATCAAGTGTCACTCTGGATTTTCAGGGATTTTTCCTAAAAATTTTTCTGTAGGATGAACATAACACCGTTAGAAGTTTGAAACTGGAGTTAAGTTTGGATGTAATAGAATATTTCCATCCATTCAGGTTTTAAATTTCCAAATTTATTTTGGAATTTATGCTCTTGCCTAAAACCCCACGAATTTAAAAATCCTAGAATTCTTCTTGAATTGGAACCTTCTTTTCTACACAAAACTGATTTTGCCTTCCTGTGAGGTGGTGCAGAATTCTTTAAGTAGTTCAGTGAGTTTTTCACACCAGGTACTTGCTCACCTGGGTGCTCACCTGTGGTGGGGATGAATTCCCACCAAGCATTTTTGTCAGGTCCAAAGGAAGGAATGATCCTGGATCTCCCAAATCCTAATGAATTGCCTCAGCCACATCATTATTATTCTTTTTGGTGGTGTTAGGAAGCTTTTTATTGTAATTAATAATGAACTGAGCAGAGCAGCAGCAGCTGCACTTGTGTTGGGTGGAACCAAAGACAATATTTTCTGATTTAAGAAGCCTTCACAGGGGATTTCAACCTTCAGTCTAAAACAGAAAGTAACCTGCAGCTGGAACAAGATATCTGACAGTGTGTTGGACTTTTTTTTTTTTGGTGCATCAGAACATGCTGGGCGTGGAGATTCCTGTGTGAGGGACAGAAAAGTGGCCCTAGGGATGAGGGGCCTCTGCTCCTTGGGAGGTTTCACCTCAGATCTGACCAATAAACCCAACCCTACAACCTCCAGAAACAGAGGCTGGCATTTCATGGGCAAAGTCTCACCTGCTTTACCCAGAAATCCTTCATTTACACCCTAAATTCTCTGTGGGATTAGGGATGGGGAGGATTTGGGTTAATGTTTGCAAAGTTAGGGTAATTCTCTGCAGTATTTGTGCTCCTCAGCCAAAACAGGAATTATTTTGCAGCCTAGAGATCCACAGCAGGATAAAATTGTTGGGTTTTAGAGGTGCAGCTACTCCAGCTTGTTAACCTGTGTGTTATTCTGCCACTGACAATAATTCAGTGTAGAACTTCAGAGCCTGGGTACAAACACCATGTTTTAGGTTCACACGGAGCAAACCTTGTCCCCTGATGAAGTGGGGAGTGAAATCCCTTTGGAAAAAGGGGTTTAGCACCATAGTCCCTGACAAAAGAAGAGCCAGCAAAGGTTGGTGAGCCCAGCATGGCTGGAACATCTCATCAATGCTCTGGCTTTAATTGAGTTCTTTCACTGCTCATACACTTTTAATAACATCTGGAGACAGGGAACCCAAGGCCGTGGCTTCTGTTTCTGATAGATTCCTTTGCACTGAGATTTAATGGATTAGCCAAAATGATGTGAAAAAATGGATCTCTGATTTATGACCTGCAATTTTTCGCTTACTGCAGCATTTTTCCCCCCCTCAATCAGTGTTTTCCACCCTGTTAAAGTCTTGTGTGAATAAGTGCTACGTTGTGTTTCTGGATTTGCCCGGAGGGCTCATCAGACGACCCTTTGCCTACAGTCCCCACCAGGCCATTTAAACAGGAAGTTTAATTTTATAGTATTAAAAAAGAGAAAACGGTACTTAATTATCTGGCTGTGAAACAGCAGTACTCTTTCTTAATTTTAGTAGCTAATAAAATGCTGTTCCTGCAGTTAACTACTTCTGGTCCAAATGCACTACAATTTTGGCTATTTGAATAGAATATTTTATGAACTGTTATATATTGCACTACAGTTTTTAAACTCTGCTATGACATATTTCTCTCAAGATTTATTAGCATTTTTTATTTAAAACAATATATTAAAGAGAGGAGAAAGAGTAATCTTAGCTAAAATTCAAATATTAGAAAAACATAACATAGACCAAATCTTTTCATTTAACTTCTCCCCCCTCCTGCTCCACCTTCTCCTCTCCCACCGTTGCTATAAAAAAGTTTTTTGGAACAACAACCCACACCTGCATCATTAATTCAATATGTCTTCCAACATGACTCAAATCAGAGTATCAGTTTCAGGGGCCATTTGCTACTTAAATGACTTTATGAAAACAGAACAATGAGCTGCCCCTATGCAGCCCTGACTCCAACTCTGGCTAAAATAAACCTCGACATCTTTTATATCCCCGTGCATTTCTTTCTTTCCCAACTGTTGCCTCTCTGCTGCTCCCCCATCCTGGAGCAAACAGGCTCATTAAGTGCCAGGTCTGCTGTGTGCAACTGTAAACTCGTTAATGCCTCGAGCTGGGGCAGGGTGTCTGTGCCCAGGCTCAAGCCCATCTGGAAATCTGCTAAATTAAAAATTATCTGGGGTAAAAGCTTTTTGTCACAGCCCAGGCTCTGAGGGAAGAGGCTCCCTGCTTTTATTGACAATATTGGGTATTTTTTTTCTTCCCCATTTTAAGGTGCTGAGGAAGGAATGGTGCAGATGGCAGGAGCTGTGTTGGTCCCATTGTTGCAATGGGCTGAGGGTGACCACCGGGAGGATTTTATTCCTCAGGTTTTGGGTGAGAGAGAAGCCTCTTACAAAGTTGGGGCTGATCAACCGTCTCAGGTTGTGATGGAGAGGTTTTGATGACGTATTAGGAAAAAAATCTTCACAGAAAGCCCTGGAACAAGCTTGCCAGAAAAGTGGTGGAGTCCCTGTTCTTGGACAACACTCCCCGGCACAGGGTGGGATTGTTGGGGGTCTGTGCAGGGCCAGGAGCTGGACTGGATTGTTGCCTTTTGGGGCTACCTAAAAGCAGTGACCAGACAAAATTCAGAGAATAAAAAGCAGATCTATTTATTGAAGGGCTTTCAGGTACATTTGGAGCAGATGAAGCCCCCAGGGGCTGCACCCAAAAAGGGACGGTGGGTCATGGGGTTTTCCCACTTTTATCAGTTTGGTCCATTTGCAGATTGGGAGCCAATCTTCCAATTACAGCTTCAGCTAATGAAGGAATTTACCCCAAATTTTCTCCCCTAACTCACTTTTGTTTTACATTTCTGGGGCCGTGAGGCAAGGAGGTGTCCTTATTTCCCAGGCCTGGAGAGGAATTGGTGTCTGACCAAAATGGGGAAGCAGCAGCTCACACTGTACATGGAGTTTAGAGCTCTACACTAAAGAACTGCAGGATTACAAATAAATGGAAAATCTAAAAAGCTAAAATCCTAAAGCATCAGGATGATCCTTGTGGGTCCCTTCCAGCTCAGGAGATTCTAAATGTCCAAAAAATGTGTGGATGTAACACTTGGGGACATTGTTTAATGGTGAACCTGGTGGTGGGGCTGGGCTGACCCTCAGACCGGATGATCTGGGAGTTTTTTTCCAACCCTGATGGTTCTGTGAGCTCCAATTACAAACTGCCCTTCCTCTGGCGCTCCACTTCAGGGTGTATCCCAGTTGTAGCAGCTGATTTAATGGATCTGCCTCTCATTCCAAGAGTGCCTGGCTCCACACAGGCCAGAGTGTCACCTTGACTTCCACAGGGGGCTCTGGGTGTCCTGTCTGGTGGGGAAAAAAACTCAGACTGGACAGCTCACACAATTCCTTCCCAGTCAGGTCGCTTCTAAAGGAAATTATCCTTTGTTTGCAGAAGGGATCAAACCCCAGCGAGCATCTGCTGAGTCTTGGCTGTCACTTGGTGATGGAGGACACGCAATTCCTGCTGCTCCCACTCCACAGAGCAGCATCAGGTGAAAAGGGAAACTCTTGCCATCAATTACGTGAGCCAGTGCTTTGGAGGAACCATCCTTCACAGCTGGGCTGCCGAGGTTCAGTCGTGTGCAGCCAGTTCATTTGCAGCCTTTGAGAGACTCAGACGATGATCAATACCAGCCTTGCAAGCACCTTGGATGGCAGCAGGAATAAATGAGGTTATCATGGATACACAGTGGAGTTGGAAAGCTCTCCGTGCTGGAGGTTGTCCTCACACTGAGGAAATGCATCTCCAGTACTGGAAACATCTTTATTTTTATTAGGGATGTGGCTGCTTATCCCATATCCCAAATCCAGCTCTGAATTGCTTGAAGGGGAAAGAAAAAAAAAAAGCTGCCTATTCACTTGCAAAAAGCTGCTGCTTATTATATCCCTTCTGGTTTGGTGCCCCCTAATATAGACATAGCTAAAAATCTTCCCAGATCTATTTCGAGAGCTATTGGAGCATAAATATTTCGTTGATGACAAAAAAGTGGCTTGTTGGTATATTTGAGAGTCTTCAAGGGCTAAATTGGGATTGGATGGGAGCCAGGATTCTGCAGAGCAAAGGCATTGGGGAAGACAGTTTGTACAATGTGTAGCAGGGAGGGCAATGAGGAAATATGTCAGGTTTGAAAAAAACCAAGAAATAACAACATAAAAGGGGTGGAAACAAGGAAAACACTACTGAAGATGGTAATTGAAATCACAGTAATGGGAATAAAAAGCAGGTTGAACACCTGAAGCACAGGAAGATACTAAAAATGAGTTACTTTTAGCAGCAGAGTTACTTATTTGTGTCGTAGTTGCCTTGAATTCTGGGTGTAGAATTTGGAGTTGAGAGGAAATCTAGAGAGATTCCACGATGATGTTTCTGTGGGTGAAGGTAACAGGAGGTAAAAATCCTGTGCAGCCCAATATTGGCAGTTCTGGATTAATCAATGGATGAAACAAAGCCAAAGAAATCACTCCTTGAGGGCTCCAAGGCTCTCCCGGTTTCAAGAGGAGCCGATGTTTCAAAGGGAGTTGGGAATCATGGCCTTGTCAGGGGGCGCTTGGGGATCATCACCAACCCCTGCAAAGTGTCTTCGCTCTGCAAGCCCCCAGTAAATCCCCAAAAACCTGGAAGCTGTACGGCCAGGGTCAGCTGTCCTTTTGATCCACACTGGGATGGCAGAGGGAATAGCTCGTGGACCAGGGGAGACTTTAAACACTGGGGGAGCACTGCTGGATTCAAAAGGAGTAAAAAGCACAACTGATGATGGCTGGACTTCATTAATTTTAGCCTGAGACACCATGGAAATGTTGCTGTTAATTGTTGCAGGGTGGCTGGACAGGGCTGAGGATGAGGAGGTTTGGCTGAGGAGTAACTCAGTAGGAGCTGCTGGGAGGTAAATCTGTGCACACCCTTCCAGGTAGGCTGGATGAAGTCTTCAGGCACATCCCAACACCCCTGGGAGGAGGGCAGAGGAATTCCCAGCTATTACCTGAATATTGCAGGAAGGGTTTGGTTGATGGGCAGTTCATGAAGGTTCCCAAAATGAGCAGGTAATGAGCCCATTTTGGAACCACTCCAAAAGCTGGTTGAGTCTTCTTGAGCATGAAACCTGATGGAAAGTCCAACAGAATATATTGCACTTCTACTTCTCAAATCAGGTCTTGACTTTCTGGTGAGATGTAGGAGAGATGATCCTTGCTGAGACATCAAGAGCTTTCTGGTTACCAAATTATTTTTTGTTCATAACTGATTAGAATGAATACAGTCTCTATATCTGAAGGCCTGTAGTCAGAGAGTTAAACTCATCTCTGGAGCTCCAGACTTGGCTTTCTCTATTCTCTGTCTCCTGTTCCATCCTAGACCTAAAGCTGTGTCACCAGACAGGTGAAAAACGAGAAAATTCTCTGTTCATTGCATTTAATGTTCTCAAATCCTCCCTGCACCTGAAATAAAAGGCTCTAAAGAACTCCTAAGAGTCAGACTGTGCCATTTTTGTGCAACAGCAGCGTCAATGACTAAAGGTGAGCCCCTGGCCACAAAACAACCTTTCAGGAGTTTGGTTGTGATGCTGAGATTTAGGCATTGATGCATCCAGAGGGGATGATGTTGGCAGGAAGCATTAGGAGAGTTCAGGCCACGGTGAAATATTAAATGACACATTTCTACTAAACCTTTCAGTGTTCATATCTGTGGCTGGCTGAGGAAGAGGTCCCAAACCCTCCCAGACTCACTTTGTCCTGCAGAGAGCACCTCCCTTTGTGGGGCGAGAGGCCTCTCTGGACGGAAGAGCTTAACTCCAGTGACTCCTTTGGGTTTGACTCCTTACAATTCTGCTGTGGAGCTAATGCCCCATGATTCCAGCCGTGGCTGAGTGCTTGCTGTCATTTCAGCCACCCCTCAGTGCCAAGCAGCCCTCAGTATTTACGCACCTGAGCCTTATCAGAGCCCGCTCTCGGTAACCCGGATTCGTTTGCCATTATGGAGATTTGGTGGCTGCTTTCAGTTGACACACTCGTTCTCTAAAGACAACAACCCAAATGAGTCTATTAGGGCTGGGAGCTGCTGGGCCAGCCCTGCTGAGCAGGCTGAGATCAGAGTGTTTGCACTTCGAATTTGCTCAATTGGGCCCTTTCCATTATTGAGGCTGGGTGGCTCCTGCTCCCCGCCCTTGCTCCCTGCATTAACTCTCTATTACCTTGTTTACCGTGGGCCTGTTCAATGCCAGCTTATGAATGTCAATTTGCTCTCCAATTAGCTCTGCCTTATTGACTGCCCTCAGACTCCCCAGCTAAGCTTTCTGAAGTGCCTATCGCTATCAAAGTGATTTGTTTAATTTTTTGAAGGGATATAACTTTAATGCGTCCTTTTATTCTGCTGTTATCTTGGTTGCCCCTATCTGGAGCCCGTTTATGGAGTGGGGTTTGTTCTAATAGCTTCATATCTGTGTTAATATTTTGTGACAGTTTATGTACTTAACTCGTGTGGGAGACACATTAATTCTCCTCTCCTGGCTGTGACGGACTGGCAGGAACCTGTGAGAGGAAGACGAATTTCCCAGAAGTCTGGAGGGTGAATGCAGATGGGGTTCGTAGGAGGAAAATTAAGAAATGCATTTACTTGAGCATCTCATTCCTTCTGCCATGTACAGGAGATATTTTGCTCTGTGGCACTCAGCAATATCCTGGTTTTCCCAGAACATTGGTAGCTGGAGGGACATCAGGTGCTGGTGGAGGAGGAATTATGGAATATCCTGAGCTGGAAGGGATCCACAAAGATCCTCCAGACCAAATCCTGGCCCTACACAGACACCCAGCAATCTCACCCAGGGGTTAACTGGTTCTACTTTAGATAAAAGAAACATCTCAGATGCTGGTTTTTTGGCATTTCTCATACTTTTCTCTCATATATCAACATAGAATTGAAGTGCCAGAGCTTTTCCTCTTGTTCTTGAGTTCTTTAGCAACACAGGGAACATCTCAATGGGAAGCAGGATGCAGGCAATTCCTGACTCTTCTCCAGACTGTCTGCTCTGGACATCTCTGGGAATTCTCTGCTCCAAGGAGCAGTGCTGGGTTTAAATTCCCTGTGTCAATGTTTATTGGGAATTATCTGTCACGGCAGAGACAATAACACATGGCACAAATGGTTTATTTTTCTTTCTTCCCTCTGAACTTCAAATACCTTCAATATCTTTGCCTGCCTTGGGTCTTCTGCTTCCAACCAGGAAAGGCTCCCTTTGATTTAGAGAAAAAACTCCAGGAGAGATGACACTGGGAATATTTTATGCTGAGCTCTCATGGCTGTCCAGACTTCTTAGTTGTCAGTTTTCAAGTCTGGAGGAGAAAAAAGAAAATAAAAAAGAGGAAAAGGGGAAAAAAATTTAAAAAGGAGAAAAAGAGAAAAGAGAAACTCCCTCCCCTTTTTGTTCCCCCTAGAGCTCTTAGGAGAGGGAAGAAATTCCGTTTTTCCATCAGTTTTGGACTTGATTCATGACACCCAAAGGAACTGGGCCCAGATCTTGTAGGGAAACCCTCCGTGGGTGTGACACTGCAGGTGCTGAAGCTCTTTGAGAGACTTCCCTGACCTCCTCCTTTCCCTGGGCAGTGTTAAATGATCCCAAGGGAATGTGGAGTTCCGAGGGACCCAACTGCTGCCCACAACTGCTGGGAGGGGAGTCCAGCCTGGTCAAACACAGAAATTAAATTAAATTTCAGATTTTCCTGCTCTTTCATTCCTGTTTTCTACAGCAGCAGCTCATTTTTTTTAACACTACTCCTCAGATCCATGGATAATTGGGTTCATTGGCTCCCCGAGCACCCCAAATATTGCTGCCACTTCTTGGTTTGGACATTTCAGGTCTGTTCTGACGGATTGGATCAGCACTGCTGCTGAGCAAGAAAGCACAAATCCAGCTTTGATTTTGGTCAAATATTTCCCATGTTATGGCAATTGAATCCACTGTCTAAAAATAACATTTCTCAGTCATCCTCAGAGCTTTGCTATTTTTTAAAGCAATCCACCCAAAAAATGTTATTTGTATTTGCTGAAGAAATACAACTGGGGCAAAAGCAAAGAGCTCTTAGGAAGGGAGACAAGGAATGGTTGTGAGAGGGGTTTGCTGCTTTTTTCTGTCCGAGACTGGTGGGTCTGGGCATCAGAGCAGTGTCAATAAATGGCTTTTTGCAGTTATCTAAATGCTTTGGTTCTGCTTGGGCGTTTAATCTCTTGTAAAAGCTGTTTATTACCCTCGGTGCTGCCCTGCGAGGCTCGTGATCCCCAAAGTGTACGAATGCCACAATTAGGCCTCTCAGAGACTTCCCAAAACACAGCTGATTAAAGGGCGAGCAGCAAAATTTAGAAGCTGCTCTCGTTAATGAAGAGAGCCCAGCCCTCCTGTACAAAGACCAGGATCAGCCCCAAATCCGGGCTGGGAGGATGGAGGGGATGTGGGTCCCTGGGGAGGGTGAAGCCCTCGTGGCTGTGTTTGGTTTCCAGGTAACAAATTGCCATCACCAAAGGTGTTCCTAAAAGTCCATTTGAGTTCTCTTAGCGATCTTCCCCAGGCAGATTGTTAACCCCAACGTGCTGTAAAATGTAAGTGGCATTTAGAGGTGGCATCACAAAGAAGGGGCAATCAAACCTCATTAACAGTGGAGTTTATAATTGCAGATTAGTGTAATTTGTGGTGGATTCGGGATTGAGCAAGGGTGTTATTTCTGCTGTTGGGGGCTAATGAGTTGTGGGAGAAATTTATGTAAGTTTAGTCATTTCTTCTTCTTTAGCAACCAAATGAAGACTTCAGCCTTTGGTTTGTAATAAGAAAAAGCATCCCAACAAATATTACACTAAATTTGGTTTGGGGGGAACCCAGACCTTTCTAGGTCCTGTTTTTAGTCCCTCTTCTTGCAAGGAAAGGAATCATAGAATCATGGAATTGCTAAGGTTGGAAAAGACCTGTAAGATCATCAAGCCCAATTGTCAAACCAGTGCCACCACCACGTCCCCCACAGAACCTTGTCCCCTGTGCCACATCCACGCGGTTTTTGAACACTTCAGGGATGGTGGCTGTACCACTGCCCTGGGCAGCCTGTGCCAATGCTTTACAACCCTTTCCATGAGAAAATCTGTCCTAATATCCACCCTGAGCCTGCCCTGGCCCAGCCTGAGGCCGTTCCCTCTGCTCCTGTCCCTGTTCCCCAGGACAAACCCCGATCCCCCCGGCTGTCCCCTCCTGGCAGGAGCTGTGCAGAGCCACGAGGTCCCTGCTGAGCTTCCTTTTTCTCCAGGCTGAGCCCTTTTCCCAGCTCCCTCAGCTGCTCCTCAAAGACTTGTGCTCCAAACCCTTCCTGAGGATTTGCTTGTTTTAATTAAAAGCATGTGGAGGATAAGAATGAGGCATCTTCAGGGTTTTCAGGTAAAAGGCAGGTGATGCCCAGAGGAGGACGGATCTATCCTTTGGATCAGAACTTCCTGCTCATCTCTGGCGATTTAGTCCAAGGAACTAATTTGGTTCCCTGATTTTCCATTTATCCTTTGGATCAGAACTTCCTGCTCATCTCTGGCGATTTAGTCCAAGGAACTAATTTGGTTCCCTGATTTTCCATTTTTTTTCATAACAAATACTTTCTTAATAAATACTTTCTTATAACCATTCTTTGATGTTGCCAAAGCAGGGCAGTGCAGAGGGCTCTGAGATCAGTGTTCATCTTCTGGGGGTGCATCCAAACTCAGGAGTGTCTGAGCTCAGCCCTAAGCTTGTTTGCTTTCAAGCAGCATTTGGCTGGGGGGATAAAAGGCAGGGCACAGGTTCTTACCCTAAACCAGGGAAGTGTCCTGACCTTCCACAGAGATTACAGCTGCCTTAATCTGAGTTTTGAGGAAGTTCATAATAAAGGATTTGAATTTTCTTCAAAGGATCTTTGAGAGGGGCGAATTTAGGTAAAGAATTGGGGGGTGTGCACTTAGGCCCAGCTGCTGATGGAAAACAAAGGGAAAAAACAATGGAAATCAGCTTAGAGTTTTGACTGCTGCTCCATTCTTTAGCTCCAAGAGTTGCTTTAATGTAGCCTGATTGGTGAGGTAAATTCAACTGGTAATCACATTGACCCAGTTATCATTCAGAGCCCTCAGCTTCCCTCCTCTGACGTTTGGAACTGTTCAGTGACTTTGCAGCTCCCTCCAGCTGTGACAGTTGTGTCACAGTCACTGTGATTTGATCTGCCCTGGCCTGGATTTTCCTCTTTGTTCCCTCATCCCTGAGAACTCCTGGCTGGAGAGCTTGACTCTCCCACAAACCTTCTCCTGACGTTAAAAACAAGAGTTGTTTTTTCACGGCGATGCTGAGCTCATGGGGAATGAAGGGATCTCTCCAAGCCAGGGGAGAAGAAAAGAGGGAAAAGAGATTTCAGCAGTGGACAAATATTGGGATTGTGACCACCAGCCACGTGTTCAGGGTGCAGAACAACTAACTACTTAAAACATAAAGACAAAATTTAGGCTTGGAAGAAGTCAGAGAGATGTTCTGGGGCTGCCTGAGCATCCTGGAGGCTTCCAGAGCATCACAGATTCTGCCTTCAGTGTCTGCACCAATATCTGCTGCAGCAAAAGACGCCTGAGGAGAACTTGCAATTGCTAGAATTTTTTTTTTCTGCATGGCAATGACATTAAAAGATGTGCAAGTTTTATTTTTTGACTGCACTCATCGTTCACAAACAGGAAAAAAAAAGCAAACCTTCCAATTTAAGTCCTTCAGCCAAAAATATGTCAATTTGCAAAGCAAAAAATAGCAGCCCCTGCTATCCTTGACAGCTGTAGTTTGGCTGATTTTAGGAGATATCCCAAAAGGTGAGCTTGGAAGGATGTCATATCTGACTCTTATCTTTGAATCCCATATACTTATGTTTATTAAAATCAATATAATCCATTAGCCTACATTGTTTCCATTTTTAATAATCTATTGATATATTGCCTGGGCTTTTATGGGACTAAACAAATTTCCTCTTTATGTGCCCTGTAATAGCCGGAGGTCAGGCTGCTTGAGAGCAGTTGCTGTATATAAATGTTTATTTACTGCCTGACTACTGATTGAGAACATATCTGGTCCACAGGCTTCAGATGGCTTTTAAACTAGAGATTTATGGCTTACTTCCTGTTTTCCAGACACAGTACACCATTTTTAAATAAAGTAATGAATGCAAGGTATTGTGAAAATAATAGCCAGGGATTGCCCCGAACTCCACGTTTGGGAGCAGGGCCTGTTGGGCCCTCTGTTATTTCATCATTCATTTGTTTTCTATTGGGGTGGGTTTAGGGACATTAAACACTCTTCTGGTGCAGTTTCCTCTGTGCCCAGGGTGTCTTTGTAGTCTGGAGGTGCCCTCCTGGAGCAGCTCAAGTGCCCCCTCCAGCCTCTCCATGGCCAAGCTGGGAATCTGAAGGGAAGAACCTTGTCAGAGTTTGCCCATTCAGGTTTTTTTTGGGGGGAGGGTTTGCACTTTCCAGCAGCTTCTCTTCTGTGAACTCCCAGTTTAGCAAAGCATTTATAGTTAGGATGGGTTTTACATGAGCTCAGGTTCCTCCTTTGTGTGGTCTCTTGCCTTTTTTGCTTCTAGCTGACAGCAGATTTTTAAGTCTCTAAAAGTAACTTTTGACATTGGCTTGCTCTGTTTCTGTGCTTCTTGGACATCACATTTCATGACATTTCAATTAACCATGTTTGAAAGGCTTTTGTTCTCCAAGAGTGTGAGATCTACTCAGAAAAATCCTTTGTCCCTGCTGTGACAAGACAAGGAAATCACATTTTTCATCGTGTTATTGTGATAAAAGCGCTCGCTCATAAAATATCTCAAACTGGTGATGGCAGACAAGTGGCTCAATTCACACTTGTGACAATGGGATCCCTGTCAGCAGAAGTTTGCATAAGTTCCTGGTCTCAGGGTGAGATTTCAGCTCCAAATCACAGTTTCATACAATAAAATTGGCCATTATTTAGGACATCCCTGCCTCACAGGGATTATTCCACTCGTAATTCCTGATTGCCCAAATTCCTTGGCAGAGGATGGGGTGTAAGGACAAGGGCAAGAAACTGGAATCTTCCCCTGGGTTCGTTCATTTATTTGATTTTGCAATTTCCATTGAACATCACTGCCCTCTGGCCACGATGTGGTTCAGAATCACCATTTTTAAGGGTATTTTGCTTCTTTACAGAAACCTGTTGGTTTGAGGGTCCAATTCCAGCTTGCAGGAGGCGAGGATTTCCAAGAGCCACTGAGTCATGGCTGTGGCACTGAGAGCTGGTGGCCATAACCTGCTCTGCCTCATTTACTGAACCTGCTGACCTCAGGAAGGGAATTTTTATACTGATTTCAGTGCCTGATATTTACGTTTATATAATTTGTATTTATATTTATGTCATATTTATGTCTGTGGATGCCTTTTGGCCCAGACCGGGCCTTGCTTGGTGATTTCGGTGTCCCCTTGAGTGACAAAGTTGGTGGCACAGGGATTGAGCAGGCACAGGATGAGCCAGCTCCAATTTGTGTGTCTTACACTCACCCTGACCACATCTCTAGAGGCTTTTTCAGCAAGTTCAGGAATGTTAAAGTAATTTTGCAGCCTGAAAAAGGTGTTGTGCATCCCTCCAGCTCTGAGGGCAGAGCTCTGGGCTGCTTCCTTTGGTCCAGGGTGATTTCACTCTGCTGGAAACCCACCAACATAAAGATGATTTGTAACACTAAACCAGCTCAGCTGCATTTTGGTGTTGTGGCATTGCACAGGGTGTTGTTTCAAATGGGAATAAAGCAGTGGCCTCTCGCAGATGAGCCTGCTGAGGAGCAGATCTCTGGCTCTCCTGGCTGTGTGTGTGATTCCCAGTGCTGATCTCTGGCCCCTAGATGATGCTGTTCATCTGTCAGGGAGCCTTCTCCCACCGCAGGGTGCAAGGCTGACAACAGCTGCAGTGTTTTGGGGATGCTGTGGCGTAGCAGGAGTTCACTCACCGCTGCCAATTACGTTTTGTCTTGCGAGGAAATGAGAGTGAAGAGAGGTGGCTGTGAAAGCGTCGCACTGGAGTGGCCCTGACACGCAAATACAGGCCCTTGGAGGGAGTTTTATGTGTGTTTTTAACCTTTTATCCCATTAAAATGAGTCCTAATGAAGGCAACACAGAGCATGGTGTGGGCTGGGCCTGCCTGGGGAACGCAGAGCTCCTGCTCTTTAAAATGTGTTCCACCAGACTGAACCCCCTTATGCTTTGATTGACCTTTGCATGTCCAGGATCACCATTTTCTACAGTGAATATGTGGCTGTCTTTAGGGATTTGTTTGGCACCAATAAAGAGGCATCAGGGAGGGACTCTCACAAAGTGGTCCAGGAGCATTCCCAGCCTGTCCCTGCATGATCCTTGCTCCCTTTGGACTCTGAAGCCAAAGTTTGTGTGGGTGTTCACGAGATGCTCTGGGACTTTTCCCTCACTTCTCACATCCAGAGCTCGATTCCGCACCACTTAGGCTCAAGTGGAGGGTGATAGATTTTGAAGGGAACCTATTGATGCCACAGACACTTAACAGGATTTTCCAGAGCACTTGTGTGTCTAATTCCCATTGATTTTACATGAGGGAATTTGCCTCCACTTCCAGGACATCTTTGGATCATTGCTTTGTTTTTACAACACCCGCAACATCAGCAAACTCAATTTTACTAAAGGGCTGGTCCAAGGGAAAGCTCAGCTTTGAAAACTTCTAGCATTATTTTTTAATGGAGAGCTTCAAAAAGTTGAGAATCCTCCCATTGTCTTCTGGAACACTATTCAAAAGTTTAGGGCTTGACCCAAGTACTCAACTACTCCCATTAAGAGGGGCTTGTTCTGCCCATGGTCAAGCTGATCTGTGATGGAACTGAAGGAATTTTAAGGATTTTACACCCCAGGTGGACTTAGCTGAGAGCATTTCCCAACTCCGCTCTCTCTCCTTCCATGTGCACCAAGCTGTCAAACTTCTCTTCGTTGTTTGGATGACAATTATTTCCTTGATGACAAAATAATCCTAATTACCTCTTTATTGCCCTGTAAAATCAAGGTAAGGGAGGAGCACACCCAGGGATTTTGGGCTGTTTCAGAGCTGTGGCAGCGGGTTTTGAAGTCTCTTTCTCCTCCCTCTTCTCATTTTTGGGAAGGATCTAGGGCTATGGGTGCTGGAATAAAAACTCTCCAGCAAGTGCAATGTGTAAATTTTGGGGGGAAAAAAAAAAAGAAAATATTAAACATGTGGTTTGTGTTTCAAAACCTGGAAAATATTATGAAAGCAATAAACTATCCCTTCTGCAGGGGCTGTGCCTCTGTGAGTACACACACTCAGATTTGGTTACGTGTCACTCTCCAGCCTCGTTCCAGGAGAGCCAGACCTGGGCTCTGCAAGGAAGGTGAGGAGCAGCAGGGCTGGGCATCCCTGGTGGAGCCTGTGCCACCCTGGGGGAGGTGACAAACACCTCCCTCCAGCCATGGAGCTTGTCCTGGGCTTCCAGAGCTGTTCCAGCACTGGGGAGCCTCGTGCCAGGGTGGTGAATAAACATTCAGGGAGCAGAGGTGTCCTCTGAGCTCTGTGGTGCTCATCATTAACAATGGGCATGTGGCTCACGCCATTTCTTCCTGGGAATGAGATGTTTTGGCCCATTTATCCACCCAGACAGACTCTCAGTGGCCTGAGGGATGGAAAACAGCCTGGAATCATGGAATCCTGGGATGGATTTGGGTTGGAAGGGGCCTTGAAGCTCATCTGTTCCACCCCCTGCCATGGGCAGGGACACTTTCCACTATCCCAGGTGGCTCCAAGCCCAGCCTGGCCTTGGAGAAGGAATTTTGGAGCATCAAGGAAAGGTTCAGGAAGAAATAATTCCCTCTTAAGGTTCCCATCAGGTATTGGAGCAGCCTGAGGACATTGGCAATGGGATCCCTGTGCTGTTGTGGCTTCAGGTTTAATCCAAGCTCCAGTTAAACAAATCATTGTTTGGGGAGCATGGACACTTCATTTTTTTAATAGCCTGTGACCTGCAATAGAATTTAGGTTGGGTGTTAATGACCAAAGGTTTTGCAAGTAATTAAATTTGTGGAAAAAGCTGTCCCTGAGAGGCTGGGAGTGTTCCTGAGAACAGGCTGGTGCCTGTGTGGTGCTGGAGTCTTAAATTTGAGTAGAAGAACTGCGAGGAGTGGGGATGGGGCTGAGACTCATCAGTCCAGGTGGCTCTTTTAATCTATATCCTGAGTTACACACACTGCTGTGGTTGTTTCATGAATTTAGTAACAAAATGTTATGAAATTATGAATATAACTCTCTGGGTTTTTTGTTGGTTTTTTTTTCTCTTTGGGTAAAATAAATGACGTGAGTACAAAAGAGATGAGATGTAACTCACATCACAGAAAATGGTTTAATTTTTGGGTTGGGAATTTCAGGTTTAAATGTCAGGTTGGGAATCTCATGTGTAAATTATCCATTAAGTTACTCACACTTTACAAAGAGACTCTAATGCGTAAAATATTCATTAAATTACTGACACTTTACCAAAAGAAGGTATGGACCACGTGTATGTTGTAGGGTGCTCTTAAAATGTGAATATGTGCATTATTTTAGGATTTGTGCACAAGTCATAGAGAATCTTCTTGTTATCTTGCAACCATTCTGCTTTTTGTGAAATTTTTCTCCTCTCTGTCTAAGCTTTTGTGCCATCCTTCTGGAATCTGAGAGGCCACATCATTTCCCTTCCATTATTGCGGCCACAGTTCAAAAAGAGGCATCACAGATAAAATAAAATCAACTTTAAACTCTGCCCAACATCTCAGCTCCTGGCCAGAATCCTACAAGAGATCTTTGCTGGCCAAGGCACCACTGAATTATCTGAGCAGTGCTTTGAGTAGAAGTTACTCATTGTTGGATCTTCCTAGCAGGCTTTCCTCCAGCTGTGAGCACTTACCTTTTAAAAATAGGAGGGTTTGCATCCGTTCTTGTGCCCTGGCAGGTGGCTGTGCCCGGCCATCCCTCCCACTGGGCAGGAGGGAGACTGGGACTTATGCTGGGATGGTTCTTGTCTGTGGCTGTGAGAAGTCCCCAGCAAGAACAGACACATTAAGGCTTCAAAATAAGAAGAAAATATTGTATTTTAATACTTTTTTTTTTAGCCAGAAGAAGGGATGGGGAAAGGCTGTAAATACACAAAACACTTTGTGCTGCAGCTTTGCATGGGAGGTTACCTACTGTGCTCTGTGTCTTTAAAACACTAATGGGCCCACTGAAAAAAGAAAAAAACACCAAAAAATCCCCCCCCAAACCCATGACAGTCCACCAGCAACTAGCACACTAACAGGTTCTCATCTGACACCAGTAGGGAACCGAAGATATTTTATTATTTGGAAACTCCATATAGGGAAAGCCAGCCTTGAATCTGTCATTACTCCAAGAACCACACCTCCCCTGGGAGTTAATTATTTTCTTAAAATGCAACTTGTACTGTTAGTTTAAAACATTCCAACTGTGTTCGCACTCTTTAAATCTTCTGTAAACCTTAGAGTTTAAATCACTTGCAGATAAGAGTAATTCTATTAGAAAAAAAAGGTTCGGTGGAAGGGGAAAGAGAGGGAAATAAAAGGGCATTGATAGAAGCGTCCTTTGGGTGCCCATTGCCCTGTCACCTTTAGAACTTGGCAGGAGCTGCAGCCCACAGTAACTTTATAGGTCCTGGCACAGAATGAAACAAAATAGGTGCATGCCACGTTTTCCTTCCAAAAAAACGCCAGGCAGAGACTTACCCCCTTTGTGAGGGGCTGAGCATCGGAGAGCTGGGCTGGATTTAAAAGAAAATAAATAAATTAATGGTTAGTGGGGCTGACAGGTCAGAGCCTTTGCTGGGCTTCTATTTTGAAAGAAGGCATTGGGCAAAGGGCTGTCTCTGGCTGGGATCACGTTTGGGAACAGAGGGTTGGGAGAGGTGTTTAAATGCGGGGCGCTACTGCGATGTCTGAGCACCTCAGCTCCTCTTGCTCTGGCTCCTCTCGCTGCTTTCATGGCAATTCTGGGGCATTACAAGGAGGGAAAAAAAAGAACTCCAAGAGCTTGCTGTGGGTTTGCCACGAGTGAGGCAGGAAGAGGGTGATGTGTCATTTTTGGAACTGTCTGGGCAATCCTTCGTATGCTGTGTTGGCCAGGCTCCGAGGATTGAGGGTAATTCGGTGGTTCCAGAGCTTGGCTTCTTTTTCTCCTTCATGCCCTCCCCAGCCCCTCTTTCTCCCTGTAATTTGTTTGGGCTGAAAATCAGCTTCCCAAATTCTTTAAGGGCTGTTTTTCTTTTTTAACCAGTTTGCTTTTGCAGGAGTGTCTTGGCTGAGCTGGGGTTTCACTCGGGGCCTGTGCCAAGCACCCCGCAGCTGTGGGAGCTGTTTGGGAAGGAAGAGGAGTGAGGAAGGGCAAAGAACTCGTCACTGGTGATGCTGTGTGACACTGGCTGGGACTTTGGGGACACCTCTGCTTTGTGGGGAGGCTCAGAGACACCACTGACCCTGCTGGGGGACAGACAAGAGTGGTGAAAATCCTGTGCCTTCTGAGTGTTGCTGTCACCTATTAAATAATAAAAGCTGTTATTCTGTAAAGCAAATCCCACCCTCCCCTCCAAAAACATTCTGGATTTAAGGGGCTGTTAAACTTGGAATGCCCTAATATTGGAATTGTCCCCCAGCCTTTCACTCAGTCCAAGGGCCTTGATAAATGGAACCCCAGTTCTCACCAAATATGATTTCTGCAGGTGAGAGCACTGCAGAGGCATCTTCTCCTCTCAAGTCCTCAAACCCTCATAGGAGTTCATTGATTATTTGGTGCCTGCTGGTGCACATCTGGCTCAGAGACCCCAAATGTGAGGCCCTACCCCAACAAAGCCCTGATCTGAGTGTCTTCAGTAGCAAACTAAACCCTGAGGTGCTGGGGCTTGTCCCAGAGAGCTGACTCTGAATTTTAGTCTAAGAACTTCCTCTGAAAACAAACACCCACAATGCAGGACAGGAATTTGTCAGATTCTTCCCCTTTGCTTTAGTGGGGGTCTTTAGGGGTAACCCAGACTAGAGGAGGTGAGAGCTGTGGACAGTTCTGTGCATTGTGAGGTCACCAGGCTCCAGAGGATGGGGATGAAGGTTGATCCATGAATGAAACCTCTCTCCCATCCCTGTGCAGGATAGTGCTGGCCTCACCCCGGGGCTGCTCCTCAGTGATGTCTCATCCCAATATTTTATGAGGGAATCTGAGGTTTGCTGCCTCATTCCCTGAGCTCTTCAGGCAGCTCTGGGGCAGGTTTTATAAATTCTGCACCAGGGCTCTGTTCTTGGCTGTGTGATGTGCTGGGAGCTGAGCTGCTGGAGGGGCTGTGCAGGTGGGACACCCATCTTTGGGCACCTGGAAGAAAGCAGAGCATCAGGCAGAAGCCAGGATCTCCTTTCCCAGCTTTATTTAGATCCTCTCCCTTTTTTCCTGATTTTTTTGAAGTGCCCAAGGTGCTCCATGACAGCCTAGATTCCCTGCCTGCCCCACCCCCTGCGGTCAGGGAGCTGATGGAATCACATCCCTTCACCTGAGTTCTTCTCTCCTGTAAAAATAACAGCATATAAGCAAGGAAAGTTATATAAGCAAGGAAAGAATTCTTTTTCCCCTGAAAACTAGCCTTGAATGAAAATTCTAGCCCAGAGGTTCAATCAGAACAGATCAAGGACGTCTTCTGGAGGTTTTTGTGACTTTCTTTGGTTCTCTTCAAGTAAGTAAAACACTTCCTACAAAAGGAATCCAACATAAAGCACAGAACAGTCTTTACAGAGATGACTATCAGAGGAGGAAACACTCCTGATTATGCTTTTAGGCAGAATAAACCTGTATAAAGGACACATTTCCCCTTAAAGCTGAACTGTGTGTAATGAGACACAGGAGCCCACTGAAAATAATGAGCTGTTAAGGAAATAAACAGTTAAAATAATAACAAAAGGCTAAACAGCTTTGGAAAGACCAGAAAAAAAAAGGCCAAATGTGATATAAAGACAGAGTTACTTACTTACAGAGAGAAAGGTGATCTGCTTGAAGTGCACAAACATGAGAAGCCCTGGGTAATGTTGCTGCTGTTTGCACAGTTTACCCAGACAGGCTAAAATATCCTATTAATAATAATAATTTGCATTCAGACCTTGGAAATACTTGGCAAAGCCAAAATCTCTCTTTCAAGGCTCCCTAGGAATGAAAGCGATTCCCTCTGGCTGATGCTCTGTCTGTGCTCCCCAAGGTACTGATGGGACAAGGGAAAACAGCCTTGAGTTTAGCCAGGGGAGGTTCAGGTTGGATTTTAGGAAAAATTTCTTCACTTTAAGAGTGATTAAACACCGGATCAGCCTCCCCAGAGAAGTTCTGGAGTCACCATCCCTGGGATTGTTCAAAAAATATGTGGAGAGAGCTCTCCACTGGATGCTGCCTGCTGCTTTTTTCTCACACAGTAAAAATTTGCCCACTGGCATTAATTCCCATCCCAGCTTCAAGGGAATTTCTCATCCTACTGGAGCATAAAACAAGGAGTAATTAGTTTTAATGTATCTAAAGCCTCTTCAACAGAGAAGAAAAATCTCATACCCTTGGTTCTCCTTGGTGGGACTAAGCCTCATTAAGGTCCTTGAAGTTGAAAAAAAAAAAACCCAGAGAAAAAGAAATGTGCTTTTTATGAGGGTGATAATTCCCTTTCTGCTTTATTTTTACCCATTTTTTCTCTTTTTTCTCTTTTTGGGGGGCATTTTAGTCCCTCTGAGTGTTCTCCCTTCAGAACACCGACGGTGCAGAGCAAAGCTGGGGGTGATTTGTAGAGCAGAGGCATCACAACAGTGACAGTGTCAGGGATTTGTCCTGGGAGATGGTGGAGCAAAGGTTTGTGGAGTTGAGGAGGAAAAGATGCATAAAAAGGTTTGTGGAGTTGAGGAGGAAAAGATGCATAAAAAGGTTTGTGGAGTTGGGGGAAAAGAAGGGGGAAAGCCTTGTGGAGTTAGGAGGCAAGAGAGGAAAAAAAAGCTTATGAAGCTCAGGGGAAAAATATGGGGGGAAAAGGCCTGTGGAGATAGGGAGGGAAAAAAAAGGAGAAATAAAAACTTCTGGAGATGGGAGGAAGAGATGGAAAAAGGGGTTGTTGAGCTAGAGGGGAAGAGATGGAAAAAAGAGTTGTGGAATTAGGGGAAAGAGATGGAAAAAAGGCTTTTGTATTTGAGGAGAAGAGATGAAGAGAAGGCTTGTGGAATTCGGGGAAAGAGAAAAGGAGGCTTGTGGGGCTGGAGGGAAAAATATTGAGAAAAAAAAAAGCTTGTGGAGCTGGGGGACAGAGATGGAAAAAAGGCTTGTGGAGTTGGGAGGAAGAGATGGAAAAAAGGCTGTGGAGCTGGGGAAAGAGATGGGAAAAGGGGTTGTGGGGGAAGAGATGGAAAAAAGCATGTGGAGCTGGGGGAAAGGGATGGAATAAAAGGCTGTGGAGTTAGGAGGAAGAGATGGGAAAAAGCTTGTAGAATTTGGGGAAGCAGATGAAAAAAAGGCTGTAGATCTGGGGAAAGAGATGGGGAAAGCCTTGTGGAGCTGGAGGGATAGAGATGGAAAAAAACGCTTGTGGAATTGAGGGGAAAGAGATGGAGGAAAGCCTTGTGGATCCAGGGGAGATGGGAAAGCCTTGTGGATCCAGGGGAGATGGGAAAGCCTTGTGGATCCAGGGGAGATGGGAAAGCCTTGTGGAGCTGGAGGGGGAATATGGGGGAAAAGGGTTTGTGGAGCTGGGGGAAAATAGATGGAAAAGAAGCCTGTGGAGCTGGCAGGAGATGCCTTGAGCTGCCTTTAGCACTCAGTAGAACGAAGCCTCGGCTCCTGGCGCCTGAACCTGGGAGGTAGGTGAGCTCTGGCCCCTGGAAAGAGTGGATTTTGTGCTGGATTGAAGATGGGGGACCAGGAAGAGGTGACTCAATGCCATCTGTGTGTGCCCTGGACCTGGACAATGGGGTCCGCCCCCTGTTTTACCATGAAAAGATCTTATTCTTCAGACCTTACCAGTGTCTTCAAGACTTTGCAGATAGGATGGCTAAAAAAAGTCAGAGTATTTTAGAAAAATACCAGAAAAACCTTCATTTTGTCCTGCCTGGAGACTGATTATTTCTTTGTCAATCTTTTTAAAGCTTTTTTTACATAAAGCAAGGCACTTTTCTCTGCTTGCTGGGGCCACGTGTTCTAACACTCGAGAGAAGAGACAACAGGGTTGGCTGAGGGGGAGTTTAAGACTTGGCCAACATTCCCAGAGCCTTTCTGAAGAGGTGAGGTATCCAGGGAAGTCCAGCCCTGTGCCAGCTTTCATTGGCCACATCTGCAGAAACCTTAAGTTCTGTTTTTCACCTTGCATTTGCTTGTTTTTGTTTCTTTCCCTCTCCTGGTTCCCTGCCAGGACTGCTGAGTGTACGAGGATGCAAGTAAAGGGGCATTCTCTGTTGCCTAAATTGTGTCAGTTGGAAAGGTTTAAAAGTTAATATTTACACGAAATGATCTCCAATTCATCTTGCTCGATGCCTGTTTGTTTAACATATTTAGGTGATGGCTGCATTTGTTTTTTTAAACTATTTGCACGTTAAGGTACTTAAATTCTAACAAACCCCATCTTTCTCCGAGCCCTTATCATAGTTAAAGATTTTTTCAATAGTTCTATAATTGCACCTTTTGTAAACATGTTTGGGTATTTCTTGTTTCAGGACGAAAAAGCAATATTTTAACATAAAAGTCCTTTAGAGTGTAGAGAAAATCAAACTTTTTGCTGAATTTTAGTTGTTTTGATGGGTTTCACAATAAAACACATTTCAGATGCTCTTGAAAGTGTGGGGAAATTAAATTCCAGAGGTGAGTTCTTCAACCTGCAGAGATCAGTGCAGAGTCAGTTTTTTTACCAATGCACAGCCCAAGCCAAGGGTGTCCCCTGTGGGTTTGATGAACGATTTCTGAATTCCTGGGGAGCTCTGCAGGTCTGGGTGTGCTAAATTTTGGGGCAGTTCTGAAGGTCTGATGTGCTGAGTTCCTGGGGGTCTCTGCAGGACTGAGTTTGCTGATTTTGGAGGAAGCTCTGAAGGTCTGATTTTGCTGAATTCCTGGGGAGCTCTGCAGCTCTGAGTGTGCAGAATTTTGGGGGAGCTCTGCAGGTCTGGGTTGGCTCCATGAGCTTCCTCTGCAAGGGAAGTGAGAGGTTTTCAGCACTGGCTGAGAAGGAAGAGCAACACTGCATAAAATAACTTACTAATCAGAATTCCCTCCTCCCTCAAACTCTGTTTGGACAGACAGTTAATTTATCTCTGTTTAACTGCAGAATCAATCCATCCATCAAAGCTCCAAGAGCTAATTAGCTGGAGCCGGGGCAGCTGGGTTTGGATGCACGCTCTGGTGTAGAATACCTTAGGAAGCTGCCCAGGCATCCAAAACCTGCTGGCTTTGGCAGTCCTGACTCACAGGATCCCTGAGGGAATCCCTGCTGGCACAGAGCTGGCACACCAGGGTGGGTGAGCACTCCTGTGGGTGGGAAAACAGCTCTGGGATTGGAGGTTGAACCCAGAATGTTGTGGGCAGTGCCCATGGCATTGCCCTCACCCAGCTCTGACCACAGCCTTGACTTTTTAACTGCTGCTAATAAGGCACATCCCTGGAGCACAGCGTGGTTTGAGGTGATGATGGATTCATTTCTTGGAATTGAGGCTCCTCCTTGCCCAGCCTTTGAGGTGATTACTGCCCTTGGTGCATCATTCCCAGTTTTTACCTTCCTGCAGACAGTGCCGTCCCTGGGCATTGTTTTACACCCAGTGACCACAGCCATTAAATTTGGTGTCCATTAAGTCTGAATAAAGGGCTGGATGCTCCTCTTGCCCTGCCCCAAGCCAGCCTGTAGCCCATGCTTTCCCCACACATGTTCCACGTTAGCTGTTTTCATTGACTATGAATCCATAAAAATCCATGTGGAACAGAGGGTACCCAGTGCAGCCCTGTCTGCCTGACTCCTTCCCATTCTAATTGGGCAGCAAAGCTGTTTAATAGAGTCTGTGGAGTCTGTTTAACTGCATTCTGCCAGAACAATGCTCTATTCATGTTCTCAACAGAACTCTAGTGATTGCACTAATATCTTTAAACTAGAAAACAAGTCTTAATTGGAACAGATGCTGCAAATACCGATGCAAATGGCCAGCTCTGGTGTGATCAAAACCAGGCCCAACCCATTGATTTGTTTTTAATAGCAGCTTTCATTTTTTATTAGTGTACACAAACCTCACTAACACTATACAAAAAGTCAGTAACAATATTCTGAAAAATCATCTTGTTTAAAGCAGACTCAGCCCTGCATTGTTTCTGGCAAGGTGCTATTAAAGAGTTTCCGTCCTGTTTTGGCAGATCACATTACTCAAACACTCCTCTCTACTTTCTTCCCTTCTAGGGTTTGAATAATCCCGGTGATTTTTGGAGAAAACTGTTGCTGTTACATGTAATAATCTGTTTAGATATTCACTTACATTACAAACAGGCATTCAGGTTAGATTAGGACAAATAAATCCCCAATCCTGGTAAGTATGTGTGTGTGAGATGGGGATTTGGTTGCTTTTGGAACCTGCTGTAGCAGAACTCAGCCATTCCCAGACATGGACTTTTTTTTTGTAGCAGTACTTGGCCTGGGGAAGTCTGAGATATAAAGAATACAATGCTTTTTATGCTAAGAATAAAACTGTTCTGTGATTTTTCTGGAACAAATCGGTTTTGTTTTAAGGATGTGTGAGCTATTTGATAGCAGCAAGAATATCAAAACCACTCAGAGCAGAGAGAAATTTATTATGGCACACCTGGCACTCGGGATTAGTTTATTGGTCTATGTAGGCAAATATCCCCTCAGTAGCTGCTACTTGGAATTGGAAAATATTTATATGTTTATATTTTTGTGTATAGACACAGATATTAAAGCTGGCTGCAGGGATAAGATGCTGCTTCAGTCAAAACAAGGGGCATTGCAAGCAGGAAAAGAGCAGGAGATGGCTCTGGGCCTGTTTTCAAATCTGTGGGCTCATGTTAGCTTTTATTTGGAGAACTTGCTCTCATCTTGGGCTTTGAAAGAGAATGAAGAGGCTTTTTAGACACAGGGGTGTGTTCTGTGGTGCCTGAGGGCAGCACAGCTGAGGATGTGGGGATGGCACAGGGAGAATGGGAAGGAGGGCTGGGATGATGCCTTAGGGTTTTAGTTTTTATATTTTTCATACATTTGTCATCCTGCCGTTCTTTAGTGTAGAGCTCTAAACTCCATGTACAGTGTGAGCTGCTGCTTCCCCATTTTGGTCAGACACCAATTCCTCTCCAGGCCTGGGAATCAAGGACACCTCCCTGCCTCAGACCCTGAGAGAGGTAAAACAAAAGTGAGTTGGGGGGAGAAAATTTGGGGTAAATTCCTTCATTAGCTGAAGCTGTAATTGGAAGATTGGCTCCCCCAATCTGCAAATGGACCAAACTGATAAAAGTGGGGAAAACCTCGTGATCCGTGGTCCTTTTTTGGGTGCAGCCCCTGCGGGCTTCATCTGCTCTAAATGTACCTGAAGGCCCTTCAATAAATAGAACTGCTTTTTATTCTCTGAATTTTGTCTGGCCTCTGCTTTTAGGTAGCCCCAAAAAGGCATCAGAGACACTGGGATATCCATGGTTACAGATTACTGGGATCCAGGGCTGGCAGTGAGGGTTGGAGCACTCAGATTTCAGGCACTGGGAGCCAGGCCACGCTCTTGAGCTGCTCCATTCACCCCATAAAATCCCAGGGATGATTTATCCCCATAAAATCCCAGGGATTATTTATCCCCACACAATCCCAGGGATGATTTTTCCCCACACAGTCTCAGGGATGATTTATCCCATTTACTGTGAGGGAACTAGAGGGAACCCTGTCCTCTCAGGTGTGTCCAGAAGGTTCCCAAACAGAACAAATCCACAGCTCCCAGCAAAACCTCCCAGCCTGGGCACAGGGCTGGCTCTGTCCCCTCAGGTGTGTTGAAAATTGTGACATTTGAGGAGGGCTGGAGGTGGAGGTGATGATGGAGAAAAGGCTTTGCAGCACAGGAATGTGCTGAGGCCTGAGCAGCAGGCCAGAGCTGACTTACAGGCGAATCCTGGCCACTGTGGGATTAACACCATCAGTGTTATTTAGCTAAAAAGAGATGACAAATACACTCTGATCTTGTGTAGCTATTAGCAAGAAATGAATCCTTTCAAGAGACTTTCCCAGCTGACATGGCTAGAGGCCTGTTTGTAGGGTATTTTAGGGAAAAACCCTCCCAGCTGAGGCCTAGGCCCTGGCTGGCTGGGATGTGTGCCATCAGATCCAAGAGTTTCTGTGCTAAAAATACAATCCAGTCACTTGGACTTGCTGATTTGGGCCTATAAAAGCTGGAGCCAATTTCAGGGCAAATTTGGAGACCTCAGCTACAGGTGGAGGCACTGCATAGGATTTTCCCAGTTGATGGGAAGGGTTCTCCAGATCTCCACTGCAAAACTGAGGACTCTGGGATTGGTATGATGGAAAAGTATTGAAGTATTTATCTGGATGATGGTAAAGTATTTAAGCAATTGGTGATGTATCTTTCTCAGTCCCTATCCTTCTCTCATATATTAATGATTAGGTGTATTACCTTGCTTATTTTTGCTGATTGCTAGAGCCAAGCAAACAGTTTTATTGGATGTATCAGTTTCTTTTTGTGTTGCCTTTGGTAAAATAAAACCATTCTTTCCGTTGGTGTCTGTGGTCTTTAAATCACCCCCATCAAGTGTCAGAACACACGGACAGGATGGGCAGGGGACACCTGGATGGGCGTCAGGAGGGGAATCCCAAAAGAGGTTTGGATTTAATTTGGCCTCCTCAGGAAAAGGATTTGTCAGGGCCCTCCCAGGTCTGGAAAAAAATGGAAGGAACTGTGAATGCTCACCCTAAGAAAACCCTGCCTTTGTATCAATAAAGAATCTTCTCTCATAGGGCTGCTCCAACAAAATTAATTGCAGTAAATAAATAAAGGCAGTGTGTAGGGTTTTGAAAGCCAGGTTTTTCTTGATACATTTTTGGATTAAAAGCAGTACAAAAGTCAATAATTTCTCATTTCTACATGTCTTGCTTTTTACATTAGAACATGTGAAAAACTATAGGCGTGGAGCCAAAGAACCGGCTGGGATTTAGGCAACCAGTTTGGATAATTAATGTGTGAGTATATGAATTGATGAAGCCTGCAGAAAATTATTCAGAGGTTCTAAAATAAATGATGTGTGAATAGACTCGGTGAGCTCTCTTATTTTTGTTTAACTCTAATACTCTTGTAGATGTGTGTAAAAAAGGAAAAAAAACCTGATTATAAGCTGTTTGTTGATGGTTCACTGTTGTACCTGAGCTTGCATTAGACTGATTTTTATGCTGAAAATCACAGAAGTGCTTAGTTTACCACCTTCATGAGTCCTTCATACCATGGCCAGCAACTTGAGTGGCTCCAAGCCCTGTCCAGCCTGGCCTGGGACACTTCCAGGGATGGCGCATCCACAGCTTCTCTGGGCAACCTGTGCCAGGACCTCACCACCCTCACAGGCAAGGATTTCATCCCAATACTTAATTGAAATGTGTTTTCTCTCAGCTTAGAGCCATTATCCCAGCATTTTCTTGCTTCAGGAGGGCTTTTGCAGGAGCTGGGTGCAGAAGGCCTTTCACCAAGTCTTGGAAAACATGGGATTTTCCTCTGAAACCACTTCCCTGTTCCACTGGGAGCTGGACCTCCACAGCCCAACCACACTCCAGCTATCACCATTTTGGGATAGAAGTGAAAAAAAGGGAATAAAAGCCCCTGATGTGTGGGAAGTGTGCAGGAGGCAGCCAGTGGGAAGCGCTGTCTGCTGCAGGAGTGGGATGGAGCTGTGGAATTGCTGAATTCATTAAATCCCACCCACGAGATTCCTTTCCCCGGGTGCTGAAAGGGGCCTGGGATCCTCAGGTTGTCTTTGTGGTTGCACTCTGCTGGCAGACGGGCGGATAATAATGTTGGGAATGATTTACAGTCGGTGTTATGGGAGGTTTAGAGAGATCAAATCACACAGTGAGCTGGAAAATCCTCCCCATTGTTGTGGCTGCTCCCTGGCTGCTGCTGGCACTGGGACATGGGTGGGTTTGCCTTGCTCAAACCACAGTGTGGGCATTGCTGTGTAATTAACTCCCATCATTAGGTTAGCTTGTTAGAGAGAAAAAAACCCAATAATAATAATAATAATAATAGAGTTGCTATCACTGCACTGCTGCCACCAGAATTTCACAACATTTCTATTTCAATAATAACATCTTGAAATAATTTATGGCATAAATCTCTATCCAAAAAGCTGCACCTGTTGTTAGAGGGATTGATTTGAACACCAGCACAGACCTGCCATGCCCGTGACCCAAGGGAAGCAACCTCCACCTGGGTTGAACACAGGAGGGCTTTTCCTCCTGGGGCAAGGAGGAAAATTCTTGGTTTGCCAGGGTCTGGGTGAGGACTTTCCCTCTGTGATGAGTGTGGAGCAGAGTTCTGGTGAGCCCTGACTTTGGGGAGGCCTTGCTGGGTGGCACCTGTGGCTCTTGGCTGCTGGATCCTGACGAGTGGTACCCAAGTGGCCCCTGAGTGGTCAGGGGGGATGCTGCCAGCTGGAATCCCCACCCATGGCAGTGGGGTGCAGTGTGAAGCTCTGATTTGCTTTGTTCACCCAATCTTTCCTCACCCTGTGGGCATTTATTCCTTGCCCCAGAGCCACGATCACTTCTTTAATTATGAACATTTCCTTTGGCAGCAGCTCCATGGTTTTCATTCCCTGAAGGAATTGAAAGCCTTGAGTGCTGTGCCCCAGCGAGACCTGGAGCCACTGGCACTGGCAAACCCATTTTTAAACCCCCCAAACTTAGCAGCCTCACTTCAGTAAATGCTGCTTCCAGGATTTCTCATGATTTCTCATGTCAAAAGCCCAGATAATTTGATAGGGCTATAAGGGAGTATCTTGAGGTCTGAAGCTTGAAATGTTTCAAAATTGTTGTAATTCGATGTGTTGAAGGAGGGAGGGAACCTCCATATCTGAAACACCTTTTGGAAAACCAAATCCACCATTCAGATTTTGAGGGCTATGAAAGCAAATCCCACGTTTATTTAGGACATTAGCAGAGGAAACAAGTGAGTTCTTTTTGCTGGTTCTGCTTCAGGGATTAACAGGCACACACTGGCCTGGGTGTTGAAGTCCTTGCTCCATTTGTGCTTGGAAAAAGCTCTGAGCTACATTTAGACGTCCAGCTGGGCAGCTGACAGCTGAATTCTGGTCCAAAAGCAGGGAGCAGCACTGTTTTGTGGATATTTAATTTAAAAAGCAGTGTCTCAGTGGAGAGGAACTGCCACAGTTGCCTTCAGCAGTTGCTTGGTACTTTCTCTTTAAGTGGCTCATGAGATTTTTAGTTGTGGAATTAAACTTCTTTCTCAATATGTCTCAGTCTTCAGACTTCTGGGCTGATTTTGCAATCCCTCTTCTGGTTTTAATGATTTTGTTTGGTAGGACAGAATTTTAGTTGCTACCTAAACATAGAAGAAATGTCAACAGAACAATTCAATGTGAGAGGAGTTTGCAAGTGTTCGAGGGAAAACCTTCAGTGTCTGCCCAGAGCCAAATTTAATAAGCAGGTACTTTCTATTAAATGAATTTTTGGTGGCTCCCACAGTCTTTTGATTACACCATGATTTTACCTAATGAAGTTCCCAACTGCTCATGATTTTTCACTCAGGTGCATCTGCTCCTGCACTCATCCATCTGCATTAGGAGCTTTCCCAGTTTCCATAGTAACTGGGCAATTTAACACATCTGGCCTTACAGTATCTTACAGTGAAATACTCTGTCCATTTTATAAATGTGCAGCCAGAGGTGAGGGGGAGCAAAGTGATTTGCCCGGGGTTACAGAGTTCATCTGCAGCTGAATGGGGTAAGAACATTGCTTTTTCCAGAGTTCCAGGGAAAATGCTGGGGCTGCCAGGCTGCCCGTTCCCAGGGAGGCGTTTTGCTGGATCACATCAGCTGAAGGTTGTGTCCCAAGTGTTCCTTTTCTCAGCCTTGGAAAAGAGACTTTCAGAAATTAGGAGGTTGGGGTTGGAGCAGGGTGAGTAATGAAACCAGAAATCAAAACTTGCAAGTAATGTATTCAGCAGAAATGCCAGCCACATTCCTGGGATAAATAACTCCCGATGAATAATTCAACCGGCGTCATCACTACAGGGCACAGGAGCAGGATTGGTTTCTAATTATTTGGCCTTTTCCTCTGTAAAAGTTCAACCCAGATTCAGCCCCTGACATGTTCCAGCTCAGGGTCTGGGTATTGCTTGTGGCTTGGCTGAAGATAGCCCAGGGTCAGGTTTGGAGCTGTTCTGAGCACCCTCAATTCCTTCTGAAGCCCAAAGAAACTCCACAAATTTGGGCTATTGCAGGGTACAAAGCCACCCTGAAAAAAAAAAAATTAAAAAAAAAAAGGGCATCTGGAGCCTCAAAACTTTGTGAAAATAGGAAAACTTTGAAAGCTGTTGAGGAATCCTGGATTAACACAGCCAGCACACAGGGAGTAGGGAAAAGGTTGGTGGCCTTTGGAACAACTTCTCACATTAATTTTCTTCCAATGCTGACAGCTTTGATTTATTACCTCAAGGCTGGTTAGAAAACACCCAGACATGAGTGAAGCCAGGAGTTATGGAAAGAAAAGGAAAATATGGTAAACACAGTGATGGATAGCACTGGCAGACAGACAAACACTGCCCCGCTCTCCTGCTGCACCCAAATATTGGCTCCCAGTGAGGATGGGTGTCCAGCCCTGGCAGAGCTCCCTGGAATTGCTCCCAGCAGACCAGCCTGGGAGGAAGCTTCCCTTGGGATTTGCTGCTTTCTCATCTGTCAGTTCAATTTTGGTGCTGATTTCTGCCTCAGAGTGGGTGTTTGGGGTTGAATTGATCGCTGGGAAACCTGTGCTGGGGAAAAAATGTTGTTTGCAAGTGCTTCTTACACAGAAGTCAAAACAAGGTATTATTTCCTGACAGAAATTTGCAAAGATGAGTTAGAGACACCAAAGTTGTTTGCTGAGGATCCCTGGATGCTCAGGGCTCTCCCAGCCCTTTGCTGGATCAAATTCCTATTTATAAAAGAGGAGCTGTTCCCCCAAACTGAGGAGAACAAAATCACTGAGGAGCACAAGTTGTCTTTAATGTCATCAATGGCTTTAAATATTTAGAAAGCACAGCGTAAACACCTTCAGAGCAGGCAGACAATTCCCCTGGTGCCCAGAACTGTTGGGATGTACAACCAGCACTTCTCAAGGTGTGGAGCTGCTGCTCCAGACTTTCCACCACAGTTTTACATTCTCATATCATTTACAGCTCTTCCTCCAGACTGAGCCCATTGGCCCCATGTCCCAAAATGTGTCTCATTAGTAAACTTTTCATAACCTCCAAAACCTGCCACAACTGCAGGAGGGAAGGCCCCGGGATGCCAGCTGGAGCTGGCACTTGGCTCTCGGGGCTGTTTGCTTAGCTGGGCTTGAGGGATGTTCCCGAGCAGCTCTTGGGGACATGTGACTGTGCTTTGACCTGAGCCACTGGCCCTGCTCCAGAGGATCCTGCACACTCCATGGGAATGGGGGAATGTGGGAATGTGGGAATGAGGGAATGTGGGAATGCTTTCCTCCTGTCCCTTCCCTACTTCACCCCCAGCTCTGAGCCATCTGCTCATGAAGCCCGGCCCTGCAGCCCTTGGAGCACGCAGGGAGCTGGGCTGAGGAAAGCAAAAATGAGATTCCAGAGCAGCTCAGCGCTCGTTTAATGCTGAATAAAGGGTGATAGAGCTCTGCTTTTCCCTGTTTCACCATCACACAGCCTCAAAACTCCCAGGAACTCTGATTTTTTACCTGCAGAGCCCCTGAGCCGTGTGTGTGGCAGGGAGGGGCTGGCACAGCTGGATGCAGATGTTTGGGACATCTTTGTGCCACTTGTTCATCCCAGAGTGCTCCTTGCAGGATGATAAAAACTGCTGCTATCCTTTAGTTTTCCTGTCAAATGTCTGTTCTTTTGCTGAGAGGGACCAGGTGTAGCTTGGAATTCCCCTTTGGAGATGCAAGAGATGATTTGGGAGGTGATTCCAGAGCTTTTTGGGATGCTCCCTGCAGCATCACAGAGCTGCAGAGTGATTTCCCAAAGCCTCAGTTTTTCCATTTCCCAGGAAATTTGTTAATTTGTGGGTAGTCCATGGATCCCAGGTTAGTGAAGTTATTTATCCTGATTCAGCACATTCAGACAATTAAAAAATATAAGTATATTCCAGGACTTTTCTTCCTTTTCAAATAATCAAGACTATTACCCAAAATATATACATTTTCCTCTAAGATTTTTGTTTAGGCACACTTTACATCACTTCCTCTGTGTAGATCCTGCCTGCTTTCTCCAGCATGGAAAAAAAAAGAACCTGTGATCTCTGAGGAGTTCTCAGATGCTGAATTCCAAATCATTGAATTAAATTTGAATCCCAGTGGGTTCTGCACTTCCCTGGTTGTTCATCACTAGCAGGTTTTATTACATTTTAGAGGATACCATTAAATCCAGGCACCCCCAGAGATACTGGTTGGACTTTGGGAGCCTAAAGACAAGGAGAGCATGGAGAAGTCCCCAGAGCTTCTCCAATTTAGCCAGGCAGAAATTTAAGTTTCCTGTTAAAGAACAGTGCCTGTAACCTTATTTCTATTCCATAATTTGTTTGCAAATTTCATGTCCCTTCCTCCATCTTTTTTAGAAGTTATTAAGGAAATATATTTCCCCTAATTTAGAATTTTTTTTTTCATTTAGCAAACATTGATTTTGCTCTTTTTCCCAGTGCTGTTGTTCCTGCCACAATTAATGTTTTTATTTTGTTTTGTTTTGCAGAGGGAATGTCTGGGGGCAATCAAGGGAGTGGGTCCTGCTCCCTCCGAGGAACTTTGGTGCTCCAAGAAACATGGAGGAGGATGAGGAGCCTTGTGCTCTGTAGGATTCTTCTAAGACATCACACTTAACAGTAGACACTAAAACCAGAGAGTTTTAAACCATTTCTCTTTCATGCAGTGAAAATTCAAAAGGGAGATTTGGGCCATGTGCCACCCATAAAAATGAAGGCAAAACCTTTCAAAAGTATCTGAGATCTGCAGACAGGGTTGTGGGTTTTTTTAATGTATCAAAAGTGTTGAATATTTAAAAAAAAACCTCAACAGGAGTTTAAATAAACACAGGCAAATGAGTCAGTAAGAAGATATAAAATCATCAGGAAAGGCTGAGTTTGTTTTAATACAAGGATTACTGTAAACACTCACAGTGCATGGTAACAATTTGTAGGCCATGTGTTTTGAAATATCATAACTGGTGTCAATAAACACATTAAAATTCGACTTCAAAGAGCTCTGTGGATGTTTGGAGTGTCACGAAGACATTGCAACCCAGGGATTTGGGATGGAAACAAGTATGGGAGCAATCAAACAGCTCCTCTGTGCAGAAAGGGATCTTGTCAGGCTGTTAGAGCTAAGCATCTGTGAGGGTGATTATTGCTGCGAACGCTCCCAGCTCCCAGCCCCTGATTTCTTTCTGTCTGCCTCCTCTCCCACCCTGACCTGCTGCTTGGGCTCTCCCACCTGCTGGGTCTCACTTCCCAGGCTGAATCCTTCAGAGCAGGGTTTGTTTCTCCAGACAGGGATGGCCTGACTGATTCCCAGGCACTGTCCCAGCAGGAATCCCGAATCTGGGGTGTGTCTCGAGCAGGTGGCACAGCCTGAGGGCTGTCCCCAGGGGCTGACTGGGGACAGAGCTCATCTATGCGTGGGATGTTGTGGGAGTTGTGTTATTCCCGAATTTCCAAGGTGCCTCTCAGCTTTGAGATGTTCCACCCCAACAGTGGGAACCACCCAGGCAAGGCATCACGGAATCATGGAATATCCTGAGCTGGGAAAGACCCGCAGGATTGTCCAGTCCAGCTCCTGGCCCTGCACCCCAGACACCCCAACAATCCCACGCTGAGCATCTCCAGGCATCACCTGGAAGTGGTGTCCAAACCCTCCTGGAGCTCTCAGGGCTGTGCCCGTTCCCTGGGGAGCCTGGGCAGTGCTCTCTGAGGGAAGAACCTTTCCCAAAATCCAATCCAAACATCCCCTGGCCCAGCTCCAGCCGTTCCCTGGGCCCCGTTCCTGTCCCAGGGCAGAGATCGGAGCTGTCCCTCAGGAGGAGCTGTAGAGGAGTCCGTGGCTCATGTGGGGTGGATTTGCTCCTCTCACTCCTGTTCCTCTGGTGTCTCACAGAATCACTGGGCTGGAAGAGAACTTTAAGATCATTGAGTCCAACCCATGTCCTAACACCACCTCAACTAAACCACGGCACTGAGTGCCACATCCATTCTTGTTTTAAACACGTCCAGGGATGTAAAAACAGCACCTCCTCTCTGGGCAGACGATTCCAGTACTTTTATCACTCTTTCAGTGATGTTAGGAAACTTTTTTCTAATATCCAACCTAATTTTCCCTTGCTGCAGCCTAAGACTGTGTCCTCTTAAGCCTCTCCAGGGCTCTCAGAAAATGAGCCATCTCTCCAGCCCCAAATGAGATCCTGTCACAAGCCAGAGCACCAGGTGAGCACAGGGTGGGTTTGATGTCTCACGTTGTCTCATCCACAAATTCAATTTGCTGCACTTGAGCTAAACACAAACAGCCATTCCCCTTATTGCAAAGCCCACAGCACCCAAATTAATTCACACATGTCCTTTTTTTAAGGTGACAGAACTGATCTGAGGGAACAGATGAGCATTCCCGTGTCCAGGTTTAATCATCCCAGTCAAGATTCCCTTGTTTTAAAAACTTACCTTATGTTGACAGCAGAGTGCTCCATGTGCAGGCCAGGCAGGATTAAATGTGGCTTCTTGAGGGATGTTTGGAACAACCTTTGAAATGCTGAGGGCACCTGTTGGCATTAATGGAGTGTGTGGGAGCAGTGGGAAAATCCAGGCTGGATGTACACAACTGGAGGGGACTGAGGATATTGCTGGCACTTAACACATGCTGCAGTTGCAGCAGAATGGAAATAACACCCACAGAGACGCCTGGATCCATGTTCTAGGAATTTACCTGAGGTACAAACATCTCTGCACACAGGCAGCTTTTGCTTGCCTTGAAATTGCTGTTTAAACCATATTTTTGTTTGGAATCTGCCCCTGGTTCATCAGCACCTTCCTGGAGTCACTTGTAGCACCTTTGCCATGTGAGCTGCAGGAAAGGGTAATTAAATTTAATAGAAGCCACCCTTGCTTTGAAGCTGCCCTGGTTTTAGGGCCACAAGGAGAAGCAATTAAATTCCAGCAGCCATGGATTTAAGCTGAAGGTAGAGAGTAATTTATTTATTTTTTTAAAGGAGATTTCCTCAGTAAACAGATTTTAATTGTCAGATCTGATTGGATTTCAAAGCTGTAGAGATTTCCTTCTTTGGGAGTTTTGCTTCTCTTGAAGCAAAATGAAATTATTTCCAAATTTCATGATTTTATCAAAAATCAGTGTTTAAATGAGGTAACAAGGAAAAAGAAAAATATTCTAGAATGCCATAATCAGTGCCAAAGTTACTTCTAATTGTTTAAAAACGATTTTTAGGAGTTTCCCATAAAGGATCAGTTGAAAAAGGTCTGATTTTGGCACAGTCATTATTCAGAAAAGCAAAGTAGTAACTCAGTTAATATTTAGAAGGAGAAAAAATGGTCCCAAACTTCACCAACTCTTGGAAATATTTGAAGAACCTCAGCTAAGCCAGAGGCACAAGTGAAAAATCTCATTGGTTTTCATCTCTCTTCCCCTCCCAGAGTTCCCAGGTGTGCAGGGATGCTGAGTCCTGTGGGAGCAGCACCTTCTCTGCTGGGGAATCCTTCCTTCTGAGGTCTCTGGAATATTTGGAGTTTGGATTCTGAACATTATTTTTTACCTCATTAAAACCATTTCCTTTCAAAACCCAGCAAAACCCCAAAGAGAGTCCAAATATAAATCAATGCAAATGCAATTACTGCAGCCCCCTCTCCTCTGTGCCTTGGGGGCTGGAAAAATCCATCGATTCTCTGCTGTAATTTATCTGGGAAGCAGGGACACCCTGCCTCACTTCCAGGTACCAGCCCTGAACCAAAGGCTCTGCACGGGCCCCGTCCCTGGAGGAGGCAGCGCTGCCAGGGCGGCTGCAGGGGACTGGGAGCTTGGGAGGCTGGGACTGTGGGGAACTGGGATTGTGGGGAACTGGGATTGTGGGGAACTGGGATCATGGGGAACTGGGGTCATGGGGAACTGGGATCATGGGGAACTGGGGTCATGGGGAACTGGGGTCATGGGGAACTGGGATTGTGGGGAACTGGGATCATGGGGAACTGGGATCATGGGAGACTGGGATCATGGGGAACTGGGATTGTGGGGAACTGGGATCATGGGGAACTGGGGTCATGGGAGACTGGGATCACGGGGAACTGGGATCATGGGGAACTGGGATCATGGGGAACTGGGATCACGGGGAATTGGGATCACAGAGGGCTGGGTTAATGGAGGACTGGGATCATGGGGAACTGGGATCACAGAGGGCTGGGTTAATGAAGAACTGGGATCATGGGGAATTGGGATCACAGAAGACTGGGATCATGGGGAACTGGGATCCTGGAGGACTGGGATCACAGAGTACTGGGTTATTGGAGAACTGGGATCATGGGGAACTGGGATTAGAGAGAACTGGGAGGGCTGGAATCATGGAGGACTGGGAGCATGGGAGACTGGGATCTTGGAGGGTTGGGACCACAGAGGACTGGGATCTTGGAGGATTAGTAGCACAGGGGAGTGGGATCTTGGATGACTGAACTTACAAAGGAATGACGGAGCTTACAGAGGCCTTGGATCACAAAGGACTGGGAGCACAGAGGACTGGAATCATGGAAACTGGGATCGTGAGAGACTGGGATTTTGGAGGATTAGGAGCACGGAAGACTGGGATCAGGGGTGACTGGGATCACAAAGGACTAGGATCACGGAGGACTGGGATCACAGAAGACTGGGATTTTGGAGGGCTGGATCACAGAGGCACTGGGAGCTCAGTGGAATGATTCCTATTTATGACTGGATGATCTGGAAGTTTCTGGCTTAGCTCTGCACCAGGAGCCACCGTGGGTCACCACCATTCCCACCCAGGGTGTCCAGCTCTGTGGGGTCAGGAATCTGCCCCGTGAGCTCAGCCTTTGGCTCTGGACACTGGAAGGGCAGCTGGGTTATTTGGGTTATTTCTGCTGGTTTGGGATTCTCTAAATGCAAACCTGTCACGTTTGGAGCAAGCTATATGGACAGCTGGGCTGGGAAAGGAGCCCAGGCCTAAAGGGGAATTTTGTCTTCTCCTTTCCCTGGGGAAACTGGGGCAGTTGAATCCTGGGACAGACATGGAGAAGATTGGGATGTGTCTGTGTGGACAAGGAAGCTGAGAGCTGACTGGGGCCCATCAGTCCTTTGTGCCCTGAAGAAGAAATGGCTGAGATGAAGTTTGAAATCAGCCAGGCCAGGCTGGTCCTGGGCCACCAAACAGTCCCTGCCAGGGCTGTCACCTGCCAGGTGGCACTGCCAGCCTGGATTTCACACAGAGGTGTCACCAAACACCTGGGGAGTGCCCAAACACTGAGCACTGCATCAGCACAGCAGAGGGAGATTGCCAGGGATTTGCAGCAGAAACTTTGTTCTGTTGCTTCAGATCCCAGCCAAAATATGCAGGAAAAGCCAGAAAAGCTGAGTTGTGAGGACATTTCCCCTGATGGATGGGCTGTCAAGGCAGGACAGGAACTATTCCAAGCTTCTGAAACACCCAGAGAAAACCAGGGGTTGGGAAGCTGGTCCTCAGGAGCATCACTGAGTGTTGGGAGCATGTCCAGCCCAGCATCTCAGAAATGTGCTCCTGTTGGGCAGGGTCACTCCTTTCCAAGTTTTCAGAGAGGCTTCTGAAGGAGATCCAGGCAGGAGCTCCCAACACAGCTCATGTGGAGGCAGTTTCACCTCCAGGCTGGATGTGCTCCATGTGGGTTGGTGCTTCCATGCTTGGCAGCTCGAGAGCATTTAGGAATATGGGAACTACCAGGGGAGACCATAATGAGGCTGGACCAGCAGTGCTCCAGAGAAAAATCCTTCTGAAAATTTCAGTAGGACCATCCAGGAGGTTTTTCTTGTTTTGTTTTGTTTTTTTTTTAAGTGCCAATCTGACCAGCTGGAGAGCAGTTAATAAATCAGTACAAAAATAATTGATTTATAGTAAGTGATTTTATAACTTACTAAAGAAAGGTCCCTTGTGCATTGGGCTGAAGAAAGAGCCCTTGTTCAGAGCATTATTACCATCCAAGATGTTGGGTTTAATTCTAGAAACGTGTTGATCCCTGCTAGAACTGCAAACAGTTTGTCAGACTTTTAACCACTCAGGCAGGAGCCCCCTCCACGCCGCGCCCGCGGGGACTGGCTCCGTGCCACGCCCTGTAAACTGCCCGCCACTGGAAAGAGAAGGGGAACCTGGGGACTCAGGGGGGCTGTGACCCTTCCCCACGGCCCTGGGGATCTCCTGCAGGAGCTCAGACAGCTCTGGGCTTGCAGGGTTGGTTTTGCTCCCAGAACGAGCTGTGTGGTTGTTAAAGCAGAGCTCTCACACCTGGGAGATGCTCTCAGCTCTCTCTGTGCTCTTGGCGCAGCCTTCCCGTGGGGTTCGCTGGGGCACTTGCCAGCAAACATCGCCTCTGTTCGTCCTTCTCGGGAGTTCCACCGATAATCCAACATCAGAGCCGTGTGAGGATAGAGTTAGTTAATAATGTGCATTAAAATTATTAAACTAGAGAGCACGAGGCGAGAGGTACCTGACTTGGGGTTATTTTTAGAGGTCTCCTCAAGAGATATTTAATGTCAGGGATCTGAGGGATCAATACCAAGCTGGCGTCAATCCTCTTTGGGAAAAGCTGAATATATTGGAGGAAGTGTTATCTCTATACCTTATCACCAAGTGCTGGGGCAAGTGCTGATCCTAAAAAGTTTTGCTGAAATTATTAAGCAAATATGCCCTGCTATGCTCAGTGATTATAAATAATTCCACTGGTGTAAATATCCTGGCTAAGTGAACTAAGGAATTCCTAGGAAAGCTGTGAATTTTCAGCAATTAAATTTAAATTCACTTAAATTATTTGAAGGTTATGCATTTACAGAGATCTTTATCTGTATCTGCCGCGTCTGTGTCCTGCTTCCAGGCAGGCAAGAGAAATCACATCTGAATTTCTGCTTGGCCCTGTGATTTATAAATTGTTCAGGAATTACTGGGGGAAATGCCCTGGAGATACCCCAGAGAACTTAGTGAATCTGCTCAGGACTGACAGGAAAAGAGCTGAAATCTGTCTTGTTCATCACTCAGTTCCAGGGCCCACCCGTGATCCTGCAGCTCCATGGATCCCCAAACTCATGGATGGCCTCAGCTGCCTTGGGACTGAGCAGCCACCAGGCACCTCCTCCATCCTGGCAAGGATCATGGGGCTCTCCTCTCTTCTCCTCTCTTCTCCTCTCTTCTCCTCTCTTCTCCTCTCTTCTCCTCTCTTCTCCTCTCTTCTCCTCTCTTCTCCTCTCTTCTCCTCTC
>VWYI01037497.1:35949-50088 GCA_013399455.1 Anthoscopus minutus | reverse complement strand
GGAGGCACAGCCACTCCTGGGCTCAGCCAGCTTCAGCAGGCCACAGAGGGAAAATCAAATGGGTTGGAAGGACGTGGGGATTTAGGACAACTCCACAAACCCCACCAAACCTCATTTTCTCCCTGATCAAGAATAAAGCAAAGACTTAGGGAAAATCTCAAGTCTTTCCTGTTCCAGAGGCTTCCCAAAGTCGAGATCCATGTTATCCCACCGAGTTAATTCAAGACTTCGGAGAGCTCCAGAGCTGTTCTGAAATCAGGAGGAGAAATCTTGGATCTCCCCTCCAGTCTGGGGCGTCACCTTTTAGCAATCTGCTGGAAAAGGGTGAGCAAATGAGGGAGAGCTGGGGATACTTTAAAGATTTCACAGCTCCCTGAGTTTTGTATGGGGAGGGATTCATTGTGGCTGAAGTGTATAATCTAAGGCAAATAAAACTTCTTTAAAAACAGCAAAAAAATTCTGATGTGAAATAAAAATATTAAAAATAAATTGCTGGAAAACAGAGAGGACCTGGAAGGGAAGGGAAGGGAAGGGAAGGGAAGGGAAGGGAAGGGAAGGGGTGTTCATCTGTGTTCACAAAGTGATGCCCAGAGAGCTCTGTGAGTGCTTTTAATGAGATTTCACCCTCACAGAGCATTTCTGATTTAATCCAAGATGGATCTTTTGACACCAAACTCATTTTACAACCAGGGACCCAGGTCAGCTCCTCCCAGCCGAAAATCCTTCAACAGCCCATCATTACTGGTCTGCAGCACCCCCAGCACTGCCCTGGCTGTTTCCATTCCCTCTCAGGCATGACTTTGCTCAAGGGCACACCACGAGATAGCAGAACTTGGCACATGCTCCCTGACTCCAGACTCATTTCAGCCTCCTGGTCCCCTTGTGTTGCCATGGCTTCGCAGGGCGCTGGGAATTCATTCCCTCACTTTTATTTCAGTTTTGTTTTGAATGGGCTGAGGTCTCAGACATTTGGGGCTTGATTCCCTCTGCCCCCATACCACAGGAAAGGAGTTGCAGGAGTCCTTCCTCTGATGTAGGATGGACCTACCTGTGCTGTGGGTACATGGAGGATTTAAATTGTAAATTTGTCCAGGCAGGGCGTGGAGTGTCTCTCTCTGGAAACATTCCAAACCCACCTGGATGTGTTCCTGTGCCACCTGCTCAGGAGATCCAGCCTTGGAAGATCTCCAGAGGTCCCTTCCTACCCCAGCTATCCTGGACTTCTGGAAACTTCTGGGATCTTTCTGGTCCCAGGGAAGCATCACCAGTGTGGTGAGCAGAGGACTGGTTATGAGGATTAAAGTGTGGGAGCCAAATGCCATCACTCCAAAATTCCCCCCTTTCCTCCTTCTCCCCAGCTCTCTATGCTGCCCATGATGCCACAAGGTCTGGAATGTCCCTTGGGTCACTTGGGGTCACCTGTCCTGGCTGTGTCCCTTCCCAGCTCCTTGTGCATCCCAATCCACTCCTTCTGGGGGAGGAGCAAAGAAGGCCTTGGCTCAGTGCAAGCATTAATGAAGACATCCTCCTGTTATCCACACTGCTCCCAGCACAATTCCCAAACACCCCCACACCAGCTACCAGGAAGAAAATTAACTTTATCCCAGCAAAATCTGCTCATTTTTTCCCTCCCTCCTTTTCTCCCTCCCCAAGTCTCATTTAAGTTTCAATCCAGCAGCAGCCCTTTATTTTCTTTTAAATGTCAAACAATTCATCATTTTGCACTTTGCCCGTTCCCTGTGAATTTGAAGGTTTTATTGGAACTCTGTGATGTCAGCCCAGGACAAAGCTCAGTGATTACCCCAGACAATGTGGCTCTTGTCACCCTGCCTGCTTTTGGTTGCAGGCTCTGGAGAGTTTTGCCCCTGTTATCACACTCACAATAAATCCCCTGGATTCAAACACACACTGGACAGTTCTCATCTCTATTATCCCAGCCTCCCATCCCTCATCCACGCTGAAAGGATCTCTTGCCCTGCCCAAGGAAGATGGTGATGGACAATTTGTCCCCAAATCAGCTGGATACAGAGGCCAAGGGCGACTGCTCCAGAGGGGCACAGAGAAAATTGGGAAAGGAGCACCTTTGTTTCCTGAGTGATGCTCAGAGAGCTTGGGGCAGGCAAGATCAGGGCTGAATTATCTGCATGCTTTGGGTGTTTCTTCCCCATCCATGGTGAGAATGAGGAGATTCCAGGCAGCCTGGCCCAGGCAAATCCAGCAGCTCCTCGTGGGAGTGTGGCAGTGGTCAAAGCTCCTTGGAAATGCAGCAGTAGCTGTCCCAAAACCCAGGAATGCCTAAGGATCGCTGAATCCTGGAATGGTTTGGCTTGGAAGGGAGCTCTAAAGCCCATCTAGTCCAACCTCCCTGCAATGAGCTGGGACATCTTCAGCCAGACCCTGGCTCAGAGCCCCATCCAGCCTGGCCTTGGATGTTCCAGGGGTGGCTCAGGAGCAGGGACAGGGCTGCAGGGGAGGAGTGTCCTGCAGATCTGGTGTTAAACAACATCTGGAACACTCGGAAGTGGCCAGGAAGGATGAGGGGCAGGAAAACACCAGCCCAGCACTGAGCATGAGCACGACCATCCCATGATTTACCGAGCTATTTACAGGTCTGGCTCCATTTCTCCCACTTTGGAAACATCCAGGTGAGTCCCTAAGTGTGAGAGGGTTGAGACAAAGAGTGAGAGAACATTCCAGAGCTTTTCCAGGTGGAGATGTCCCTGCCTGGAGCAGGGTGAGAGAGGCTGTGCAGTCATTACCCCCAGACCCACACGTGCACCCACACACACACACACTGATTTTATTAAGCCATTCCATGCAAGGGTTTTATATATGTATATTTTTTTTTTATTTGGAAAACTTCAGAGTGCTGTTTTTTCACACACAGTAAAGTTAGCTTTGCTGAGATTCATTAGTCCCCTTTCCCCCTGTGTGTAAATGGATCTCTCTCAGTTATGCAATGCAAGGGTACACAACCATGAAAAGTGCAGAGCCAGCCAAAAAAAGCATTGTTCTGAACTCGGACGTGTAAAATATTCATATTCAATAATAAAAAAATAAAAAACCCCAGCCCTTAATAAAAAATTCACAGTGTAAAATATGCATTGTCCTCCCATCCCCAGGGCTGCAGCCCTTTCCAGCCCAACACGTTCCAGGGGTTTTCACTGCCTTGTTGGACTCGATTAATTCCAAACCAATTCACCCGCAGACATCCCAGGATTAGGTGCCTAAATGGATTCTGCTTTCTCTGAGGGCACTGGATCCAGGGCTGCAGGAGCTGGGGCTGCTCAGAGCACCCAGGGTGTGTGTGGCAGAGCTGTCCCCATGCTGGTGCCGTGTCTGGGCACCCAGTGCCACACTGGGCATGGACACAGGCAGGAGAGCTGTCCCGGCAGGGTTTGCATCCCCTCATTACCCCTCTGTCTTAATGAGCAAATTCCCAGGGGCTGACGGGGCTGAGCAGCTCCCCAGGGAGGAGGGAGCACATTGGGAACACCCTGAGGTGTCTCCATCCCTCCTGCCCTGCAGAACTTCCTGTGGAGCTCCCCCAGGGAAGGAGGAATGAAATGATGCTGTTGTGCCAAAAGGAAGCACAGACAGGTGGAAAGAACCACCTGGCTAAAGGTTTCAGCAGGGCCAGGGATAATCTCCAAAAATCTCTCCTTCTCTGCTCACTGGGAGCAGGGACAGACCCAGGGAATGGCTGGAGCTGTGCCAGGGGGATTTAGGTTGGATTTTGGGAAAAGTTCTTCCCCCAGAGGTGCTGGCACTGCCCAGGCTCCCCAGGGAAGGGGCACAACCCCGAGGCTGCCAGAGTTCCAGGAGGGTTTGGACACTGCTCCCAGGAATGGCCAGGGTGGGATTGTTGGGATGTCTGGGCAGGACCAGGAGCTGGATCAGTGTCCCTCTGTGTCCCTTACAGCTTAGCATATCCAGGCTCTATGATTCTGTGATTTAATTCAGATTTTTCTGCTTTCCCACCTGCTGCTGGAGCTGCCTCAGTGTGTGTGTGTCCCAGGGGGTGACACAGAAGGACAGCACAGGACAGGACAGAGGAGACTGAGCAGCATCACCTGGGACTGGAACTGAAACACCAGGTCCTGCTCAACAGGTGCCCTGAGCTGCTTTTGTGTCATTAAAAACCACCAAGTGGGACCCAGGAGCCCAGCACTGGAGGGGAATATTAAAGTGTTATTTTGAATGTTGCTAAAAAAAAGAGGAACAGAAGGAAGGGCTCTGGCTCTTCAATTTTATGAAGATATATGGGAGAAAAGAATGAGAAACTCCAAGAAACCAATGCCTAAGATGTTTCTTTTATCTCAAGTACAACCAGATCAACATTTTACACAGAATAAGTCCCAAAGAGTGTAAATCAGGGAATGGAAGAGATGTTTTAAAAAGGCCTCCAGATACAATTTCTTTACCTCCCACGTTCTCAGGCCAAATATTTTAAATGGAAAAGCATGTGGGACAAAAAGCATGGATATTATCAGTGGCTTTAAGGACCATTCCCAGCAAGGTGGTTTGCTTTGTGTCCCAGTCTAATATTTATAAGCATGGAAAAGGAAGGAGAAGAGTAAAACTCAGGAAAATCAGAAGCTGGGAAAGTTCTGACCACAAGTAACAGCATGGAAATAATAAAAAGTGCCGTGATGGGACAGCTGTCTGTCATGGCTGGGATTTTTTGGGGGAAAAAAGGAGCTGAAATTGTTCTTTCTCAGTTCTGTCAGGTGTCAGATTTGAGCCACAGCACTGGGGTGCTGTGAAGGGAACTGAGAGGATGAAATGGAGGGAACTGGGAGGATGAAGGGAACTGGGAGGATGAAGTGGAGGAACTGGGAGGCTGAAGTGGAGGGAACTGGGAGGATGAAGGGAACTGGGAGGATGAAGGGAACTGGGAGGATGAAGTGGAGGGAACTGGGAGGATGAAGTGGAGGGAACTGGGAGGATGAAGGGAAGGAACTGGGAGGCTGAAGTGGAGGGAACTGGGAGGATGAAGTGAAGGAACTGGGAGGATGAAGTGGAGGGAACTGGGAGGATGAAGGGAACTGGGAGGATGAAGTGGAGGGAACTGGGAGGATGAAGTGAAGAGGACTGGGAGAATGCAGTGCCCTCAGTGGCTCTGAGTGACATCCCAGCCTCCCCATCCCAATTCAGTACATCCATCTCCATCCCCTGTCCCTCAGTGCTCCTGCAGCCTCTGGGAATTTCCTGCTTGCTTTTTCCAGGAATCTCTCCCTGGGAGCAGAGAGGGGAACTCGGTGGTGTTGGAAACATTTCTCCCGCTCAGGTTCCCCAGGCAGCTCGGCTCAAGCGCGACCCCGCTGATGTCAGAGCCTTGCTGTGACCCAGGAGCCCCTCGGCCCTTGTAATGCAGAGGAGCTGAGGAGATGTGGAAAAGTTCAGCCCCTCAGATCCTTTGCTACCCTGACAAGTCCAAGTGGAAATTCAGGCGCTGCCAAAGTTGCTCCATTCCCGGATTCCTGCGGAGAGCGGCGTTTTCAGCGCAGCACAGCAGGGGAGCCGTGCTGGTGGTCTGATGACACCCTCCGAAGGACTTCCAGCCAAAATAAGATGGATTTCCTGGAAGCACATCTCCCCAGAGGAAGAGATCATGGATTTTGAAGGTGTCCAAGATGACAGCCCAGATGCTGATTCCAGCTCTGCTGCTGTAAAGTCGCTGCCTTCAGTGGATGGATACACAACTGTGGGGTTTTTACTGCTGAGATCATCCTTCCTTTATGAGGGGAGGGATGGATCCCTGCATATCCAGAATGCCTGGACTGCATCCAGCCTGCAGGCTCAGAAGTTACATTTCCAGACTCATCACAGGCTTTCCAGGGCAAGTCACCAATATCTGGGTTCATCCCATCTGACATCCATAACTGAACCAAAAAACTTTAAACCCTGATTAGGATAAGGGAGAGAGGCAGACTTCACCTGCACATGATCTACTGAGCTTTTATCATTTCAGTTTACTGAAAACAAAAGCTTTTGGCACTGGGTTCCTGTCTTAATTCTGTTCTTTATGAACATCAGCAGAACTGATGGTGAACATGAAACTCAGTTTCAGAGTGAGATTATTTTTGTTATTAGAAGGTTGTACCTGGAAGCTGGAAGAAGTGAACAAACAAAAATATTATGAGGATGTTTAAAAGTGAAAATCTATGTGGTCAAAGATCCCAGAAATGAACAGAATTAACTCAGCCCTAATTCCCAGCGCCAGACCCAAAAAATCTCCAGTCCCACCATCAGGCTGCCAGAGTATTTAACAGCAGCTCCATCAGCCTGACCCACCCCCAAAGGTTTTTGATCCCAGTTTATGTTTACCAGGAAGTGTCCATGCCATGAGCAACTAAATGTGTGAGGCTGTTCCTTCAGAAGCCACAGAAGTGATTAAACCCAACAATAATCCATGAAATTACATCAGATTTTTTTTCTCCTTGCGTGTCCTGAGGAATTCCCCAGCTCCAAACCCGTTCCAACTGGCACCATCCTGCACTTGAGCTCCAATATCAGTGGAGTCCGTGCTGATTCCAATTTTTCTGGTGAGGGATTACATTAAATCCAAATAATTCTTTCCGTGGGGGATTACAGAGCCACTCTGGTTTCAAACATTCCCATCCAGGAGTGAGGAACTTTTTCTTGGGTGTCTGTCCCTTCCTTGGTTATAACAGACAACATTTATCTTATGTAGGCATCAATCCATTTCATTAATTTAATTCCTAATAATTCAGTTCCTAAAGGAAGCCCATTGTAAACCCAGATTTTGTATATTTGGCTGAATGCCCTTGGATTAGTAATTCCACATAAATTACGTGACTCAGTGCTCCCCATTTCAGTGACTGAAATGCTTTTGCCTGAGATAAAAACTCACCTGGAGGAAGTGTCAGCCACTGCTGGATGTGGCTCACATCTGAGGGGCAAATTGCTGCTCATTAACAAGAGTCTGGATCAAATGTTCATTCTCAAAAATCAGGGTTTTCTGTTCCCCTACCAGAGTCTGCTTTGGGGAGTTGGTTTTTTTTTTTTGGCAGTGGAGTTTAGAGCAGGAAAATAGGAAATGAACTGGAAAAATTTGAAGACTACAGCAAACAAGAAAATCCTGGAAGGAACATACTCTGGAGATCCACCCTGGCCATTAACAATATGGAAAGATTTCACTGGGAAAAGGGAAAGAGAAGAAGAAAGAAAGTGCAAGGAGGAGCATGGGATAAAAAAAAAAATCCTGCATTAACACCCACACTTCTGCTTACAAATCATGGAATCAAAAATTCACAAAACCATTGGAATTTGGAAAAGATCTCCAAGACCACCAAGTCTGACCTTTAGCCAGTCCCCACCTTGTCCCCAGCCCAGGGCTCCGTGTCCAGGCCTTCCTTGGACTCCTCAATGCATTTTTGCCCTGGAAATGGTTTTCCCCATGCCTGTGCCACCCTGGAGGTGACTGTCTGTGCTTCTGTGCCAGTCCCAAGCAGCCCATTAAACCTCCCACTGCAGCAAAACCTGAGCAGAGCAATTTAAAACCCTGGGGGTTTTTTGCCAAAATTTTTTGCACCATTATGTCACATCCTATACATCAGAATTCACTGGGAAAAACTTGATTTTGCTGGTTTGGGTTTTTTTTTTTAAATTTTTTTTTCAGTGCTCCTGCTCTCTTCTGGAAATAGAAACATCAGCAAGTCCAGTGACCTGAGGGTTTATGTATTTCCAGGGCAGGTAGGAGGAAGTTCAGCCTTTGGAAATACAATGAGCATTAATGAGTATGAAATAGAGACCCTTTGGGATCCATAAACATTAACTCAGCTGTCCCAGAGTCCCCAAAGCTGCCACAATTCCCTTTCCCAAATCACCACAAGCACACGGAGGGGAGGAGGAGCTGTGATTTGAGTGACCCAGGATGAGCTTTACAAATCCCCAGGATCATTGGCAGCCCAGCTAAAATCCATTAATTGTCTGTCTTAAGTCTTGGCGAGCTGAGTTAGTTCAACATGTGGGGTTTTTCTCTGTCATGGAATAAATCTCAGTTTCTCAGGACACACAACAGGGATCTCTCCAGTGTGCTTGGAAAATCATGGAATGCTTTGGGTTGAAAAGGAGCTTAAAGATCACCTCATTCCACCCCCCTGCCATGGGCAGGGACAACTTCTACTATCCCAGGTTTCTCAGGCAAAATTTTTCTCTCCTGCTTCTCAGCCACTGACAAATCCATGGAGAAATCCGCTGCATGGACAAAGGAGCCACCTCAGGTGGAGCAGTAACCACGTGTGGTGCTGCCCTGGACAGTGAAAGGATTTTTTTTCTTGGTCTTTTCTTTGTCAGGGGAAGTTTTCTGCCCATGGACTCCTCCCTGCACCCTCTGTGAGCTGGAGGTTCCCCATCCCCTCTGAGACCTTTAGCTGCTGTGGGGTGATGAACTGAAGGCTGGTTCACAGCTCCAGGGAAGAGAATCAGAGTTCCCACACCCAAATCCTGATTTATATCCCTGGATTGTGCATCTGCACTGCATCACCGAGGTTTATACTGAAGAAATCTCTGTGGGTGACGAGCAGCAGCAGAGGCCGGGGTGGTTCTGGCAGGAACCTTTGCAATGTTTGTGGGTTTTTGCTGCATTAAAACAAAATTCAGGAGTTTTAGAGTCTCTGCTCTGCTAGCACAGAGGTCAGGCTGGGATGGGGTTTGGGGAGAGGTTTGCTTCAAATTAATTCATTTCCCACAGGTTTGCTGGGGGTGTGTGGGCGCCCAGTTCCTGCTTGTCAGGAGGAATCTGCAGAGGAAGGAAGGAGGAGCAGGTGCAGCCCTTGAAAGGAAAAGAAAACCCATTTGATATCTAGAAAAAGTGAAGGGCACAAATTGTCAGGACTTGAAGAAAATGGAAGGAAAAGTGGGAGCAAGTGGGAAGAAAATTAAAGGAAAAGTGGGAGCAAGTGGGAATTGAAGGAAAAATGGGAAGAAGGAGCAGGTGCAGCCCCTGAAAGGAAAAGAAAACCCATTTGTTTTCTAGAAAAAGTGAAGGGCACAAATTGTCAGGACTTGAAGAAAATTGAGGGAAAAGTGGGAGCAAGTGGGAACCCCAGAACTGATACAGAATGTGGTTTGGGAACCCCAGATTGCTCCAGGAATGCTGGGTTTGGGGTGAAACCTGGTGCACATGCAGCAGTTTTGGGCACCACTTTGGTCAGGAAATGAAGGTGACAGTGCCTGAAAAGTCAGCTGGCAGTAATTAGTGGCTGATGCTATAACAGATAATAATTAGTGCCAGGCTAAGGAGCGTTGGGAAGCAGAGCAGCTTCTCCTGTGGTGCCCCAGTGTCCCCTGAGCGGCTCCAGTGAGGTTTTTGTGCTGTGGGATTGCTGCTGCCCCTCTGGGGGCCATTTGGGAACTTGTGGCTCCAGGTGGGATCTTGGGAGAGCTCTGTGAGGAGAAGGGAGAGGCTCTGGTGATTGCCAGCCTGAGCAAGGACAGTAATTCCCTCCAGGGGAAGGGAAGAGGCTGTGCCCAGACAAGCAGAGGGGCCCTGGGTGCTCTGTGGTGCTGATGGAGCTGCCAAGCACAGCCAAGTGCCTTTGCTTCCTTTTTCTCTGTGGATAACTCACAGAAAATCTGAATAATTTCATATTGTGTGTGCAGCAAAATTTGGAATTTCTGCTTGATGGCCACTGGCACCAACCTAGAAGCTTTTTATGATGCTGGAGGGAAAATGGCACCTGAGCTAAAGTCCTGGAGAACAAGGTGGAGGAAAACTGGTTGCAAACTGGGTGAGAACCATCAGGAATTGTCCTTTCTGGAGAACTCAGCCGTGTTTGAGCTGCACATTCATCTGCTTCTGTTAAAGAAACACACAGCTGCTCTCTGCCTGCATTTATTGTTTAATTCATTCATGCTGCTTGTTGGAAACACCATCGTTAGAGTCCTTCTGGGGCAGAGTTTGCTTTAAAGAAAACTCTCCATGGAAAAGACTTTCCTTTAAATTTAGTACAAAAGAAAAGCCCAACCAGTTTTATTTATAGACCAGGGCATGAGAGATTTTCAGTGTTCAAGCCAGTGCTCTATCTCTGTTTCTCCCATAAAAACATGTTTAGCATTTTTCTCATCCTACCAGAATAAAATTCTTTTATTGAGTTTTTTTTTTTCCCTTGCTAAAATGCAGCCACTTGAATGAATGACAAACAAATACTGGACTTACCCACTGAATGATTTTGTGAGTTGTGATTCTGTTCTTGGGTGACATGAGCTGGGTTTTGGTTATTCTTTAATAGACAATCTCTTACTTCTGTGACTTTGGGACAGTTTATGTACCTAAGGTTGTATTTCCCAGAGATCTGTACCAGATGTATGATAAATTTGGGAGTTTTATTAATATAGAAGCATCCAGAATTTCCTTGTGGAATGTCTGCTTGTAGGAGCAGTGAGAAAATGCCTAAATGGAGAAATGGTCAGAACTGTGGCCTTTCCAACAGCCTGAGTGATAAAATGACCAATTTCATAGCAGTTTGTGCTTAATGGGAGGGGGAAATGTTAAATTGGTTTGTTTGGTAAATTACAACGCTGCCAGCACGTCCTGGTTTCTATTTATTCATAGTAAAATGCAGAATTTTGGGTGTCTCTCTTTAAAGTGATGGTTTTCCCTTTCCTGGGGAAGGTGAGTGGTGATAACCAGGTCCATCTGTGAAAGATTAAAGGACGAGGTGGTTTCTGAGCAGGATTCTGAGCTGCTTTGCTGGCAGGGCTTTCACAGGACTCAGGGTCAGCTCAAAAAGGGCTGCAACCCATAACTGTTTAAAAAAGAAGTTGGGGACAATGGCAGTTTATTCCCTTGCTGAAATTTTGAAATTTTTCGATTTTACCATCTCTCAGTCATTCTTTAACCCTTGTTGTGCCCTGCCAGCCCATATTTAATGGCTGACACACTTCAGAATCAAATGTTTCACTGCCTGGATGGTTCCCTCCGCTGAGCTTTGTGACAAAATCACTGATTATGACTCAACTTCCCTTCCAAATGTCCAGTGTCTTTGTGACCTGTAACTGAGTCACACTCTAGGTTGCTTAAGAGAGGAATTTAAAAGCTTTTAGGAATAATTTTATAGAAAATATGTTCCCCATGTGAAGCAGTGCTGTCCCTTACAATGCCCCCGAGCACCTGGAAGTGTCCAAGGTGAGCTTGGACAGGGTTTGGAGATGAGTTGGGATTTAAGGTCCCTTCCAACCCACACCAGTCTGGGGTTCTGTGAATGGGCTGAACGCTGCTCTTGTCTGAGCCATTTCTGGAGGAATCCACGGATTTATGGAATGAGAGACCTGAGACTGCTGTGGGAAAGCTGGGGTGGAGCTGGGGAGGAAACCTGGTGGAAATGGGGCATGTGTTGGGTCACTGAAGCCACCCCTGTGCCAGGGCTTCAGCAGTGACAGCCTGTGGGGAGGGTGTGAGTGCCAGAGCGGCTCCAGGTCAGACACAGAAGTTCCCTTAACGTATTGAAGTCATTGTATGGATGATCTCACTCCATTATTTTTCACAGAGCTTCTCAGTTCACTCTATTTAACTTTATAATTCAGAGAAATGGAACCATTTCCCCATCTCAGCCGTACCAAGGGAGCAAAACCACAGCTGAGGGGCAGTGAAGCAACCCCTGACGTGTGTCAGGGCACTGGGAGGAGCCCAAATGAGAACATGAGGAGGGCTGGAGGTGTCTGTCAGGACAGCTGAGTTTGTGGGGGTGGGCTGTGCCTGCCTGGGCCCTCTCTGCTGTTTGAGGGGGTTTTGTTCTCCAAGCAGGAGCCCTGCCCAAGCACCCTGCACAGCTCTGTTATTGCAGAGAGGATAAAAGCCACCTGCTTACACCTATAATATGTTTTACTCCTGCGTTCTTTCACCAGGGAGCCTGGAAGTTGTGGACTTGTTTTTCCTGCAGCAGAGTGGGCTGCAGGAAACTTGGGCACCTTGGGTGCAACTTGGGCACAGTAAATGAATGAAACAGGATTTTAAGGGGAAGGCCTGATAAACAAGATGTCCTTTCTCATCAAACTGGCTTTGAGTTTGGAGCTTGCTGTGCTGCTTTTTTATAAATCACTGCATCCTTTATTCAGAAACTTTATTTCCTTCTACCAGCATGGAATCCCAGACTGGTTTGGGTTGGAAGGGACCTTAAAGCTCATCCCATTCCATGAGCAGGGCAGGGACACTTTCCACTGTCCCAGGTTGCTCAAAGCTCCATCCAGCCTGGCCTTGGGCACTTCCAGGGATGGAGCATCCCCAACCTGAGCCAGAATTGTTCATCCAGACTTTTGATTGACCCAGGTGTCAGCGTAACATTTTATTTTAATGCCAATTGTAAAAGCCTTTCTCTCACACAGGCTGCAAAGAAGTGTTCTCAGGTTTTTTGACAAGGAACAGTGAGAGTGACTGGTGCCTTCCCAACTGGGCCATTGCTTCCTCAAAATTCTGCTCTTTCCTCTGTTTTAGTACAAATCTTCTTGGGAATAACCCAGTGGAACATGAGTCACTGCAGGACCCAGCACTTGGGCGAGGTGGGCTCCTGGCTTATAAATGGCACAATTGTAGATACAGGAGTGCAAGGGCTGCTCTGCTTGGAAAGCTGGCTGGAAAATAGCGCTCATGAGGTAGGCAGGCATTTCTATCCACAGGAACCATTGGCTATTTTGTATATATTTGCATTTCATTTTCTAACCACACTTTTGGAGCTTGGTTTTTAACTATTCACTGATGAGCCTATCGGGGGCTGCACCTCACAACAAAATTGTGGCGTCCCTGTGGGGCTACCACAAGCTCTCATTTGGCCAATTTCTGGGCTGAGAAGCCACCAGCAAGGAGGAGAAGCCTGATGTTCTAGCCCTGCTAGATGCTGGATGTGTTATTTTTGTGTTAATGAAGTATGGAGGGGTCTGTGTGAAGCTGAATGCAGAGAGCAGAACTCTGTCAGAGTTTGGCCGCTGCTGTTTCAACCCAAATCTCTGAAAGGAATGAGTAGTTTGTTCTTCCACCTGTAAAAAAACCCCCACAATAAATGTGCTTTTGTGAGTGGAGAAGGATTTCTCTCTCAGTTCAGCTTTCTGCTCATTCCTGGGCGGTGAGCAGAGTCCCCCTGCCCTGGGAGGAGGGAGCTGGGGAGGAAACATTGCAGAGGCTTCAGTGCTCCTCCATGCAAATGAAACCAAAACCCTCCATGGCTCAGCACTGAGATTGTGGGCAAGGGAGAAACGAGGTTTAGCAGCCAGATCAGAGGAATGGATCCCTGTGATGTGTAAATTTTGTCTTTCACCTTCCTGGAGCTCTGAGCTGTCCTGTCCTGCCTTGCATGCTGTTGTCCTGTGTGTGAGGGGCTTTTCCACTCAGCAACTGATGTGACACTGGGGGGAGAATGTATTTCCCAAAACATTCTTTTCCGGGGATTAAAAGCCGTTTTAAAAAGAATTCCCACCTCGTTCTAAGCCATAACCACGTTTAAGAGGTTGTTAGTGGGACAGCAGCACACGAAGAGGGGAGACACGAGGTGATCCGAAGGCATTCCTGCTGTAATTCTCCTCAGCTTGGCGAGCTCTGCCCAAGGAATGAAGTTGACTCATTCTTCCTGGATGCCGTCCACCTCTCATGGAAATCGATGGAATTCTTTTCTGCTGCGTTTTTAACACATGTTCTTACAGTTACTTTCTCCAGCAAGCCCTCGTTTGTAAATCTACATGAACTCTTGGTTCCCTGCGGTTAAAAATATTATTTTTTCGGTAGTGATGGACCAGTCACTCCGAGAGTCCCGTAAATACTTTCCCATCTCTGGTTATGATCTGCAGAGCCGAGCACAGGAGCTCTTTGTGCTCTCTGCACTTACACCATTTCATTGATTCCGCCTTGAAGGTCAGCGGGGAGAGCCGGGCTCCTGCCGGGGCTTAGGGGGGGGTCCCCAGCATCGGGGCTGTCCCGTGGGGCGCACCGGGGGTCCCGGGGGGCCAGGCCGGTCCCCCCGCCCGGGCAGCGCTGGGGAGCGCGTCCCTCCCGCTGCCCGCTGCGCTCCCCGCTCCCTCGGGAGCGAGGGATGACGGCGACATCACCTCACACCCCATCAGGTTTTTGCCTTCCCCCCCGGCCCGTGAGTTATGCTCTGAGCTGCCTTTTTAAAGATTTTTTTT
>VWYI01037497.1:10051-23776 GCA_013399455.1 Anthoscopus minutus | reverse complement strand
GTGTTGATCCGCTAATTAAGGTGATGCGTAATTAGCGCTTCAACAAAAATCGCCGAGGATTTGAGATCACTTTACTCTTAATTTCTTTTTCTTTCCTCTCACATTCTATAAGTATAATGTATCAATTCCCCCACTCATCCCGCGTGGGTTTTTTTTTGGGGAAAAGCGCAGAGGGAACAACTGCAGGGCACGTCCCTTCCTTGGCCTGGGCAGGAACTTGGCAAACAGGGGCACCGAGCTGGGGCTGTGACGAGGGGCACTGGCTGCTCTCACCCGCAGAGCAGCAGGTCCGAGGTGCCAAAGAGCCGCAGGAGATGCAGGGATCGGGGGTTGGGGTCTGGCCCTCGCTCCCGGCAGCGCTCGTGGGTGTCCGAGCCGCTCGGATGAGGTGTGTGCGATGTCCATCCACGTGTGTTCGCATCACGGGGCACTGGCGTGTCCGCATAGAAATACAACTTTATAAAGTGCGTCAGAGAAAGGCACGTTAGCCTAATTTCGCCAAATTCCCGATTTCACTGAATTCCCGTTTCCTGTAGCACCTCCGTGCCGGTGCAAGACGTGTCTGTGCAGAGGCGTTCGTCTGTGGGGCTGGCAGCGCACATACAAAGGTCTTAGAACACGCAATAAAATCACAGCCACTGCACGGTCACGAACCAGAATGTTCTGTGCGGAAATCGCACTGAATCTGTATTTTAAAACCTTCCTCAAACACCTAAACCTGCCTTATTTTTAGGCTTGGCATCGGGACTGCTGCTGAGTGAGTCCAGGGGTAGCAGAGGAGGTCTTTAATGAGCTGGGGGGCTAAAAATAAAACCAACATTTTCCTGAGGGGCTGCTATTAAGAATACCTGGGGAAGCCCCTGAGGTCGGGAGGAGCTCGGAACGGCCCTGCCGTGCCGTGTTCAGCCGGGCGTCAGCGGCACCAGAGAGCCCCGAAAGGAGCAGGGCTGGGAGCGGCGCACCTGAAGCGCGCACGATCCCCGCTCCCTCGCCAGCAAAAGCCAAGGCAGCAACTTGGATTTCACAGCACGGCAGCGCTGTATTTCATCGCTGCCGCTCGCTGGAATGAGAGCCCGGCTCCTCGGGCGGCTGGGAGCGTTCCACGGGCGGGGAATTCTGCCGGAATTCTCCGGCCCCGCTGCGCCGGGTTCCACCTGCCCGCCGGGCTGCGGGCTCCAATCCCTGAAGGGAATGCCACGGGAATCTCCTGTGCCGCAGGGAAATCGCCTCGCCAGGCGCGCATTCGTGTTTGCAAAGCAGCCGGAGATTCTCGCAAGGAAAGGCCCTGTTGAGTGAGAAGTGTTATTATTGTGATTATGGCTATGATTATTGCGGCTTATGTGTTTTATAAAAGCTCTGTGCTATTTAATACGGTGCTTTAAAGACAAAGGCCTGAGAAGTTTGCAAACATGAAGGAGGTGAGGCTCAGGAGCCACCTGGATGGTGGGGAATGAGTTGTTGTCCTCCGGCAGGGCTGGGGAAGGGAGGAGGTGTGAGCAGTAACTTGTGCAGGATTCCTGCCCGCTCCTGGTGACAGGATCAGGAGAAAAATCCACATTTTCCAGAGCTGCTTTTGCCCTTTTAACCATAAAATTTACCTTCTCTTTATTTATCATTATTTCCCCCCTCTCGCAGCATTAAAACTTCTGTGTGAAATCGTTTCCAAGCCAGACCCTTTCTGTGGCACGGGGCTGATGGCACCTGGTATTGTTTGTGCCCTCCGTGGGCCAGGACAAGCTCAGGCTTTGTTTCCACAACTTTCTGCCTCTCCCCTCTTACTGGATGTGTTTATTTTTTCCCCCAGTTAGAGATTATTTAAATGACAAACTCGCGCGACTCCGAGCGCTAACGGGAAACGTCCGGATCCTGGCTGAGAAATGATTTTCTCATTCCTGCTTCCCAAAAGGTCTCGTTCATCCCAGGGTGGGGAGAGCCCAGCACATCAATAAATGCATGTCCACAGTGTCTGCCTGCAGCTGGGGATGGACACATCCCCACATTTATTCCAGTCTGGGTAACAGCCTGTTGATATGGCATCCCCCTCCAAAATTCCTGCTGGGCTCTCTGATCTTAAATACACCCCCTTTCTAAATGTTTTTTTTTAAAAAAAATTTCTTTTTCCTTTTTTTTTTTTTTTTTATCTGAAGGAATTTCAGGTCAGGGATGTTGGAGTGGAAAAAGATCTATGACCTTATTATTTCTTTTATTTTCCTAATGGATTTTCATGCATCAGCGCTACCTCCTCATGGCTGTTTATTTTCATTTTTATTGCACTTGGGTTTGGGTTGTGCAGCATCCAAATCCGTAACGGAGTGTCCCTGTCCCGAGGAGGATTTCTTCCTCCTCTTCCTTCCCTCAGTGGTGGCAGCTTCTTTGCTCATAAAAATGAAATATGGCTTTCATCCCTGCACTAAGCGTGCATCATGCTTCTCAATGCTCATACCCTGAATAAGGAGATTTTTTATCTTTGACTTTTTGGGGTTTTTTTCCCTGTAATTGGGAAGAAATTTCCCTGCAGTAAAGGATGTCTTGGTGGATAAGTTTGGAAAATGAACTCCTTTTCCATGGATTTAAGGGCTTCTCTGTGCAGAGGTGTGCAGGACAGTGAGAGGAAGGAAAGTTTCTGTTCAGAGGGTAACTGAACTTTGATCATGTGCCCTAAAAGAGGTGTTTTACCCAAATTTATAAAAAACAGTTCATAAGGTGGGGTTTTCTATACCACTGAACCCACTTCTGTGCTGCAAACGAGGCCACTGCTCCTCTTGGGGAGACATTTGCCAGGTGAAAATGGACTGAGACAGCCAAATTATTTCCAGTAGGCCACAGAATTAATGCTCCCATCACGGTAAATCTTGGTCTGTGCCGAGCTGGTGTGGAAAGACTTTGTCTTCTCCCCAGCATCCCCTTTTTGTAATTATGTTAGGGACAGGAGTGGGGCTGGCTGCAGCACTGCCCTCCCCAAAGCAGGGGCTGCACAAGCACGGGGGTGAAGTGTCAGCCCAAGAGAAACCAGGTGCTGATTTATTTTTGCCTCGATAAGTTTTACATCTTTCAGGTGTTTTGCTTTAAGGTTCGGTTTGGGAGGTGGTGGGTTTTTTATTTTTTTGACTTTTCTTTTTTTTTTATTCTTTTTTTCAATTTTATTTTTTTTCCTGCTCTGTTGTTCTTGGCTTAGGAACTCTCCCAGCAGAGACACAATGCCCTGGCCTCAACTATTGGGATCAATTTAGCCATCATTACCAGATAACGTTGTCAGCCCATTTGAGATCCATATTTGTTTAATAGTTAATGTCCTGGACAAAATACAGAGAGGTGGGGAGAAGTCAAACTGCCCTGAATGCTCTGCTTATTTTATATCCACTATAACTATTTTTGTCCATGAAAATTGGCTTAATTATATCAATGGAATGTTTCTTTTTCAATTCTGTAGGCAATTAGTCCATCTTGCTGGCTGCAATTTATTTTAATAAAAAAATAAACCAGTGGCGTGTTCAGTTCCTCATCCCCTGGGGACAAATGCGATTGGTGTGTTTAATTTCATTAACTACAATGCGGCCTACTGGAAAAATGTATAAAATCAGCTTTATACAGCTTAAACACTGGCATTTGAAACAAATCATTACTGCATTAGCTGTCACCCTGGTAATTCTAGAATCCAAGACAAAAATATTATAGCTGTTTTTATAACCCTCTGCAAATACACTGTTAAAATAATTTGTAATCATTTTTTAAACATGGCCTGATGTTTTCAGTTAAAATATCTTATCACCACCAGAGAAGGTTGGCTATTCATTATCGCGTGGAGGCTTTATTGAATGATTCATGGGTTGCTTCCCCAGCAGAAAATCCCCTCCTGTCTGCCTGAAGATCCCTGGTTTGGAGATGGACTCTCAGCACTCAGGATTTTTTTGCAGCCAAATTTGTGTTGCTGCAGTTGTAATCCCAGTTTTGGGAGGGCAAGCGCAAGGAGCAGTTTTGTCAGCAGTGCAGATGAGGAAAATTAAAAAATTCAGCATCATTTCCACCACCATCTCCCCTCCTACAGCTTTTCTTTCCATGAGACCCAGTGGGGAACATCCTAAACCTGCTCTGAGTGCTCCTGTGGGCTCTGAGGTGGGAGGGAAGAGCTGAGGCTGTGCCCATCTCACTCTGTGAACCCAAAATCAGCCCCTGATTCTGTGAGGTTCAGCCCAGCACAGCCAATCCGAACCCAAAAACTCAACACACTCAGATCCTGGTACTTTGGTTCCCACTGGACCCCCCTCACTCCACCAGGGTATTTTTCAGATGCCACAATCCAGCCACAAAATTGCTCTTTTTGATTTTTAAATGAATCTTTTCCCTGTGTGAGAGCACCCAGGGCTGGTTTGAGAGATGTGTAACCCGTGCCTCAGACTGGGCACAGCACCTGTGCTGCTCTGAGCCTAAACTGGTAAAACTCAGGGTTTCCTTTTAAAATGAGAGGCCAGATCCCCAACCCATGTAAATCAGCATCAACATCAATGAACCTAATTTTCACCAGCTGAGGACACAGCCCCAGAGATTTGTGTGCATGTGCATAATAAAATGTACAAATATGGGTCTATAACTGCTTTAAGGGGGTTCACTTCCAGCGGCTGCAGATCAATATCTGATGCAGAAAGGCAGTTTGGCTCGGGATGGTTTTTCTTCTTAACTTAAGGAATGATCAATTCTATAACCTCAGCATTTTTTAGACAGATTGCTATTTTCTGAAGTGGCAAGGACTTCCTTTCCAGGGGAGTAATCCACAGAGGATGGGCCACACTGGACATGAGCCATCTGCTCCCTTGCACGCACTCAGCTTTATTTATTTCTTCTCCCTTCCCCTGCTGTCATAACCAGTAGTTCATTTTCTTTCCCTATCTTTAACTTTACAGCAGTGGCACCTTGTTGGAAGTGATACCAATTTATTGTTTTATTGGTGTGGCAGGGCAGGGGAAAAAAAAATCAGCTTTATTCCCTACTTGGTATAAAATCACTTCAGGGGGACTAAAGAAGCCAGGGGAAGTTTCATCTCCTGGGTCTGGAGGACACAGAGTGGTGCCAGTGGCTGTGGAGGGTTGGGATTGGGATCACAGCTCTCTGTTGGTTGCCTGGGCTCTGTGGGGTGTCAGGAAAACTGCAGGATGAGGGGGGAAAAAGAGACTTTTCCATCATTGCCACAGAGCAGCTTTACCTGAGTTTAGGTGCAGGATTAGGCTGGGACCAGCTCCAGGCAAGGACTGGCCCCCAGCTCCGGGGCTGTGCTAGCAGAAGAGTTTCTTCTCTTTCTTGGGGGTCAGGATTTGTTGGCTGGAAAGAAATGCAGGAAGTTTGACCCAAAGTTTTGCTCTGAACATGGAAAAGTTGCAGAGTGGAGCGGTGGTGGAATGGGGGCAGCTCCTGGGCCCTGTTATTACAACAAAACCAACTTGGAGCACACTGAAACAACATTACCTGCTCCAGGATGCAGGAAAAGCAGGAATTTGGCATTTCACTGAGCTGACAAAGTAACTTTCCCAGCTTAAAAAAATAATTTATCCTCAGCTGCTCCATCTGTGAAATGGGAGGGATGCACTCACTGTGATTTCTGGACCAGCAATGTCTCATTAATCACTTTTGTGTTGGTCCAGCTCCCACCAAGGTCCTTGGGATGATTTTGTAGAATTTGCTGCACCAGGTTTTTCCCTTTTTTTTTGCAAGTTTCACATTTGGCTTAAAATCCTTCATTCCATCTCAGACACTAATAAAAAAAAGCTTTTGTTTACTTGTAGTCTGGCATTTTCTTTGCTTTCAGGACAGTGTTTAGTGTTTTTTATTTAATGGCAAATGGACCTTTTGGGCTCAATCATGTAAATGAATTTTTAAATGGCTGTGCTGTGAGTTCATGTAGTATAAAATCGCTCCACCATTTATTTTTTCTGTTTATAGAAAAGGACTGGTTTCATTTTATATTTTATTGCCTCAATGTGGAATAAAGAACCTGCACAACTTGAGAGCGATCATATATTTTATTTCAGAATTATCACATAGGGATAAAATAAATTTCAATCCCTACATGGCACAATAGGCAGATTTAAAAGGAGTTGATACCTCATGGAGAACTTTGAAAAGCCCTCTGCTCAGCAACAGTTCTGCTCATGTATCCCATACAGGAGAATAAAACCAGATCTTGCTTACTTTGGGAGTTCTTAAACATTTCCTGCTAGAATTCCCTGCAAGTCTTTATTCAGAGAAAGTTCAGGACAGAATTTGGTCCTTTGTTCCTGATAGTGTTTATTAGGGAGGGATTTTCTCAGGTGAGCCTGCAGGAAATCCGAGTTATCTTCACTGGTGTCCTCAAGGAAATGCCTGAGGAGCTACTGATGCTCCCTCCAACATTCACACATTCCTGGTTTTCCACACAGATACAACATTTGGGCACTTGAGACCTTCTAGGTGATTCTAGTGCTTCCTGAAATAATTTATTGTCTGGGGTTTATGATCATTTATATAAAAAGTGGGGGCACCTGTGAAGCAAAGAGGCACCAACCTGTGAAATATCCCCAGAGAATCCCTGCTGGGCTCCACAGCTGCCCCACGCAGCAGGTGGATGATGCAGATGTTCCACGTTTCCAAGTGTGATTTCATTTCCTCTCCTAATTCACTCTTGGCTTTTTAAAGTCCCATTTTCAGATAAAGAAGCATTTTTGGGTGGCTCTGGAGGGAGTGTGGGTGTCCCCAACGTTGGAGTCACCAACTCCATCTCCAGCCACAGCCAGAGGGTTTCTCCCATGACCAGGAGTCAACTCCCAGTTAAATATTGATTTTTGGAACAGCATTATCTGTTGCAGTAGATCAGGGGAAGGAGCCTGAGTTTAACACCCATCTATAAATCTATTTTTACCCAATGGACAGTAACCAAACAGGGTTTTTTATATTATTAAGCATTGTGGTTTAACAGTTTGGGAAATAAGTCTGGAGGCATTAACCAGAGAAAGCCCTGCTGCAGAATTAGTTCCACTCTGCAGCTCCTTGGTGTTCCTGTGGCTGTGATATGCAGGGGATTTGTGTTATATTTGTGTTCTGTTGGTGTTATAAGGGGGAATTGGGCTTTTCAGGTCAGGGATAGAGACCTGCAGGCTGGGCTGGGGGAGATGAGGTTCTGGTGAGTCCATGGCTCAGCCCCAATCCCACACCTGGGAGAAAAAGCACAGAGAAATGGCCTTTCCCACCCTCCCTGCCTGAGAATTCCTGATTATTCACTGCAGAATCCAGAGCTTTGATGAATGAGGCGGGGGGAAAGTGAAATACTGGGAGACCCCTGGAGCCCTGCTTTGGTTTGAGCCCTCTTTTCTCTCCCTGTGAAAATCCCAAGGGTGTAATGGGACAAACTGAGGCTCCTGCCCAGCTCAGCAGCAGGAACTGGGAATTCCTGGATGGAATTTTGCCTTTCCCCCTGTGCAGCTCTGCAGGGCCTTGAGGGAACCTTCCCATGGCTGGGCTGGCCCTGGGCAGAATCAAAATCTCACTGCTGGGAGCCCTAAACCTGCTGAGGGCCTTGGTGGTTCCTGGTGGTTTTCCCATGGACTTTGCAGGACTTTGGAGCAGGTCCTGGAGGCCCTGGAATCTTTGGGACATCTGTGGTGCTTCCATAAAGAGTTTTTGCTTCTGCCTGAGTCCCTGTGTAGCCCTGGTTAATGATTAACCACCAAGGGGCTGGGGTAAGATGGATTTATCTCCATGGAAAAAAAAATCAGCCCTGCCTTTGTCTCCACTTCTAAAGTTCTTCTGGTGTGATTTGGCTTTTAAATATTTGTAAATGTGCTTGTTGGGGTTTTATTATTATTGTTTTTTGTTTTAAATCTGCAATTTGTCGAGTTCTGTGTCTGATTCTTCCTAAATATCCCAGAGCAATGTGTGTTTCTGCCCCCTCAGAATCCCAGGATGAGTGTAAATGATCCCATTCCAAGGCAATGTTTTGGTAATTGAAGGCTGAAGAGACAGCCTGGAGGACTTCCATGTCAATATATATATTTTATATTTCTATTTCTAGTTCAGAGTCACAAGTCATGACTTTTCACGGAGTTTTATTCTTGTTTACAGTTGCATCTTCTTCGTTTTCTTTTTAATCCTTTCAACAACGTGACTCATGTCAAATGAGAAAAAGTCCTCCCTAAAAAACCAACCTGCTGATGTATCTACGTAGAGGTTAAAAATGGGCAGAGTGGCCATTTAGATCCTTGTGCCTCGGTGCTTGCATTAGAACAAAAAAAAAACCAACCAGCACTCTTGAAAAATTACTGAATTCTCCTTGCAGTGTCAGGTTCCAAGATAATGATGTGTCTGTGTGTGAAAATATTAAATTGCAATAACATGCAGAGTGAGTGGCTTTCTGAATGGGGTATTCAGTTCACAGCTTGGACTATACATAAAGCTAGTGAGTGACAGAATACAAATGGTGTCATAAAACATCAGGGGAATTTAGAGCCAGCCTCAATCTTTTTGATCTATATTCTATCTGTGGAGCTCTCCCCATCTATCTTTAGTTAATGAAACAGTTAAACAGATTTAATTATTTATCACTGTTTAATGTCAGGAGTTATCAAAACAGATTATGCTTCCCCCCACACACTTCAAGGTATTAGAAGGACTCTCAATGTCTTCATCCAAGTCTGGGATGTTTCCTGTGCACAGGTTTTTAAATGTTTTTAAGCCCCAATTGTTTGGTGACAGCAGTTGCTGAGTTTCTTTGCCTGAGAAAACTTTTTTTCCTGCAACGTGGCTTGTTTCTTACACTAACTGCTTTTATTCTTCCCAGAAAACGGAGGGAAATGAGAATTCTGTTTCACTTGAGATGAGGAATGGAACAGAGTGGGAGTGACCCACCTCTGATAAGGCCCAAAATGAGAGACAAAATGAAAAATCACCCAAATCACTGCCAAATCTTCTCTATTCTCCCTCTGCACCCCAAAATCAGCCCCAGCAGGTTTTGAGAGCCTTGTTAACCACAGTGTCTAAACGTGCTCTTGTGTCTTCCCATTACCCACCATGTGTGGATGTATCTAAAACATTTCATGGAATTTCTGACCGGCCCCTGCATCCCAGCCCCCTCTGGAATGCCGCTCCTACCTGTGGCTCTCCTGTTTGCTAGGAGGGAATTTCAGCACTGCCACCCCCCAGGAGGACACCAGGCTCCTGCCTCCCTGTCCTGTCCCTGCCAGAAGTGTTGATTGTCCCCTCCCAAGGCTGGCCTGAGCTGCTAAAAGCCCCCGTTTGTTCCTGAATCTCATCTGCTCATTCCAGGCTTTGGGATTCCCCCCTCAGCCCGACCACCTGGGTCTCCTCTATTGGCAGCTTTGATAAGAAATCATTCTTCTCTACCTAAGCTCTCCCTTTCCCCACGGTTTTAAATTGCTCCCCACCCCTGACAGACTACCCTCGTTCAAAGAGAAGCGTGGAGGAGGCTGCTGGTTCCACTCGGAGCCACGAGTCCATTACCAGAGGACTGAATCCTGTTGGGATCTCTCGGGAGCCTCCCCTCCTCGGCCCACCAGACAGAGTCTGGCATTGTGAACGCAAAGGGCAGGGGGATAAAGGAATCCAGCCCGGCTTTCCCCTGACAAAGAGACCTCAATACTTTTGTTCAGTGGAAAATGGAATAAAGCTGCTGGGTTTGCTCCCAAAGCCACCGCAGCTTCACGCCCAGAGGGCTCCGGCCTGGGGCAGAGCTGCCTGCCAGGGGAGAGGACTTTGCACGTGAAATGAGATGAAAAGGCCTCTCTGTGCCAACACCTGAACGATTTTGGGCCTTGCCAGAAGAATCAAAGGCTCCAGCCCCGGGTAACCCCCCCTGTGCTGCAGGAGAGCCCAGCTGCTGGAAACCCAACCCTGCCCGTGCCAGGCTCCCCTCGGCCTGCAGGGCCTTGGGGCCTGCTCCAGGTCCCACAGGGAAGAGCCACTGCTGGGCAGCCAAGTGATGTCCTTTAGAGAGCTCCCTGGGCAGCAGGATGCCACTTGGTTTTAGATGTAAGAGGTTTTGTCAGTGGGAAATGTGTGAACTCAATTTGGAAGCATTTACCCATCTGAATCCCAGACTTGCTGTTTGAAATGTGAGTTGGGGCACTAAGATCAAAATGAAGGTCAAAAATCATAAAATCTGAATGGTTTGGATTGGAAGGGACCTTGGAGATCTTCTAGTTCCAAGTCTTTGACAAGGCTAGAGGCACTTTCCACAGTCCCAAGGTTCTCCAAGCTCCATCCATGGACACTTCCAGGGATCCAGGGGCAGCCACAGCTTCTCTGGGCACCCTGTGCCAGGTCCCACCACTCTCAGAGGGAGTCTTCTATATATCCAACATAAATTTCCTTTCTTTTGATTTGAAAAACACACCTTGGATTTTTATCCATACCTAGACCTGCCCAGTGGAATAATTTTCCTCACTACAGCTTTTGCAGTTTTTGAGCTTTTCCCTGCTCCTGAGGGGCTGCAGCTCCCAGGGCCAGGTGCCACAGAGGTCACTCCTGCGGACAAAGCTTCCCCTTGTGCCACAGGGACATCATTTGTAACACCCCACATAACGGAGCCCATGACGTCACATTAGAAATGTTGATAAATTACTGATTATTACTTCAGATGTGATGCAGTGTGGCTGTAAATGCCCTGATGGGATGGAGGGGACGTGGCTGTGCAGGCAGATTTCATTTGGGAAGTACAGGCCTGGCTGTGTTTCAGCAGTGAGGTGCTGTCACAGAGTCCTGATGCCCCCGTGGATTTTTGCTGCCACTGCCAGGTGATAATTCCTGAAATATTTAAGTAAAAGATTGCCCCAAGGAGGATTTTTCAGTATTTTTGGGTCTTAAACACACAGAGCTGTGTCCCAGGGCAATCTCCTGGAAGGAGATGGCAGAGGGGACAGACGATGCCACCTCTAAAGGGCAACAGGGATTTTTTCTGAATGAATTTTATCTCCACAATTATTGTAGGAGCAGCTTCTGGCAAAAGGGGCCAAGTGCTGGAATTTTGCACCATGGGATAAATAGCAAGTGTCTGACTGGCTTTGCAGTGGGGGACAGGTGGGGTGGTGGGAGCTTCCAGCTGTAAAAGGCAAAACTGTTAGCAAGGGAAATGAACTATGAGAGTCATTTTGCAGTTGCAGGAAAAGCCCAGGTTCTATTTCTGTAACTTGACCTAATCACCATAAAGATCCATAATAACAGAAATTAGAATTAAACTGAATTAGTGGCTAAAATGAGATCTTTCACACTTTGCTGGCAACAGATCCATCTTCTTTTTTTTTAGTGTATTCTTCTTTTCCTTAGAACATATATTAGAAAATAGCTGTTAAAATGTTGATTACTTTAATTCCAGCCATCATTAATTTTGATCCCTTGTTAAACTCCAAACCTATTCTGCTGTGCAAACTTTTGTACAGAGGGTGAAACAAATTTGTGAAAAGATAAAATGATCCTGCTAAGGACCTAAAATTCAGACATTTATTCCTAGTATTTCTTGGTTTCAGTTCTTGTTTCTCTCCTTCAAAGAAAGAGCAGGAGCAACTTTGGTGTTCCCACACTAGAGAGGGAAAGAGCTGGAATTGCTGCTGAGGGATTTTTATTAAAACCTTGGTTACATGCAGATTAAAAAAAAAACCACAACCCACTCCCCCCACCTCAAATCCATCACTACCTTGATCCAAAGGGATGCTCTACACTTTACCTGGATAAAAACCCTAAGAAAAGCAAAGCCAGGTGTGGCCAGGGCAGATTTCCCTGGAGAGGGAAGAGGAAGTGCTGCTGCTTTCCGTGTCAGGGTGGTTGGGGGGATGTGCTGTGGTTTGGTGGGCAGCCTGGTGCTTGGTCAAAGGTTGGGATTTATTACCTTGGAGGCCTTTCCCAGCCTTAATGATCCCATGATTTAATTGTCCTTGGTGTGGGGTGGAGGGGCTGGCACAGCTCCTTTCCCTCCATCCCTGGAGCCACCCTCAGTTCAGCCCAATCTCCACAGGGAGAAACTGCTTCCCAATTTTTTCCTCTGCTGCAAGAGCACTGTGGCAGTGATTCTGAGCACAGATTTTCTGTAGGATGAACACATTTGGATAATTTGGAGGAGTCTGAGCCCTCAGCACTCACCAGAAGCAAGAGCCAAAGCTTCGGGAGTTTCCCCCTTCACTTGTGGTGCGAGTTTCCCCTTTGATTAAACAAATGATTCTCTGCCTAATTTGTCTATGCTGGCTATTTTTTTTTTATGAAACATGCACTTAATTAAGTAAGAGAAATACAGAAACATGTTTATTCTTGAGATTTATGCGAAAAATGAGAACCCCACTGAAATTTCCAGTAGTGAAGCAATTAAGTAATGGAATTCCACAGTATAAACATGGTATAATTCAACTATAAAACCGATGTCTAAGTAATGTTAATGAGCTGACTTGAAGCTACAAAGGCGCAAAAAGTTCAGTCACAGATGAAAATGGAATTTGTTCTCAATTATAAGTGAAAGAAAGTTGGTTTGATTGAGGGATAGGCTCCAGCTGGAGCCCCCAGATAACTTCCCCACGGTTTGGGCTGACAGGTTGCAGAATTTGCAGTGGGTTGTTTAAATCTTTGTCACAGTAACTACTGAAATATTCTATTTTTTGTTCTGTAACACAGAGCTGAGAGCCACAACTCAGGGATTGTGTCTGTGGGAAGCGGCTCAGACCAGACTGATGCTACAGCAAAGCTCCAGCTTGAAAGCTGACAAAATGTGGGGGTTTATTTTAACTTGAACTTCCAGTTTGCATTGAAATCTGGCAAAAGTTGGAGCAAACCCTGTAGCTGGCAAGTTTAATCCCTGTTTTCTGTAGAATCATCCCTTCTCAGCCTGTGGGAGCATCAGGAGGATGAAATGAATGAGGGCTCTCAATGGCACCTTCCAAGAAGTGAATTTTACTTGTTCCATGTTTCCTTCCCAGCTAATCCTGACCTGACTTTTTTCCCCCTTCTAAATTCCTATATATTTTGGGAAATCTCTTTTTCCAGAGCATTCATGAAGCAGTTTACTGTGGGGGGTGTGTGCACAGAGCTCAGGGTCACTCTGCCAGGCCCAGCCCTGCCTGTTCCAGTGTTTCTGGCCATGTCCTGGGGGCTTCCCCCACTCCCCATGCTCCATTTTCTTTTCTTCTCCTATTCCACTTCAGAATGTTGTTTCTGTCACCTTCTCAGCCCAGTAAATAGCACGCTGAAGATTTATGGGGTTTAAACTTTTAATGCCATAACAAGTTTTATATATTTTGCACGGCATTATTCAGACGTGTGATGTTATGGTTTAGCTCAAGTCCTGGTGCAACTGCTCCAAGGAGTTCCTTCCTTGTGGGCAGCTCCTCTTTGCCAAACTCGTATTTGCACTTGCTCCAGAAGAGGAGGGAAGGAATGTTCCATAAATGTTGCACAGGATTAAAGGATGGAGACTCAGAGCCTGGAGGAAGCATCAACCACAGTGGGCCTTTGAGAAGTGTCTGTGCTTCCTTCTCCTTCCTTCTCCTGCCTTCTCCTTCCTTCTCCTTCCTTCTCCTGCCTTCTCCTTCCTTCTCCTGCCTTCTCCTGCCTTCTCCTGCTTTCTCCTTCCTTCTCCTGCCTTCTCCTTCCTTCTCCTTCCTTCTCCTGCCTTCTCCTTCCTTCTCCTGCCTTCTCCTGCCTTCTCCTGCTTTCTCCTTCCTTCTCCTGCCTTCTCCTTCCTTCTCCTTCCTTCTCCTGCCTTCTCCT
>VWYI01037496.1:1303-60025 GCA_013399455.1 Anthoscopus minutus | reverse complement strand
CAGAGGGACATCCTGGGTTCCCACAGGGGTCAATCTTTCATAATGAAACTCCTGCTCCAGTGGATGCTTCATAAATCATTGTTAGGGAAACTTGCTTTGACAGGGGAGTGAAGTCATCTAGCATTCTTCACATATAAACAAGCAATTTAGGCTTGACCAAGATGAAAAAGGTGAGGAATTAAATTTCCTCACATAGCAAACAGGTAATTCTAGTGGGATAATTTACAGATTGCATTTCTCTCTTCCACTGCAAGCACAGTCAATGAAAGCAATGCAGGTGTATTTGATCCATATCAACATCCTTAATTACACCAATTTATTTATATCAACACAGCAGAACAGAAGAGTTTGGGAATTGGGACAAGAGGGTTACCTTTACTCCACAGGAGGAAGCTGAAATGTAACAGTAGAGCAAGTGGTGCCTCTGTCCTGTTTCCCATACACGACTCTGCAGGGTGACAAAGTAACCATTACCATCTGACTGCAACAGGGAAACTGAGATATGAGAAATAAGTACTGTGGTGACCTATTGCAGCATGTTTTTTGCTTACCATATTTTATTTAATTACTTTTTATATAGTAAAGTTGTAATCCCCCCCTCGTTATGTTAATATTTCAGTCCCAGGTGTACCCTCCTATCACCGCTGCCAATCCACTCTAGAAACTTCCCCTTGTTCCCAAATGCTCCCTGACCATCCCCTGTTCTTCAGTTCCTCATTGGTTTATGTAACCTTTTCCCACCCACTGTAATCCTTTATTGGTTTATACTTTGCAAACCCCTCCTTGTTCTCCTCCCCTGAGTTTCACCTCATAGGCTCATTCATCCTCTCCCCTTGCTCCTCCCCCATATATCAGTGGCTGTAATCTGAGATCTGGGCTCTCTTGTAGGAGAATTTCGAGACAACGAACCTTTTCGAAAATCCTATGAGAGGCCTCTCTCTCATCCTTGCTCCTGCCCTCGGTGTTTGGGTGTTCACAGAGCGTGGCTCTGAGCCAGCACTTGGGTCCAGAGCTCTGCTCAAGGCTGGCCCAGCCCTGGTGTGAGTGCCAGAGACTTCTGTCTGCTGAGCCAGCCACTCCCATTGCTATGACACTGTGGCAATGACCCACACAGTAAACTTGAATTCTTCCACTCCAGAACAAAGCTCTACCATTTCAGAACTGTAGTGACAACCGTGGTAACTTGCCATAGTTGCACCAAACTCCGTTTGAGCTATTTTTAATGTCATGTTTATGGAGAAAGAGAATATATTGAAAAGGCTCCATCTGTAGAACCCATTAACTAAAATTCTATGCTTGTACTGACAGTGCTTTTCCACAACAACAATTTCACTGACCTGTCCAACAGTATCAGCCTTTCCATTCAACTCTGATTTGTGTTGGAAAAAGTTGGTCACCAGTGCTTACGGATAGGTCACGACTTCACTTCAGGCTTCAGAAAACAAGCTATAGTATCTTCAGAACAGGAGTCTTCACAAATAATTAATTTTGTTAATTCTGAGAATTATTAAAAATCTGAAAATATAATTCTATTAAAATTTGTGTGATTATTTTTACTTTTTAGGCTACCAGGAATATATATGTTTAATTTTCAAACATATAAATATTTTCTACCCCTTCTCTTAATTTCCTTTCCCTTCTTTTTCTTCTTATACTCCATTACTTTTTAAGAACACAGAGAAGAACTGGTCAGGCACGAGTAAAGGCTGGCATTAATCATGAGATGCTGGAGTTCCTGAAAAGAAGGGAAAAATACAAAAACAAAATCACAATCAAGCCTGGACTTAAGAATAACAGAGTTTGGTCTGCTCAGGAGTCTGTGTTCACAGGAGAAATCTTGTGGCAAAGAGTTCTATAGAGAGGTGAGGCTCAGGATAGGACAGGTTTTCAAGGATCAGCTTCTCTGAACTCAGCAATAGTCCATCCCTAAAGAGCAGGATACAAAACAAAGGTAACAGCAAATGTCTTCAAGAAGACAAGGAACTATAGGACAGTCAGTCTTACATGAAGAACTGGCATTTTTAAATAAATCTTTACAGTAAACCTTTGACTACTGAAAGGGACTCCTTGGGCTTGGACAGGTTGCTCTGTCTTGTGCTGTGTTGCCTAATAAGGTCTAAAGGATATTTTTCACAGCCTCCACATCCAAAGATCTCCTCCTCCCTCACTCCACTTTGTGGTGTGTGGTTTAAGGGGCTGACAGGTCCATGCCAACTTCAGGGACAGTCCTGAAGGACTGCAGGATGCTGTTGGCCCATTTTCATAGAATAATTCTGTGGCTTTTGATATTTCACACTCATCCAAACAGGGTAGTGAGTCAGGGGGCAAAACAAGCTAGTACAGTTCCTCCCAGAATCAATTGTGTACACGGCAGAAATCACACTAACCATGAACACTGACTGAACAAAGAACTTTAGCCTTGTTTTACAAGTTTGTGGCTCCTTGTGAGCAGATTTTTGACATGAACATCAGACTTGTCCCACCTGCCAGCAAGTTGAATTCAAATTCTGCCCTTACATCCCTGATTTCTTCACTGTTCTGCTGCAGCTGACTGTATATTCTATCAAAAAATTTTAAATACAGAATGCAGGATTGAATTCTTTAAGATCAATAAAATCAATAATTCCGTGTAAGAGATTAAGTAATTACATTTATTAAACCTAACTCATCAAACTAGTTGCTCTTCTCCAGCTTGGAGCTGGAGTACATTTGTTCCAAAAATACGCATTCAAAAAAAAAACAAAAGCAAAAAACCACACACACAAAAAAAAAAAGAAAAAAACCAAAACACAGCAACAACAATGACAAAAAACCCCGTTTGATCACAGACAATTCAACTTGTATGTAGCTCCTCTTTTTTTTCCCACAAATGGTAAACCACAGTAAATCTACACTTTGAAAAAATAACACTAGCTCACAGGAAATACATTTTCTGAAGACATTAATTTAAACCAGGCAGGAAACATCAACTTGTCTTGAAGACAAGCTGAGGTCAAGAGCTGAGAGCTGCAGCTCAGCTGTGGACATGCTATTGATGTAGTGAAAAAAGTAACAACTGACCATGACCAGACTCAGGCATAAATATTTAATTGCTTTCATTCTTGTTGCAATGATTCAGGTGGAAAGTTAAGAAAGATTTCTCCAATGGCAACAGCTCTTCCATAGTCTTTCCACATCAAAATACTCTCTTCTTACCCACCCAAGCCTCATCCTTCATCTCCATGTACTGAATTTTAAAGAACTAATCACAAGCAGCTGATCAAACAAAAAAATCAAAATACTTCTGCAAGGCCATATGGGAGTTGAGCACATTCACCTCATTACAGTCACCCAATCAAGGTCCATTTAAATGCACAAGAGCATAATAAGCCACAGAGACACAAACCTGGTGCACATAAAATAACAGAGAGAGCGTTTTCCAATTATCAGAGGATGGATGTGAAATTCTGCATTGTTTTATTTCTGAAACTGTTATACATGAAAAGGTGAGCAAAATGAAATGAAAAATCAAGACAGGCAATTTGTCTTTCATCCTTTCATTATTTATCTTTTGTTTAACATGGGGATGAAGAACAATTCCACTCAGTGATCCTTCAATCCCTTCAAACTCAGGCCATTTTATGACTCTGATTCTATGAAGTAAAATATCCCTTGCAGAAGTGGCAGCTGTTTAAAAACAAAGCAAGAGGAAAACCCCAACTCACCTCCTCATTTTATCATAGATAGAAAGACCTGTTAAACCATCCACAAATATTAGAGTAACATGAAACTAAAGTGTAAAAAGTAGCCTTTTTATGTGACTTGGAGAGTTGGGGAGAATGTTTGTGAAGAATTGCTATTTCTTGATGGTGCAACGTCTGTTATAAATAAAACCACAATCTGTAGGAGGCAGCACACAAACCAATGCACCCTCACATTCGTGACCAAACCAAAGCCCACACCAAAAATGCAATTCTGTGAATGCAGAAAAGCAAGAGTACTGCAGTACTTCTGTGTGGCTGAATAAGAGTCCTTTGCAATAGGCCTTTGCACTGTAGCACTTTACTAGATTTCAGAGTTCAAAGACTCTTGAAAAGCTCATATTGCTCATATGCGGTTTCAGAAAATTCCAAGCATGGTGAAGCCAAATCACACCAGCAATATTTACTATCTCTGCCTCCTGTTGTCACTTTTTGGACCACTTCTTTCACTCTCTGCCTGCTCTGGACAGGATTTCCTCATCCTTACAAGATCTGTTGGATCTAATTCAGTCTATCAGTGAAAAGGTAGTCAGATACCTGAAGAAGACAGGTATAAGAGATAAACTTATGTGCATTGGAAGATAAGCTACATTTGAGAAGAACAGAGAAACAATCCACCAGTAACTAACTAAATTATGCAGATGGCCCTGTCACCTTTGAGAAAATTCAATATAATAATTAAAAGTCAACATTTTTGATGAGAACAAAACATTCTAATTCAACTAAAACAAAGTCTATCACTAAAAACTGAAAAGCCATGATTCTCCACAAAACTGTAAAAAATTTCCACCAGGCCCTCAGTGGGTTCACTAATGCGAAATTCATGCATGAGTCTACATTGATCCTAAAATGGTGACTGCTGTTGGAAAAGATTTCTCTATAGACTACTTAAAAAAGCAGGGAGAGCAGTTAAACTAGGGTAACTCCACATGCACAATTACATTTATGCCACTATAAAATTTATTATAATTTTGATTTAGTCACTTCCAAACCAACATAAGCTAACCTGAGGAAGTCAAATCAGATTAAGAATACTTACATTCTTAGAATGAATAAGACAACTCTGTTGAAGGGAAATGAAATTATGTGTTATCATACAGCAGGAAAATGCCTTTGGGCAAATTCATAAGCAGGGTCTTGGCACATTATTTGCTTGCAGAGGAAACCAAGTAAATATTTTGTTAGAGGCTGTGAGGTGCTTAACATCTGAATTCCCAGAGATTTCCTCGATCAGAGCATTCAAAACAGAAATAAAATATGAGCATTTGGGTAAAGCAGAGCATTGCTTTCTGTGCTCTGAGAACAGTGCTGCATTTGTTACCTTTAGCTCTCTGTTTAACAAGGCTCCCTGTGCATTATTTGTCAGGTCTGCAGCAGCACTGGGGATGCTTTCACAAATCTGGGATTGTATTACCTGCCACATACCCAGTTTCCACAGGCAAAACCTTTCTGAATATCCCACTCTTGAGTGGGAGGTTTGAACCAATCAAATGGTTTTTTAAATGAATAGTTTATTGAACAAAGATAACTGTGAATTTGACCTATTTTACCAGGTAGCTTTGAACTAGTTTTCAAGTGAGGGAAAGAGAAAAGGAGGTTATTATTTTACCATCTGGAAAAGAAAGTATCTCAATTCTCCAGGTCAGCTGCATTACATCAACTAGTTTATGAAGATCCAGGTGGCAATTAACCAACATCATAGGAAAAGTCAGAAAGCTGACTGCTCTCTCTTGAGTCGACTTTGCAATGTCCCAGTGTATAGTGGTGACACATGTACTGTATGAACTCACATAACATTTATTTATGGAAGGAAACATAATATCCTACAAAGCCCAAGTGACTTAGAAAAAAAACTGTTTCATTTGTGCTATTTTGCATTAAAAATAAAAAACTTCTTACCATTGTCTTTGTGAGAAGACCAACAAGTTTGGAGGGAAACCAGAATGGAAAGAGCCATGCTAAGTAGGGGGATGCTGAGTGAACACTGAATCCACTCCTCACACAGAATGGAAAAATTATTCCTTTAATGTGCATTTAGTCTTTTCACAAGGACCTTTAATGCTCTAAGTGTCAAAATAATAAGAGAAAAAAAACCCTAAGATACTGTTAACTTTAGAAATCACAAACAGAAGTGAGAAAATTTGTTTCACAGACTGATTCTGCTTCTTTTTTTAAATGAAAGCAAAATAGCCACAACTTCCAGTGCCTCTAATTTTTTTACAAAGTCTGCATGTCTGAACAGCAGAGGACTGCCACCTCGAGACTGGACCAGCCAGAGATGACATGGCAAAAATAATATAAGGACAGGCACAATTTGATGATGCGAAAATAAAAGACTAATGGCAAAACACCAAACACACAATCTGCACAAAGCAGAGGATGCACCAAAAGGGCAGGTTCAGGGTGTTAGAACACCTCATATGGACTAGGATAGGGGAGGAGTTTGAGGGGTGAAGAGGGATAATTACAAATATTCAAAACAGTAAAAATAAGCCAATGACAACAGGGGATATCAGGGAACTTTCTACTAATATATACATAACTTCAAACAAGGGGCAGTGTAGGTACTGTTTTTCTCACCATGACAAGGAGCAGTTCTCTCATGGCCTTCTACTTGGGTTTTCAGTGACCCCCCAATGCATGTCCATTAAAATCAATAATCAAATAAATTCAGACAAGCTTTGTAGTACTCACTTGCACAGAGCACACTGTCCACGAAGATACATAACATTTGTGTAACAGCTTCTACATCCACAGATATGAATGGTTTTGTTGTTTTTGTTGGGCAAGGAGGCATGGGGGTTGGTTGTTTGTGGGTTTGTGTGTTTGAATACAGTGCCCATGATCCCATATGAAACTAAAACACCGGAGAAATCCCAGAAATTTCTTGAATACCACCCCAGCATGTTCACCAGGACATCTCCTCTTTCAAATATCCAACTGCTGCATTTTCCTGGGACAGAAAAGATAGGGAAAAATTTCCAGAAACCTCATGGTGGGTTGACTCTGTCTGAATGGCAGATGCACATCAATCCACTCTACAATTTCCTCTTCCTAACTGGACAGGGGAGAAAAATATAACAAAAGGCCCCCAGGTCAAGATAAGGACAGCTAGAGATCATTCACCAATTACTGTTACAGGTAAAATAGACTCAACTTGGGAAAAATTAGTTTATTGCTAATCAAATTAGGAAGTATAATGAGAAATAAAACCAAATCTTGAAACACCTCCCTCCACCCCTCTCCTCTTCCCAGGCTCAGCTTCACTCCCAATTTCTCTCTCTCTTTTCATCCAGCATGGAGAATGGCGGTTGTGGTCAGTTCATCTCACATTGTCTCTGCTGCTCCTTCCTCCTCAGGGGAAGGACTCCTCATAGTCTTCCCCTGCTCCAGTGTGGGGTCTCTCCAAAGGAGACTACATCCTGCAGGAATTTTCCAACATGAGTTCTTCCCAAGGGGTGTTCTTCATTAAGTGCTCCAGCATGAGTCCCTTTTCCATGAGGTGCAGTCCTTCTCCAATGAGGGCTCCTCTCTCCAAAGATTCTGCCAGGACTCTCCTCCAGCCCAGGCTTCCCTTGGAGTCACAGCCTCCTTCAGGCATCCCCCTGCTCTGGCACAGACTCCTCCAGGGGATCTCTGCACGCCCCTGCCCTCCAGGGGCTGCAGGGGCTCAGCCTCCTCTCCATGGTGCATCTCAGGGGAATCTCAGCTCTGGAGCCTGGAACAGCTCCTTCTTCTCTTGCCCTCCCCTGGGTGTCTGCAGAGCTGTTCCTCTGACATTCACACTCCTCTCTTTCACCTGCTATTGTACAGTATCCTTTACACTTTCTTAAATATGTAATCACAGAGGTGCTACCAGTGCTGCTGAAGGGCTCAGCCTAGACCAGCAGCAGGTCCATCATGGAGCTGGAGGAAGCTTCAGGCATCTTCTCACAGAAGTCTCCTCTGCAGTCCACCCATCACCAAAACCTTGCCACACAAACTTGACACTCCTTTAACTCAAGCCTCACATTACATTTCCTACAGCTTCCTAAACACTTTCTATTCCCAAATGTCCACTGGCAGAATGATACCAACAGGATGATTTAACAATAATGGTAATAGTTTCTTGTGTCTGACATGGAAAAGAGATTTTATAGATATTTGAAGAACAATGGGATCCCGTCCAACATATGCACCTCGTTCTCAGCTTGCAAAATATTTAGAAAGGGAAAACTCCGAGATTTCTTTCTCCTTTACCAAAACATGAAAAGATCAGAGGATTGTGTATTCCCTCACCAGGCTGTGCACATCAATACCAGCAACATCAGCATAGAGTTGAGGCACCACTGGCTCAGGCACCTGCAGCACTGTGTGCCCATTGCTGGTCTTCATAGCTGTTTTCAGGGAGCACAAGAGGTGTGCTGGAGAAGGCCGGTGATCTGCACTCCACTGCCAGCAGGACTTCATGATGCAGTACCTGTAAATTATGAAATTATGTCTTGAAAAGAAATGTACTTTAGATCTTCCCTGTGGATACTTTGTTCATTTCCGATAATATCCTTACAACTTAAAGGAGAAAAATCATTCCCCAGCAGTGCTGCACCTTGCAAGGAGGCAGTGGAGCAGCAAAATGCAAGGGCACTTAAGGAAACAGAAACAAGTGTCACTTTCAAGAGAAGGACAGAAAGGTTTTGGCCACAAAGGTTTTATGCAGCAGCAGTCAGTAAGGAGATGTCGCAGACACAAATATCCTCAGCTATTGGGTTACTCTAGGTGTCGCCTAGACTTAGAAATCTTGTGTAAAATCCCATTTCCTGTGTCTCACTTCCATTTAGCTCTGCCAACCTCATGTTAAATTGTCCATAAAGCAAGTGGCTTACATGGCTTGCTGGCAGCTCAAGGGCTGCTTCATAATGTTCTGTTTCTGCAGGTATGATAAGATGTCAGAAGGTGGCACCTCAGGATATGGTGGAGCACCTGGAATGGCAAAAGGAGCAATGGTAGAAAACTCTATGGCAATGGTTGCAGACAGCAGCTTTTGTTCAAGACTGCCTTCCTTCCCTACCAAGATCTAGGTTTTTTCCTACCACAATTCACAATAAAAGAAGGTCTAAAAGGAATTGAAAATACTTTGCAAATTGGAAAAAAAAACAAGCTGTTGATTTAAATTGCCCAACTTTACATTCTGAAATTTGAGATTCTGGGTCTTGTTCATTTGCTGCTTCCTTTTGTATTTTTTTTAATTTGCATTAAATCTTCTTACCTAACGTAATCATTTCATACAGTAGAATTCCAAAAGACCATCTGCAAGAAAAGAGAACAAAATGATATTGTTTGCTGGCTTAAATAGGTAAAAACAACTAGACATGGCTTGCAGACAGAAGAAAGCACGAGCTGTAAGTGAGTGTTATGCTGAAAGTAGATCTGCCTTCCTGTGAACTTCAGGACATGAAACCATACATAAAGGAGTGAAAGAGACAGGTCTAACAGACAGGTGAACTTCTAGTCCCAAAAAGAAGCCATACATGTCTGCCTTGATGGTAGGGGGTCTGCTCAGGAGCCTCTCTGGTGCCTGCCACTTGACGGGCACTTTCCGTGTGACCGAGCTGGCACCATGTGTGTGAGTTTCGTAGGCCAAGCCCAAACCACAGAGCTTAGCAGTGAAGTTGTGATGAAGAAGGACATTCCTGGCAGCAATGTCACCATGGAACAAGTTCTTTTTTTCAAGATAAGCCTGGGAAATTGGAGAAGAAAAAAAACGATGATTTTAAACAGAAATTTAATTGATAGAAATTTTCACTGAGTTTATGCTTGTCATCAACATGTGGAGTAGAGACATGTGCTCACCAACATAATGGAAGCATATTTTAACAAAGCTTTTATTCTCAGTGCTTAGGCTAAGAAGACTTAAGCCGCCATGCAAACTTGTGTTGCAATGAAGCAAGGAAAAAATGCAGCCAACATAAGAAGACTTACCAGAGCTGCTGCAACCTGCTGTCCAACCTCATATACCTGCCTCTCAGTGAGGTCATAGGGGACACTATCCAATGCCATTACATCCTAGAGACAGAATAAAAGACCTTGGTGCAAAGAAATGCCACAGCAGTAGGATAGCAGGGAATGTTTCCTTCTAATCTATCAAATCTTAAGCTCCTCCTTCTCACAATTGCTCATAAATTGACTGAAATATAAGAGGATGTGGACAGGTGCTGCTGATGGTGTGTTGAGTAAGACAAGCACACTAGAGACAACTGATGAGAAAATTGACATATAGGGAAAAAATGAATAGGTTAGACAGAAATTGTCAGAATGACAGCGAAGAATGACAGTCCACACAAGTGAATGAAAGATATCTTATAATTTAGAATCATGAGTAGAAAAGCACATTTCTAATATATGAATTGGGTACCTGGTATGAGACTAACAGTCCATCTCTCCTACCACCCTGCCTGTAACAGTAAGAGAGAGAAAGATGAGAGAGAATAAGGTAAGCACACAATGTTCTTCCTGTGCCATTTTACAGACCACAGGTATGTTCTATGTAAAACTTCCTGAGATGGTTATGGTTTCAACATGTTCAGTAATCTTTGAAAGATTACCTTCCATAACTGAAGTCATATGAAGTGTCAGTATGCACAGCAGTCAGTGGCAAGACATTCCATTAGTCAACTCCTCACTTCATGAAGATCCAGCCCCATTTGTTTGTTTTGAACATGACACCTACTAGCTTTCTTTCCTACCACCTGGGCCTTCTGCTGAACAGAACAGGAAGCAGTCCTTCTGTATTTAGAGTTTCACATGTAGGAGAGTGAGGTAACACAGTGATGTAACACAGTAACAACAGAGTTGTTTCTGTGCCTTTTCTAACAATGAGTCATAGAATCACAGAATATAGAGTTGGAAAGCACCCACAAGGACTACACAGTCCACCTCCTGGCCCTGAACAAGACATCCCAACAATCCCACCCTGTGCCTGACAGTGTTGTCCAAACACTCCTGGAACTCAGACCGCCTTGGAGTTGTGACCATTCCCTGGAGCACCTGTTCAGAGCCCCACTACCCTCTGGGGTAAGAATATCTTCCTGCTGTCCAATCTAAACTTCCCTGATATTTGGGGTCTCTCTTGAGATAACATCTTCAATGGACTGCATATTTTATACTATCAGATCTCATCCCATCAGATTTTACCCCTCAACACCAATGGGCAGACATGAAGCCATCATTCATATATGTGAAACTTCCTCCTGTGCATTATTTCATTTTTAACTATGCTGAATTTCATCTGTTCTTTTTATTGACAAGTCTCTCAATCTTGGAAAATCCTTCTGCAATTCCTTTGGGTCAGCCCTTGCCTTTACTGGCTGGAATCATCAGCAAATATCATCACATCACCGTCATCCCATTTTTAGGTAATTAATACATGCAATGAACAGCACCATGCCCTAGATAGCTGACCTCCCTTTGGTGCAAGTATCAGCTTTTCATTTTTATGTTCTATTTCCTGGATTTTGCCAATTAGTTATCATCCCATGACCTTCCCCCTCTGTTGCAACAGCTCTGCATTCTTAAAAGCATTTTGAATGAGACATGATTTAAAACTTCAGGTAGCTGTATGAATTTATTCTAATTCCAGTACCTGCAATGCCCTTCAATGGTCTGCAAAGTAGGACTGGTGTAGACCTCTGGGGCATGGAAATAGTTTAGATTGATATACAGGGATGCATGAGATGAAAAAAATAATTTATGACTTATGGACAGATATGTACCTAAGGAATTTAAGAAGCTGTTTTGTCATCACTTCTTTTGACTCACCTTCCGACATGTCCACAGAAATGTCAGCAAGTCACCAAGAGACACATCTTCCATGATCATATAAAGTGGGAGCTGGTCTATACAACATCCAACCAATTCAGCCAGGTTCTCATGATGGCCAAGATTTTGATGGAATTTAATCCTTCCGAGGAAATCCTTTACTTTCTGGGGACTAGCCGGGTCTGAAAGAACAAAAGAAAACAAATTTAAAACAAAACAACAACAAGCAGCAAAGAACAAGTTGACAGCTAAAATCAAAAAGTAAGCAAACTTTAATCCTACCAAGACACTCCTACAAGAACATCTCAGACTTGCTATACCGACAGAGCTTCTTCTTGCCCAGTACCAATGGCAATTTTCTGCCCAGCACCATGTCTGGGATACAGAGACTGTACCAAAGTGGATCCTGACCATGGGCCTTACCTTGCAAGGCTTTCAATACCACAGTCTTAGTCTTCCCAGAGCTCCCAGTTTCCAACTGTGCCCTGTAGATGCTCCCATAGTCACCGAGTTTTATCAGCTGCAAGGTGTCTGGTAAGAGTTTCTCTCGTGGTATCTCTAAGTCTTTCAGAGTCAAGGATGCAGAATTTAGCAGGCTCTCCACAGATTTCTCACTCAGCTGGATGTAGCAGTTCTCTGTTGAGCAGGGTTCCTGCTGATTCCTTTTCGTCACTGACAAAACCAAATGCATATGATGCATAAAACCAGACAGATGAACTCCCGCAATGGGTGGCAGTGCTCATCCTTCTATGCTCTTTAATTTTTGCTCGACAGTGTTTTGGAAATCAGGGCAAAGTAAGGAACTGTTATTATATCTTACTTATCCTGGCCCTTGAAGAGGAGAAAGAATCTATCTCCCACTCTATTTGATGAAAAACAGAACCAGTCTAGAAATTTCTCCCATATTTAACTACACAGCCCTTATAGATAAGACACATTTGGATTTCATTCCCATGTGCTCAAGCAATGAACATTTTCTTTCATTAGCAGTTCTCAATTATTTCTCTTAATATAGGCTCAAGAGGCTGTTTCCCTCTACATACCCCAAATCAGTTCAGAACTGTATTTTCATTTCCATACAACCACACATGTACCAACAAATCTTTTTCTACTCCCTCACCAGTCCCTGTTCTACTTCATGTTGTCTCCATAGGAAGATGAAGACAGCAGCTTGAAATTAAATTTCTTAAATGGTAGTATAGAAAATAGATTAACCAGGTGTAATCTACATCAAAATTACTATCAGTCATAACTACCCCAGTAAAACTCTCCTTGCAACAGTTTCCAGGAGGCTGTTACACATATACACTTTTGCAGCCCTTGTGATGTTCCCACAGCATGTTAAATACCCTGCATGGCATGATGCTTTAGATTTTCTCAGATCCATTTACACTACAGCTTCCACTACTGCTGCTGCAAAATGGAGTAAATCAGGGTTCCCTATTTTTCTAATGTTTACTGGATTGCTGAATACCACTCAGGATCCTCATAAGTGGTTTTGCTTAACAAGCTCAAGCGATGGGGAAATGAAATTGGCTTCTGGCCACTGAAACCAATACCCTTTCCTCTGGTTGAAAAGCATTTATTTTACCTTGTTTTCCAGCTGATGCTGATTGCTCCTGCTTTGCTCGGAGGCCACGGCAATGGAGCCAAAGGATCACAGTGAGCACAATGACAAAAAGCCCCACCAGGAGAACTGGGACAACGATCACTTCCGTTTGATGTTCACGCACAACTGTCAGCAGAGAAAGAAAATGGAAAACCAAGGAATAAGCAGCACACTGATTCTGTATAACCAAGTAGCAACAATCCATTTCAGTAACTTTCAACCCCAAAAGTGTGTTCCATCCTCTGGAATAGCTGAAGACTGTTAGTGCTGGCATCTTGTTTTTCAAAGGTGCTGAGTACCTAAACTGCATGAAAACACTCCCAAACCTAAGGTCACTTATTCAGATGTCTTAATACAGAGGCCAGGAATTGTAGCCATTTGAAGCATCAGCAGAACAGAAACAGCATTGCCAGCAGGACAACAGTGAGATAGGATGGGTTGGATATTGCTATATCATCACGTGCAATTACAGCTCCAGCTCCTCCAGTAAAATTACATAGAGCATTTTAAAGGAAACTGGGTGTGGTCACCTTTCGAATTTGACTGGAAGACACTGCTATGTCTATGATAGACACAACTATCTTTCTCATGTCCCTAGATTAGGAGGTGGTTGAGACCATTTTCCAGCTCCCAAAGATGGCATAAAGTCATGAAATCAAAATCCCATAAAACTGGTCCTTTGGGAAGCTGCAGGGAATCTTTAATGCCTGCTGTACATCTAATTTGAAGTAGGAATTCTCTAAAATGTCTGAAATTATGTAATTATGTCAGTTTAATCCTGCCACAGAGGCTTTATCCCAATAAACATTTCTCCCCTGAAACAGAATGCAGGGAAAGCTCCATCAAATCTTGTGTGGGCTGAGATGCAGGTAGAGAAGGAGAAAGGGCTTGGCACACTTTTTAGTGAAGCTAAATAAGCATGCATAACCTTATTAAAGGAATGTGTGAATCTTACCACACAGCTTGTCATTGCTATTGCAGTCCAGCAGCATCCGTGATAATCTTTTCACATCCCCTGCCATGTTCAGTTACAAGCAAGCAGATCTCCAACCCCCACTTCCTGCAGACACATAAAGAATAATAACAAAATTTATTAGTGGAAAGGATGATGATGAAGCAACAAGTGAAGTGAAAAGGAAATTTTCTACCCCTTACAATCAGTGGCTGCATGAAGCAGCACTAGGATCTGAAGGCTTAGAGAATGACACAGGACACCCAATATCACATCCTATGGATCATGCATTGCATGACCAGAGAAAATTTAGAGCTAAGCTTATTCTACAGTGCTCCACAAGCAAATAAGGACCTCTAGGCCTAAAGGCTGGCATATGTACAAAAATCCATATATATGAACTTAATTATATTTAAAGAACATACATATACACTCATAGCTAACACATTTTATTGACGCCAGAATGGTTCTGCATTTTATCTCCTGGTCCATTACAAGTGAACAGATCAGCAGCATGCATGGAAAATGTCATTCTTGACTACAGTCCTTGCCACAACTCCTACTGTTGCTGTACAAAGACAAGGAGAAAAAAGAGCTGTCATTAGGGGTCTCTGGTACCAAATTCTGAGCACTACCAAGTCTGTAGGTATTCTGGAGCACAACATCTGCAACTCTTCTCAATTTGTAGCTGAAAATCCAGAGCCTGTACAAGCATGCACCTTGTTTAGTCACAGCTTCTTATAAACGTTGCTAAAATGTAAGACTTAACTTTCAACCCCAAAACACCTAGAACATTTTATAGGAATTGTGAATTTTGTACAGTAAGCACCTACTTTGTTTTCAGCTATGAGTTTTAGGCAATTAACCTCGATGGCGAATATAGGGCATTGATTTCACGGAATTTGGTGATGAAACATTTAACAGTTTGTTCTCATGTTTAAAATTAATGAGTGAAATTATTCTTTACCAGTTGCACAACAGAGGCAGCAGAGAGAGGGAAACTGAACATATCTGTGCTTTAAGGTATCATCAAAAACTTGTTTCCTTTTTTATTTAATTTCATTCTTAATGTACTAGCAGATTTACCTGGTTCCAAGGTGTGGCTACACCAAGAATCCAGTCAAAGGGGTAGCAATACAGCAATAATACCAAGCTTTTCAGGTACACTCTGAAAGCAAGCACACTAAAACAACCCACCTCAGCTAACACACATGAACAGTCCAAGCTGTTCCTGACTTAGATTATAAGACTTAAGACTTGCTAATGGCTTTGTACAGATGCTTACTAGAAATGCACACTGACATTTAAACACCACGCATGGACAAGCACACAAAAGCACACACCTCCCAATTTGTGCTTACAGAAAGAGCAGCAAAGATCCATGGAAAAAGCTCAGACACAGCAGCCTTGTCTACACTGGTCACTGTCTGTAAAAAGTTTCCTCCCTACTCTTTATGCACCTGTCAGCAGTGATGCCAGTGGGTGGCACTCATGTTTTCCAACCATACTCAGGGCAGAATCATGGGATCCAGGAATAAAAACACTGGCAGTCACTGACGCTTTATTTGCCCTGGCACTCCCACATGCTGCAGTTGCTTATGGAGGTGATACCACTGGAAAAGCTTGATTACAGAGCCCACTTACACTCTATGTCTTTATCCTCTCACAATACTCAGCAAGCAGAAAAATAAGTTTTGCTCAGTAAGGTAATTCTGAAGTGCCTTTCAGTGGTACTTTTCAGGCCAAGACCAAGTAAATTCCCATACTAGGCTGTTTCTGCAACTTACTTGTCTAACAGTAACATCATTGCAGTTCTTACATTCTTGTCCTCACAAGGAGAATGGTAACGCAGAAATACACAGAACTTACATTATACGCTTAATATTTTTTGCAGTGGGAGACACATGATCAAAGTTATGTGGCACTTACATGTTCATGTGCATACTCAACACAGAGCAGGACTACTGACAGTGCTCAACAACTTATTTCATTAGATGAAAACATTTTCCCAGTACCAGGACAGGATAAAGGAAACAAAAATATCTTAAAAGGTTCAAAATCTGTACCTCACTGGCATTCTGATTTTGCTTGCCTGTGTGTTATCACTGTATCAAGATCTGTGCTGTCTAGATCATGTGCACACATACACTGTTACCTCAATTCAGAATTTACATTAGAGAATTTGTGCAATTTCAACTAAATGCCAGCTTATTTATTCCACTGGATTTTTCAATATTCTTTTACACAGACTGAATTCCACTGGAATTAACAGAATAATAAAGGTTGGAAAAGACCCTTAAAATCATAAAGTCCAACAGTCAACCCAGCACCATTCGCCATGTTCACCAGTAAACCATGTCCTCATACGCCAGATCCACAGGTTTTTTTACATTTCCAGGGATGGTGACTCCACCAACTTCACTGGGCAGCCTATCCCAATGTTTAATGACTCTCAGCAAAGAAATTTTTCCTAATCTAATATAAACATTCCCTTACACAACTTAAAGCTGTTTCCTCTTGTCCTGTCCCTGTTCCCTGGGAGCAGAGCCTGACCCCCCCCACCAGCTGTCCCCTCCTGTCAAGGAGCTGGACAGAGCCAGAAGGTTTCCCCTGAGCCCTCCCAGCTCCCTCAGCCCCTCCTGGGGCTCCAAACCCTTCCCCAGCTCTGTTCCCTTCCCTGGACACTCTCCAGCCCCTCCATGTCCATCTTGTCCTGAGGTTCCCAGCACTGCCCCAGGATCTGAGGTGTGGCCCCAGCAGTGCCCAGCACAGGGACAGTCCCTGCCCTGGCCCTGCTGCCACACCACGGCTGGCACAGCCCAGGTGCCATTGGCCTCTTGCCCCTCTGGGCTCCTGCCCAGCTTCTGTCCCCAGCACCCCAGGGCCTTTCCCAGCTTTCCAGCCCCTCTGCCCCAGCCTGGAGCTGCAGGGCTTGGTGGGACCCAAAGGCAGTTCAACCTGGCCTTCCTGAATCCCATAATTGGCCTAAATCCATGGATCCAGCCTGTCCAGACCCCTCTGCAGAGCCTTCTGACCCTCAACCTGAACCCAAATCCTGGTGTCAAAGCTAAATATACAGTGAAGACTATGGTACCTAAAAACAGCAAAAGCAGCTGCTCTTAGACAATGGGAAATACAAGGCCAAACCTTAGCAGAAGTTAAACTACAGTCACCAGCACTTGCAAACTGCTCCTAGCAGACTGCTTGGTGCACTGCATGTGGCACAGCAGTTCCACAGCCTGGCAGCAGTGACAGGTTAATTAGCCCCCATTCTACACTGACATTGCTCCTCTGTGCTTATTTGCCAACAGGATGAACACTTGGGAAAAGGCAGAATTTTGTTTCCAGACGTGTGCTTGCCAAGCTGTTTTGCTACCCTAGCAATTTAGACAAAGCAGAGAGGGCAACAGAGGGACAGGAATAAGCAGCTAGAAAGTGGCAGCTGTGGGAGCTGCTTAAACCAGTTCAGGAACCCCAAATACTAAATGCAAATGTAGCTGAGCTGAATAAAGTGCTCACCCATGCCAAAAGAAGGGATTATCTCCTCTCTCTGCTGTCTTCTCATTGCTTGTTTTGCTCGCAGTTGTGCAATTCACCACATGGTAAACTGATTCAAACCAATCACCTACCAGGAAAAATGTATTGCTCTTTTGCCACAGTGATTTCCTGCCATTTTAGTGGTCGGTATTACTCAGGGGTGAATAGCTAATTCATTTAAAGCTACACTGTGAAACCACTCCCTGTGTCAGCACAGGGTGTGCCAGCAGAAGCCTTACTGTGATTTTTCCTGCCCCCCGTCATTCATTCATTCTCACATGGATACTGTCCCCTTAGCAATAGCAGAAGTATTCACATGGCAGTGTGGTAAATTGAACCAGGAAAGTGATCTGCCCTAAAATAATCAATCCTCTCTGACATTTTATGGCCTTAAAGTTCTCATCAAGCTCAAAATATGTTATTTAAAGTGCCAGGACTAAGACTTAAGAAGCCTGAGCGACAAACTTTGTGGTGAAGACTGAAAAGAAAGAGAAGTATCAAGACTTAACATGCCCACAGAATATATGAGAAGAGACATCTTGAATACTGCCTACACAGAAGCTGCCTGCTGCTTGCTCCTACCATGTTCAGGAGAGTGAGTTGTCCATATTCACAGCAAACATAGTTTTGCCCCTGAATATGTCTAATTTGTGAGCTATCAGCAGTAGCTGATGAGTATTATCATCAGTGCAAACGTGTACATCCTTGTGTAATGATTAGCTAAAGGTCTTAAGAAACAGCTGATTAATTAAATAAAGACTGAGATTCATCTGGATCTTCTTTAGACCCTTTAAAAAGTGCTATGAGCTGATATGGACTTAATGCAGTTGTTTCTCCAGACATCCTGTCCCACATTAACTGCACACCACTTTATTATAAAATATTCTTACACTTGTTTTTCATGCACCAGTTGTGAGGACCAGCTGTAATATGACTACAGGTACATAAAGAACAGCTGAGTAATTCAGTAACTTTAGTCCAGCATATTGCCTGATTGATAAAAGACAAATCCTTAATCATTATGTCTTCTACTTGTTTTCTTGCACTGGCAGAGCCTTGCTCCACAGCTTTTCCAGTTACCATTTCACTGCTGCTTTTATTATTTCCCTCATCTTTTATCTGAACTTTGAGCATGGTCAACAGTCAAGGCTTTGGCAATTGCTCTGCACAAGCACGCTGTGCTGGATGTGCAGCAGGAAGGGAGCAGAGCTACCAGGGAATTGCAGGAACCAAAACAGCAGGAAACCACCAGGAGTGGGAAGTTGTTGAATGTGAGAGAAGAAGGAGAAATAAAGCACCACCATAAAGCAAAAAGTGAAAGAGAGATTTTTTTTTCCCTGCCATGTCCACCATTTACTAAAAGCAGTGTCCACACAAATAAAAAACTAGCCTGACAGGTTTCAGCCATGCATTTGTTAGACTGCATATTCTGTCTCTTCTGCCTGCAGAAGACCTTAGTAATGACTTCCAACAGCCTGGCAGACCACGACATCTTTGCAAGGTTTCCCTGGCCTGTGGAGTCATCTCATTTCTCACTGCAAGGCACCTGTGGGTTATCAAGCAGCACCTTTGACTGTGCAGAATGGGAAATTCTGACCAGCCACACCAGACTCACTTCTGTCGTTGTGAACAGGGATTAAAATTAAGATCCTGTGGCTTGCTGTAACACTGTCTCAGCTATAAAGATTTAGTAGGATAACTCACTTTTGAAACAACCGGTAGCTGTAACACCCTGTAAGAAAACAAAATGTTTCAAAAATCACATACAGAGACACAAGATTTTCTCTTGGTCCAAAATCAGAAGCAATACTTGAATATCAAACCTAAGCTAGCTGCTACAGAAGCATATTAAGGGAGTGGAAGAAAATTAGGCTGCCCACTTTTGTAGAGCTAGACCATAGAGAAAACAGCAAATAATGAGGCCCATGCTGCTATTTGAGCAGGTGGTTACTTAGAGGAAACTTGGCTTCTTTTCAATATAACAGAGAAAAACAGGCAAAGTTAACAGCCACTACTGCACGAGAAATGAGTCAGAAGGACTCAGTGCTGCTGTGCTTTTATGCTAAAAATTTTAGTTCTAACTGGGACCATTTCAGTGGAGATATGCAAGTTCTTACAGTGCTAGGTTTTGCCTAAACTCAGATCATCTACAAAAATTAATTTATTTGCGTTGCATAAGGAAATAGAAGTACAGCAATGTAAAATGGTACAGAACCTGAATGGGGATTAAGACAAAAATATATTTTCTAATGCAGACATGGCCTACTATAGTTTCTGGAAAATTAACATATATCTTGAACATTCCCACCCAATTAAGGCCACCAAAAGTAATTCCTCACAGGTAATCTGAAGAATAAGTTAAAATTATAAAAAAACCCTAGGAATATATTAGGCTGAAGCCATTAATGAGCAGGCTATTAAAAGTCCACAGGCCAAACTTTCAACAGTACACTATCACCTATGGCTTACTTTTATGGAAGAAATATCATATTCTGTTTTTGAAAATGTCTCCCTAGCTGCCTGTATTAAGCCTTTATCAAACTCGAGCACAAATACAGAAATTCTGAAAAAACGTGACAGCAAAATCTATAACAGAACATGAGAAGAATGAAGGATTGTTGTCTCAAAGGACCATACATACATATAGCTCTTGTTATGAAAAATCTACTGTGTGATAAAAATACAGCATGACATCACACTGCTGATATTTATATTGCTTAAGAAATCCAATATAAATCTGCTTTCATAAATTCACAGCCATCTGAAGCTGTGTAGACAACTTTAGTTTCAGTTTCCCAAGTTCCGAATGTTTCTTGGTGGGTTTAGCACAGATTTTGTTTGTAATTTAATCAGTAGTTCATGCACACACAGGTAAACACCAGAAAAATGAGGCGCCTGCACCACTTTAGGTTAGAGTTCACTGCCTTACAATCAAACAGTGATGGGAGTAAAATGGTAATTAGTTCTGAATTCAGCCCTAGGCATGTATTACTTAACTAAAGACTGGACATATCTGTACACACATGCATAGCATCACCCTGTTTCTCAGTGAACTGAGACTAATTTTATACAAAACTTAATTACTTTGCTAATTTCTTTCTCCTTAAAAAATGCCTGTGAGATATTTCATTCAAATCAGCCAACATACGGATGACACGCCTCATTAATTTTTTTCTCAAACCCCAATATCACTGATCACAGAAATCACTAAAAGTAGCTTCACTGTAAGCAGTAAGCACATTAACATATGTACATGCATGTATACACGCATATATAGTACAGCTACCTTCTCATTCAGGTCACATTTATGTTAATAAAAGTATTTTAAGAAATAAATACTCATGGCCTGATCTCCCAGAAGTGCTTTCTCTCACTTACCTGAATGACACCACTTCCCTTGCCCTGCAGTTGTCTTTTCCCGAAGCTCTCCAGCTGCCAGTTCCCAGTTTGTGAGGCCACTCCCAGTAACCCTGATGATTACCTTGGTACGGTTGTAATTCTCATGACTAAGTTCCTCCTCACCGATTTTTCTACTGCAGTCCCTCCCAGCTTCGGTTCTTTGCTTCTCTGGGTCTCCTCAGCTGACATCTCCCCAGGGATGTTCAGCACACAGCTGACAGGAAGGCACACACTTGCAGAACCGGTCTGCCTGGCTTCCACACCGCTGCTGCTCATGGGCAGGCTACAGAGCCAGGCACAGCAAAGAGCCCTCAGGCAAGCACCTGCAGTGGGGTTTGAAAGGCAGACCAATGCAGATCAAGAGGGACAAGTTATGTAATAAACAGAATTCATACACTTCAGGTTACAGTTTCATGCTTAGAAAGAATGGGCTCTTTGGAACAGAAAATCTGCACAAAACCCCCAGACTCCAGAGGCACCCCAGTGTTCCATCGGGAGCACAGTCTGCAAATGAGTACAAAGATAAAATATTAATAATATCAAAACATGCTACAGCAGACAGCAGAAACACAGGGTTTTTCACATTCTGCCTTGCCCCTTGGTGCCCCTCCTGCTCACGCTGTCCATGCATTCTGCCAGAACTTTGAAAAGTTTGACTTTCCCCTGCACTTTCCGCACACCACACTGAGCTGCCCAACCACACCACACAGTATTCCTGAACTTCCCTGTGACCTTTCCCTGCCATGATGCCCCTGGGGCCTCCACTGTGCTCTGCCGGCGTCCTCAGCAGCCATGGGGTGAAATCCTCATCACACCTCAGCATTTTAGTTCTGAGGACTTTATTTCCAACCAATCCATGTACGTAAGTTCCAGCTGTTGGCCTGCCCTCCCCTATCACTGATAAATCTTGTGTTAAGCATTTCAGATTCTTGAGTCCTGGTTATATAAGTGTACACAAGATTATTTGCTTACCTACTTCATAGGAGTGAGAGGCAGTTGCATTTCAAGAGTAAACATGAGACCTACTTCTCATTGAGAGACAAACTTCATTTAACAGTCAGCAACTTGATGCAGGTGGCTTGGGAAAGATGCAGAAGAGGATATGATCTCTGCCAACTGTTTTAGCCAAACTCACCAACTGTTAATATTTTGTCACTGCATATAATTATGTTGTTGTGGGGAAAATAAATGTGGCACAATCAATACTTTTAGGTATCAAAAGACAATAGTTAATTTAAGAGAGACGTCTTACTATTTTTCCAGCTGGCATTTACCAATGTGCGCAAAATGGTGAAAACCAGGAGTGATTTTTTTCATTGCTTGATCTCTCTACAGGCACTGGAAGGAGTGGGCAAAATAGTATCAGCTAACTAGTCCTGCAATATGGATTTTTATCCCCTGAGAAACCAGGAGCGACATCTTCTAGACTGAAAATTTTCTTGAATTATAAAGATCACTACAGCTGCAGAATGTAGACTCTGGTTTCAGCTTTCCTTTCATTCTGGTACTAACTTGCATGGACTCTCTGCAGTGTTTTCTCCATGAAGGAGCAGGGGATCGGTCTTATACCTCATTCTCCATTAAATAGTAGGTAAAATGCAAATAACAGTTCCTCATTTAAATGAGTTCCCTACTGATGAGTTACATTCCACAGGTACCTTCCTCAAGGGCACCTTGAGAAGGAAAACCTATTCAGGAAGAAAACCTATTCATATTCCTGTTTAAAAATATGACAACTAAAAATCTTTCTCCTCCTTTCAGTTTCTACACCTCCCTACTGTGGAGGAGAGTGTGCAGGGCAAAGGGTTAAATATTCAGGGTAACTATATGCAAAAGCAGCAAACAGCTGCAGCTTTTAATTTCCCCCACCAGTGCCTCTGTTGTGCTCCCAGTCTGACAGGTTGGATAAGATATTTTAATAGTTCAGAGTTCAGGCTTCAGCCTATCTAATCCTCCTCATTCATCAACAAGCCTTTCCCCCGTTTTTTTGAAGTGACAGAAGTAATTTATTGTCCTGTGAAAAACAGACTTTTCCTGCTATGTCTTACATTGTATGTACATCCACAAAGAAAACACTGCCTGTTTAACATCCTCTGTCCTTCTCTGCTTTTTCTTTATGATTAAGTACTCTGAAAGGCAGCAGACTGGCAGTTTTAGTCACATAACCATCCTCTTTATCTCCAAGACAGCTGTAGCACAACTAGAAACCATCCTAACCACACACAGCTGCTGCACGATAGCCTCTAGATGGGTTCTGGGACTAAGCAGTAAACTTCTTGACTCATTTTCATGTTCTAATATAAGACTTAAAACTGTGGCTTACGGCTGATAGATTTTGACTGATCTTTTGGTCAAGTTAAGGCCACAGAGGTATGGAGATTCAGAAGAAAAGGGGCTAATGTGTAAGTCTCAAACAACAACAGGCAGACGGCTGCAGAACCACCCAAGGATTGCTGGTAATAGCACACTGTGAGACAGAGCAAGATGTGTCTGGGGAAAGAGCCATGCAGAGGGCAGCACTCTTCTAAGATAAACACCTTTGACGTAGTTTCTACAGATAAGCACAACATGGCACAGCATAGGAACGATCTAAAAGTGAAAGAAAACCTCCCATCATTATCCCATGCATCTGCTGTGCCTCATGAGCTTTGCCTCACGAGGTAGCAGGTTTTCTTAATCAAGAAAAGTTACAAGCCTATTTTTTAATGGAAATTCTATTGCAATTTTACTTTCAGACCTGCAGTATTTGTTATTTAAAATTTCCAAAGGTAGCACCATATGAAAAGAAATAAGGTAGAAAACTGAAATGACCTAATGATTAGGCATCAATCTTCATCAGACAGCTGAAGGTCCAGTAATTTGCTAGCACTTCCTCTGTGCAGCGATTTTACTCAGCTGCTTTTGAACTCCTGCAAAACTTTAGCAACACAATGCTCTGTGATAACCTTGCATTCATACAACTTAGGTGAATAAATACTTAATTTTGTTTATTTTGAAAAAAATTCATCTTCAAACTAGCTACTCAGTTGGCAGTGAAATGACTGGTAATTGCAAGAGATGGGCAAGTCTGCTGCATAATGAGAATACTAATATACCAAATAATTTTAAAACAGGACTAAGTTTGTGTTTGTGTGGATGAAAAAGGATAACAAGAGACAGCCCAAACTATTGAAGGTTTGGATATTGATCTGGGACATAACTTGGAGCATGGACAATTCAGAAATGGGACTTAATTCTCACTCTGCTATAAACCAGATAATTCCTATCTATTAATTCTTGACAAACTTTGATTCTTGTTACTCTTTCTCCAGAAAAATTCTAACCTGATTTTGCCTAGTCCTGCAAACATCTTCTCCAGCTTTGTTGTTACTGTTTTTTTAATGATGCAAAGCTCATAGGATCACAGAACAGTCTGGGAAAGGACCATCAAAGACTGCAGTTCCAACCCTCCTGCCGTGGGCAGAGACACTCTTGACTAGTCCATACAGCCTGACCCTAAACACTTCTAGGGACGGGCATCCACAACTTTCTCAAGACAAACTGTTCCAACTTCTCACCACCCTCATTGGAAAGGACTTTTTCCTTATAGCCAACATAAACCTACTCTCTTTAGCTGTGAACCGGCTGCTCGTCGTGCTGTCACTGCCGGCCCTGGTCTGACGTCTCCCTCCATCCCACAGGCAGGGAAAGACTCCCGGAGAGAAGCATGGGTTAAGATGTACCTTCTGCTTTAGTTTCAGGAAAGCGCCTGAAACCACCACAGCGCCCGCAGCCGCTGTCGCTACGACTGCAGCTCCGGCAGCTCGCGGTGCCCGCGGCGGCGCCGGCCGGGCGGGAGCAGGAGGGCGGCTCGGGGTGGGCAGGGCGCTGTGACCGCCGCCGCTCCGAGCCCCGGGCACGGGCACGGGCACCGCCCGCTCAGGGGACGAAGGGGCGCCGCGCTGCCCAGCACGCCAGGCTCGGTCCTGTTTAACATCCTCTATCCTTCTCTGCTTTTTCCTTATGGTTAAGCACAGTGAAAGGAAGCAGACTGACAGTTTTATTAACATAACCATCCTCTTTATCTCCAGGACAGCTGTAGCACACGTAGAAACCACCCAAACCACACACACGGCTCTGTTGGATGGATGGGCAAAGTCCCATAAGATGAAGTTTAATAAGTTCAAGTGCCAAATCTTGCATTTTGGCCACAATAAACCCTTGCAGCGCTACAGGCTAGGGACGGTGTGGCCGAACAGTGCCGAGGCAAAAGTGGACCTGGGGGTGTTGGTGACAGCCGGCTGAAGGTGAGCCAGCAGCATGCCCTGGTGGCCAAGAAGGCCAATGGCCCTGGCCTGGATCAGGAGTAGTGCGGCCAGCAGGAGCAGGGAGTTCATCTTTTCCCTGTACTCGGCGCTGGTGAGGCCACACCTTGAGTGCTGTGCCCAGTTCTGGGCCCCTCAGTTTAGGAAGGACATTGAGACACTTGAGCATGTCCAGAGGAGGGCAACGAGGCTGGTGAGGGGCTTGGAACACAAACGCTGTGAGGAACAACTGAGGGAGCTGGAGTTGTTTAGACTGGAGAAAAGGGTGACCTTACCACTCTCTACAACTCCCTGAAAGGAGGGTGTAGTCAGATGGGGGTCAGTCTGTTTTCCCAGGCAACCACTAACAGAACGAGAGGACACAGTCTTAAACTGCACCAAGGGAAATATAAGCTGGATATTAGGAAAAAGGTTTTTACTGAAAGAGTGATAAAGTACTGGAATGATCTGCCCGGGGAGGTGGTGGAGTCACCATCCCTGGATGTGTTTAAAAAAAACTGGATGTGGCACTCGGTGCCACGGTCTAGTTGAGGTGTTAGGGCCTGGGCTGGACTCTATGATCTTGAAAGTCTCTTCCAACCCTGTGATTCTGTGATTCTGTCTATGATGCCGCACGGAGCCAGCCGCGGTGGCGCTGGAAGCGAGGGGCACGCGGGACACGGAGCCGGGACACGGTGCCGGGATACAGCCGCAGCCCGGCACTGCGGAGCGCCAACCGCGCCGCTCCCCGGGCCGCCGAACTCTCTCTTGGTTTCGTGAAACACACAATCAACCGAGCTCGCGGGCCCGGGCAGCGAGCGCGCGAGGGGCGGACGGCCGCCGGGCGGCGCTTGTGTCCCGTTACCGCCCGCTCCGACCGTGAGGGCGGTGGCAGCGCGGCCCCGGCGGTGGCCGAAGGGTGCCCGTGGTGTGGGACAGCACTGGGGCTTGGGCTCTCCGAGGGCTCCGGGGCGAGGGGGCTGCTAACCTTAGTTTTACCTCGTTGTATGAAGAGACACTTGGAATACCCAGCGCCTGAGGTTTGGCCCCGGTTTAAAATGCTGTAAAGCCATTACAAACTACCTGTCCCGTTCCTTCCGCGCATGTCGGCAATAGAACCTGGAAAACAGCTGCTGAAGCTCTTCCGTCTCTTCAGAGTTCCGTCCCATCCATTGATGGTTTTCAGAAAAGGAAATTAAAGGCAATATTTTGTGTCAAATTTTCAGTGGACGGTGATGTTCTAAACCTCTATTTTTGCCCTGAGCATTTTTACATTCTAGAATTTCACTCCCTACAACTAAGCAGAGGTTAGGGAATCATAATCACTTATCTGCCTCTATGGTGACAGAACTTAGTGTTTGTACTTAATCTGGCTGGAGCCTGCAATAGTAAAATAAATGCTGGTTACCAATGGGGATTTTACAACTAACTTTGAAAACAAGGTGTTGCCCCGGGTGAGAGTATTTGAGAGAGAAGCTGGAAGACAACTGTTACAGGGCAATGAAGTTGCTTCTGAAAGGTTTGACACAATGGTCTTTTTATTACTGAATACTGCAAATCTTTCTTTTGCACAAGCACAGCATATTTGAGCTAATTCTTTCTACTTCATTTTGAAAATGGATCACAAATAATGTGCAGCATACAGATGATGACCAGTACCCTTAAGGTCAGATTCTTGGTGAATTCACATGTAAATTGAAAATTATATGCTTTAATTTTAATTTATATTGCAATGATACTTTGTCTCAACTGTGAAAATCAATTCACTTCAGAGTAAAATAAAGTAGGAAATTCCTGGTTTCCTTATAGATGGCCGAATCAGAATCTCCAGAAGGAAGCTATGATAATAGGGGAAATAAGGTGGAGAACTTCAAAACGGACATGGAGGAACTTACGGAAAAAATGGAAAAACTAACTGGTACAGGTCTTTATCATATCATAAGAATGATATGGGTTTTTGTACTAAGGACGCTGGAGATTTATTTTTTATATTTATTCTGTAAACATCTGTGTGATAGAAATACAATTAAAACAATCACCATCAACTAAGGCCCTTGAGATCTTAATTGTGAAAAATCATGCAAATAATTCAGGTGGTTCAGATCGCTCAGAATTAAAAAATCTATAGGTGATGGATGCTTAGTTCAGAGTGTTGGTTAAAAACAGAAATACTACTGAGGTGTTTAATGTATAATTACTAAAATATAGTATATAAAATGATAATTCTGAAAAATGGATACATATCACCTCTCAGGTTAGTGTACTATAGTGAATTATTAGTAAAATAAAAGGGAAAGTATGTAAGTGTACGTAAGTGCATTGGTAGATAAGTGCTAAAACTATTTGCTCAGCTTTATCAGATACTCATTATTTCAAAATCAATTTCATTATTTAAGTTACTGATTATTTCAAGATCAATTTCATTACTTAAGTTGTCCTTAAAATATTTAATCTCTGTTGCAGTCTTCTTGATCTTACTCTTCCTTACCTATCACAAGCTGTAACTGGTATGGAGGGAGTATTTCTTATATAATATTTATATATTTTAAAACATTGTCTTGACCCTTTCCATTTGATTACCTGTTTTGTTGTCTTTTTTAGGTGAAGTGTCCATCCCCATTTCATAATTTACGTCAGTGTACTTCCATTATGAACTTTTTTGAAACATTTATAAAGAACTAATACTGAACTGTCTATTGAATCTTGCGTATTACTGTGGGCAGTTTCCATTTTATTTTCCATCCTTCTCTGAGATCTGGACTGATAATAATTCATTTTATTAATTGAATTTATTTCTCAAATTTATTTATTGAATCAGCCATTCCTATTTCCTGGCCAGAAAATAATAATAATACCTGTTGTTTTTGCAGTGTGTGCTGCCCAGATGGCCTATGACTGCGTAGCCATCCGGACCAACCCAGATCTGCACAACGCCATGCAGCACTTGAAAGATGCCTGCGTGATGTGCCAAGAGCAGATGGAGACGAAATGGCAAGAGGTGCTAATGGAACCTTGAGGTGAAGGGCAAAAATAAAAAAGAATCAATTGAAATTGGTCCTGCTGGCAGATAACATCCCTTGGAAAAATCACTTAAGTCCTTTTTTTTCCCAGCTGTGGAGGTTTCACAGGCACTGTGGGAAATGGATTGGCCTTCCTCTTGCTAAGAACTTATTCGAGAACATCCATGGAAGTATTTTAATGAGAATATAAATATAGTTTTGTATAGTTGAGGTCAAAAGGCAGCAATGTGTGTGTTTGCATGCCCATCAGTAATCCCAGTAGTATTTGCACACACAATTGACACACCCTCTGTCCTCTTCCCTGGAAGATCATACTCCATGATCAGTACAAGTGGAATTCTTTAAGACCTGAACAAACTGGGGGGATAGGGAACAGGGGTGCTGTAGAGGACCATCACAGTGGCATTGCACCAGCCCAGGCTTTCAAAGATAACTGAAGAATTGCTTCTTTTCCAAATGAAACACAAGTGAAATTCTAGATTTGCAGGTAGTTGAGTTGGTTTTATTTAGGATTATCATCTAGGTGTTCATTTACATAGTTTTATTATTAGGTAGATCATCTATAGTTGTTTCATCTTCTTTTATTAGATTTTTAACCACTTATTTGAGCTGGTTTCCCCAGAAAGATCGTTCCTCTCAAACCCTCTGAAGGTGGTATGAAATAAAATTTTTTTACCATTATACACTACAGTGCATGTGGTGGCATTGCTGCAGAAACCAAACTAACCATGTTATAAAACATGCTTATCTCCATGTGTTCTTACTGTGCAACATTACAAAAGGACAAAAAAAATTGCTTTTTTAGTCAGGATATGGATTAAGAGCAGCACCTCATGACTTGTGGTTATACATAAATGAGTAATTTTTTAGAGATGGAAGTTGGTACAATAAGTTTTAAGGATCTTCCCTTTTATTAAAATCAGTCTCTTTTAACTAGAAAGTAAGCACCATGTAGCAAGTGAGAGCACCTCCATCTCCTCTGAAGAAGTATTTAATGATTTAATTCACATATAAACTATCCCTGAAAGTTTGCCAATTTTTAGGCTGTGTAAGTTCTTTGAGATTGGTTGCTCTCAATTCAGAAAGAATGTTTATTATCCACTGAAATAAAAATATGTAGGCAATTTAACTTTGTTGGGTTTTTTTTTGTTTTGTTTTGGGGGTTTTTTTAGTGACACCAAGTATTTTTAGAGGAACAAATGGTAAAAACAAAATTTGAACTCTACACATGACTTTCTCAGGGGTAGGTCTTCACTTCTCCCCAAGAATTTCTTCTGAGTTATATGGTTACAAGAAAAAAGTTAGGCATAGGCAGCAGTCCTTATTCCTAGAAAAACTATACAGTAAGATATTTATACTTTTACTTTGCTGTTTTTTTCCTTTATTTTTGTATTGGGTTATTACTCACCATCTACCCTGTTTCAGCGCCCAGATAGCCCACATTGCAAGCCAGATAGCCCACATTGCAACTCCCTTATTTCCTGTCACAGGGGCGCGCCCGTGGAGTTCCAGAAAAAATTAAGTGGACTGACAGCTCCATCTAGTGCTCAAGTAACTACCACTAAACTGGATTGCTGACATAACTCCCCAGCACCTCATTTACTGTGATGAGAAGTGGCAGCAGTTGTGTGGTGTGCAATACTGCAATGCTTTTACCATCCATGGCACAGAAAAATTTACTTAATCTTCGTTAATAATCTTAGTTATGCACTACACACGTTGGCAGGTCAACAGGCTGATGCCCAAGAGTAACCTATCCAAGAGCCATCAAGTGGAGCCATAAATATTCTCAATATTCTCTTTTAGAGTTTCCATTGACAATTTCTTACCAAGAGATGAAACTTATACAGAGCCTCCTGTATAATTCTGATGGTTGAAACCCTGCCTTTCTCTCCAGTGTAAGGGAAATGAAATGGGAACATTTCACACATCCACTAAGGCATTTTGACCTTGTCAGAACACATCCTAGAGATCTGTTTAGAATATTTATTTCATTTACTACTACTGCCCTCCAGTTCTTTATTACAGGCCAAATTTGGGTTATCTCAGAAAGGGTCAAGAATCCATATGAGCTGTTTCACCTTTTAGCATATTTTCAGAATTCCAGTCCACATCCTTGCAGCAGTTTTTTTCTGAAATTGAATCTGTAACACCTTTATTTACCACACACTATTAAAATAATGTTCCTTTTTTTTGAACAAGAACTGTATCACATAAGCACTACTGGCATGAAAGTGGCTTGTGGTCCTACTCAAGTCACCATTTACAAGCCAAAACTTACAGTCAAACATTGAAGAATAATGTATTTTGACATTAGTCAGGAACTATAATGAAGCTCTGAGTCTTTTCTATCACATTTTAAAACCTTAAGATATTAATCACTTATCAGCTGGTGGTATTAAGTCATCAAGATCCATTTTCTGCTCCATGCATCATTGTCATGATCTAGGACTCAATCATAGCAGGCTTGCTTCATTATTGCAAACAGCACAAAATAGAAACTTCAAGACACTAGTTATTTGATATAGCCTCCAAAATATTCTCATCCTCTTTACACCTGAGAAAGGATCCCACTGCCACTTGGCTCATGCAGATGCTCTTCCCTACAACTCTGAGCATTTCAGAGTATGGACTTTCTTTCTACAAAAGCCCAGTGGTGCTGAAGTCTTGTTGGTTCTCCAAAAAGCCAAACCAGCAGAAAGCAGAATGATGTCTAAGGCCATGGCTCTGAACTGAGTATCTGCAAAGAGACTCTCTAAAAAGACAACAAATAAGAGAGTCCGACACCCACAGCTGATTTCACAGCCCTTATAGCAAACTGTGTAGCACAAGTTTTATTTCCCAAATTTTTTCCAACAGAAGGTAGTTTACTTCCAAGGCTCTGTTGCACCTATGTAGCTCTCCCATGGCAGCACCACTGTCCAAGACAGAAGCTTGCAGTACACCTATCTCTCCAGACAATGAATACCTTGTATTGCAATTATGTTCAAATGAAACAATGCACAAAGGAAGGCGTACAAAACTGTCTTCTTCCTTTCTTTATCCTCAAAAGATCACAAGCCACAGGGAATGTTTTTGCAGCACATTAGCTATTCTGCAAATTCAAAATCCATGGAGCTAAATGTCTTTTTAAGAAACCAACACAACACAAACTAAGCTCTCATCTGAAATTCTCCTTGAGGCAAATAACCCATAGCTTTATTTACAGGTACACAAGCACCAGCTGTCAAGAGAAATGACCTTCATTACTGAGTACCAGGTTTATATTCTTTCCTGGCAAATTCAGCTAACAAGACCTAAGTGCCTAGCAAAGGAACAATTTACGCACAGCCCAGGAGATCTGAAATATAATTTTACTAAGTGCTTTAAACTTTGCTAGAGTTAATCTTACATTTTCATAAGCAAGGAATTAAGGCATGAAGCCATGTCACTGGCTTCTGTTTTATGCAAACACTTACTGAAGGCAGGACAGAAATAGCAAATAGAACTAAATGGTAAGACATTACTAAATGGTAGGACATTACTATCCCTCATTTTCTGTTCATAAAAAAAAAGATGCCTAGTTAGGTACTTTTGTTAACTTGATTCAATCTGACTTACATTTTTGCAGATTAAGAAAATTCTATTTAGCCTTTCAAATCTCTCAAGGAAAAAACACCTATTGAAGGCAGTTCAAGTAGTTTTTATGACAAGGTCTGCAGTAACATTCCAGTATTTATTAATATCTTGCATCTGTTATGGTGGAATTATCATCTTCTCCCCAATGTGCCTAAATGACATTCAGTTCATAACAAAATTTGAGCCGAAGAAGATTTATCCTCCTTAAGAATTTTTAAAAGGTACCATTACTTATATTTTCCTCACCTTAATGCATTTTATTTTGTGTAAAAACAGATATGTTTCTTCATCTTCCAAATAAAGATTTCTTCCTCAGCCAGGCCTATGGCATTAAGAGGGAACTCTTCACTTCAGCTCATTAAGAGGCTCGCAATTCAGTCAGCTGTAAGCAGTGCAACTCGGGCACCACTAAGCCTTTTCCCACCCTCCTTCTCCCCAAGGCAAAGGCAACAGGGTACAAGGAAGGTGCTTCCTCACCTTCCCAGAAGCTGGAAGCAAAATTTCAAGTGCAATTATGCCTTGCACTCTCTGCTTAATTCCTGAAGAGTAACGGGAATATTTCTCTGAGAAACAAATATACTTATCTAAGGTTTGGGTAACAACAACTGCAAGACAGAAACGTGAGAAACACTGGACTAGACAAAGAAGGACACAAGATATGCACCTATGTTCAACAGCTGGAAGCAGACTGATAACACCTGGAAGGCAGCCAAGTTTTAGAAAGGAACATTAAAAAACCACTGATACTATAAGACAGTTCAGTACTTCGCTCATTAACATGAGATGGCACAGGTACAGAGATTTTACTGGTTTGAAATGAGAAAGAATGGAGAAGCCAGTCAAACATAATTCAGAACAGAAGCCTGGATAAAGTGGAAGTTACTATGCCAGTGTCCTTCTTCAGCAGAGTCTCAAAACTTGGATTCTACTGTTTACAGAACACAAAAACCTAGCAAAACAGATGAGGAAAAAAACATTCCAGGAACTCGCTCCACATCCCCCAAACTCCTGCCACAAGACAGTAACAGGAAAACCCAGCCATTAAACATCATTTGAGCCAGAGGAACAGATGGAACAGTGTAAATTACAGCTCTGTTTTGTGATTTCTTTGCAGAGGTCGTCTTGTATTAAAGTATATCCACCTAACCATGCTCAGGCATCATCCAGCAGGACACACCAAAGAGGCAGCTCTCTTTCACATACAAACGCTGAGGCAAAAAGATTAAAATGATTATTTTAAAAGTAAACATGAAAAAAACACACTAAACCAGATTTCTTTTGGTAGTTGAAATCACTTTTATTTGTGAGGAACGTCACCCATGTGCACAGTTTCAAAGAGATCTTAACAAGGAAAGCGGAAGTTTGTCCTCCCCATGTCCTGAAGTGAACAGGACTGGCACAGAAAAAAAATCTCACACTTGGGAGGTTTAGCACCAGCATCCAATAAAAAAAGCATTTTATTTCAATTTTAGTTCTTTGGTTGTTTTTTCCCTTTTCAGTTTGATACCAAAAGAAAAATTGAAAAAAAAAAATCAATACTAGCAAAACAGTTAAATTCTAGGGAAAAAGACCCAAAAAACAAAAAGCCCCACAGTTGCTGTTGAAACTAGGGAGGTTGTTCTTTCTGAATCTCGCTCTCTTTCTCTCTTCATGTGTCTATTTTGTAGGCGTTCCCTGGATCTCAACTGCTGGTAAATTTTCTTTTACATTTTGGTATTTCGAACCTTTGCTTTCATCATCACTGTTGACAATTTATTGCTTGTGTGTTTCTTTGGTGTTACTTTTGAGCTGTACTTTAGGACACCTGTTGAAGAGCCAAATGTTAAAAAAATGCAGTTTAAGTTTCACTTTCTCAATAAAAAGATGAGATGTCAAATGAAAATAGAGTATAACAGGCAGGATAAGCACAACTGACTTATCCTGTCCATAATCAGGATCTTCTTAAAATAAAAACTCATCAGCAGATGCTATAACTATACAGACCAGAGAGCTTCCTAGAAAAAAAAAAGAAATCAATTGTAATGCAAAACTTACTTTGTGACAAATGCAGAGGCAGCGGAGAGAAAGAGAAAAGCATCTTGGTTTGCCTCTACAGGACTCTCAGAACTTATCACAAATATCAAGCCATACATAAGGGCATGTGGCCAGAATCCCAGAAGCATACACACTCTGCTTCCACTGGGAAACAGGAACTGTCCATATTCCTTACCTGAGCGATGGTAAAGGCGCCTGGGGAGCCGGACATTACTCAGCACCACTCTGCTCTGTCACTGGAGCAGGATTTTCAGCAGGTGTTTCAGTGGCCTTTGTCTGAGACACAACAAACTCTTATTATAGGCAAAGACTGACCTCCACACCCTTCCTCTCTTCAGTGGTACAGCCAGCATAATGCAGGTTTTAAAATAATCAAGAAAAGTGAATCTCCAGAAAATATTAAATTTTAGTGTATTTCCTGTAATTGAGTATTACACAGAAGATTCTGTCAAGAGAACACCTGAAGTAGACACTGAACAAGAAAATCTTCCCTTGTTAAAGTAGAATCTATGTTTGCAAACAGTTTCCTGGTTCTCTACACTTCAGGAAATGGACCTAGAGCTTTCAAATCCATCTCTCATGCTACACGCAGTGTTAACGTTTGTGGAAGCGGGAAAACACAATTGTTTCCACTTCAAAAACAGTTGTTACAGTCTGACCCCGATTAAGAACTATTCAGAAGCAATCCCTATCCCACTGCTGGTGCTTTTAAGATAAGGTGCTTATTCTCCAAGAGGGTCAGAAGAAGCAGGCAAGGAAATCAGCACATCAAATTTGGTCTTCACACTAAGCCAGCTCATGAACATATTTACAAAATCTCATACAGGGCAGAAGGTCTTGGGCATTTAAAAACCCCTGCTACTTGCAATCATATAACGGTTTGGGTTGGAAGGAGACCTTGAATATCACCTCATTCCAGTCCTCTGCCATGGGCAGAGACATCTGCCACTATCTCAGGTTGCTCAGAGCCCCATTCAGCCCAGCCTTGAACTCAACCAAGGATGGGGCAGCCATAGATTTCCTGGGCAACCTGTGCCAGGGCCTCGCCATCCTCACAGGGAATATTTTTTTCCTCATATCCAATCTAAACCTAATCTCTTTCAATTTTAACTCATTCCCCCTTGCCCTGTCACTCCAGGCCCTTGCAACAGTCTTGGCTCTTCCTTCCCTTCAGGCACTGCAAGGCCACAATGAGGTCACTGCAAAGCCTTCTCTTCCCCAGGCTGAACTATCCCATTTCCCCCAGCCTTTGCTCCCAGGAGAGGTGCTCGTGGCTCTGAGCAGCTCGGTGTCTGTACCTCTTTGCCCTCCTGTGCTGGAGCACTGGCTGGGCGCGGCCGACGCCGGTAGTTGTAGGGGCGCCGGTAGCCACGGCGCAGCGGCTGCTGGCTCATGGCACTGGCCTCATGATGGTTCTCCTTGTTTTCAGCCTCTCCAGTCACCGGGGCAGGGCGTGGGCGTGGGGGCCCTCTGAGAGGGGCAGAAAGAGATGTTAAGTATCAAAGAAGCCCAAGAAAGGTTAAACTACAGTAATTTTAGTCCAGAAAAACCTCCCAAATATCATCCTCAACAGTTTTGAGCGCTAGCAAACCATCCCTTTGAGGTTTGGCTGGCATATGGTTGGAAAGACAAGGAAAGTGGGTATCTCTTCACTGCTGAAGTTACATCACCATATTAGGCCATCTATCCTGCAATGAAGATGCAGTCAGCCCCTTTGAATTGCTGGCTAGCAGAAGAAACAAGCCAGTAGTAGCCACACAGGCTGATTGTGCTGAGTTAGCTTTAGAATGGCTACATAACAGCCCAGTCCTGTTCCTAATTAACAATGCAGTCCTTGCAATCCTCCTCACTTTTACCTGCAAACCATTCCTAGATCTTTGCTCTTTGCCTCATGTTGCCCCTCGTGACCAATTAGGAAAAGCATCTGTCACAGGTGAGCTGGAACTCATTAACACTAAGCTATCAAGTCCATGTTCTTGATGTATACAAGAGCATTTCACCTTATTTCTAGTATAAACAATATATAAAATATCAAAACACAGTCAAAATCCAGTTCTCATTAGCTAATCCACAGCTACCACAGCTACCTAGTTCCAAAAACCAATTTAGCTTTTCCAAAGGAACCTAACAGAAGTTCCAGTGTCACTAGATTTAGTGCCTGTAAACAAAAGCAATACCTGTGAACTCAAACAGAAGCATTGTGCACTGATAGGATGTATCATTCCTCTCGTAGGAAAATTACATCAGAAAATCACAAGTTTCCATTAGTCACAGACAAGTTATTTAGCCTGTGATTCAACCACATGATGTGCAAAAGCCTCACTGGACTTGGTATGCTGCTATCTCTGACTGCCCAAAACTAATGAAGACTTTCAGGAATTAAATTTATTCAGCTTGGATGCCAACAAGCAGCAAGCATCAGTAGTATCCCATTTTCCACAGTTCTAGATAAAAGGGCCAAATTGAACATGAATATTCATAAAGAGAAAAGCTCAAAGTAGAGGTGGAACGCTTAAGCTTTTAGACCAAGATTCCATAAGGACAGATCTGTTGTTCATGGAACAGGCAAGTCACTAACAATTAAGAACATTCTTGTTATCCCTATCAAATTCAGCTTCCTGCTGCTCTTGCACTGTCGTTCACCTCTTTGTTTTTGAACAGACACGCACATGAAAAAATGGGGATTACATCATTTTCATAGTTCATCTCTAAATTCAATGTTAGAATTTGACTTCATAAGCTACTTGATAAACAAGGACAATATGATGAGGGGCAACTGAGTGAACGGCAGGCAAACCAGCTCCCTGAGAACTTTTAAAGCTCATTTGTTCAAACCCCTGCAACTAGATCAGGTTGCTCAGAGCCCTGGCCAACTTGACCTTGTAAAGAGGCATCTACCACCTCACTGGGCAACTTGTTTCAGTGTTCTACCATACTCATAGTTTAAAAAGTCTTACTTCAATTTCTTCCTCCTAAATCTTTCTGTTTAAAACCTCTTGCTAACACAATAGTCCCAGCTAAAATGTTTATCCCCATCTTTCTTATAAGCCCCATGCAAATACTGGGCAGTCACACCCCTCAGCCTGCTGGCCATGCTTCTTCTGCCGCAGCCCAGTATGGGGATGGCTTTTCTGGGCTGCAACTCCACATTTATCAGCTCACACAGTCTTCACCCACTAGCACCCCCCAGCAGGGTCACAGATCAAGGATGTGGGTTATTACTTGTCCAGAGAAGTATGAGTTCTGCTGGGAGGACACGCAATACGCTGCTCAGTTGTGAGAAGTAATGGGATGCTAAGAATTCTTTGCTCTTTCTGGGCCATCATGATTCTGAACATAGAAGCACATGAAATTAATTACTCCAAGTAATTAAAATGCTTCTCACTGTCCCTGCCATTTGCCTACGCATCCCCTCACTCAGAAGCCTGCAAAGAGCACAAAAGCACCTGAATAATTGAGCAGAGGAACTGCACAGACCTGCGATAGCGGGGACGGTAGGTAGGATTCCTGTGCACTTGCTGAAGTTGTCCTCCTTCTGTGACCCCGTCCTTGATTTCTCCCTCTCCACCCTGCTACCAAAAGAAAATGGAAGTGTTGTATTTGACAGGCAGTATATTAACCATAACCCTGAATGCAAGCTCAAGAACAATACATCAGTACAGAAACCCCAGCATACTGGATAAAAAGCAGCAGTAGATTCTCAAAAGGCTTAAATTTGAGCAAAGTTAAGATGAGGACAAATCAAGAGCCATCAGTGCTGACCCTGTTCCTCGCAGACTAAGAAGCTGTTCTTACAGACAATCTCTCTGCCACATATTAAGTGCATTTCACTACATGAAATCCACTGTAAGGGGTACATGTTACGGAGAGGCAGCTATTTATCAGGACAATTCTGTATTTGGAAAGCTAACAAAGACATCACACAGAAACTTGCCACAGATCACATCACATTCTACACAAAGGCCCATTCCACAGGGAACCCCCACAAAAACATCAATAAATTTTAAGATAGAAAAAGTGTATTACCTCACATCAAACACTCTTTCAGAGATGCAGTGGTTATATTTCCCCTTTAGTTGTTAATTGATAAAGCTGCATGTTGGTTTTGGGTGGTGTTTTTTCTGGTTTGATTTTTGTTTGTGGTTTGGGTTTTAAATTAAAGCCATCAGTAATGTCTGTTTTATAAAATGTTACATGACTTACAGTTCCTCATATGTTATTCTTCCCTTTAAAAGAAGGAATTTAACAAGATATCTAGAAACAGAAGTACATCTTCTGCATCTGATCCAGCAGGAAGCAAAAGCTGTAGCCTCCTACAGTGCCTAGTAGTCTACCTTAAGTTTCACAGGTACCCTTCCTATTCTGCACAGCCATTTTAGTCACCATGATCATACACAACCCCACAATCAACTGTGATGCTCTCCCATGTATAAAACTGATCAGGGTAACTAAATATTCAAAGGAACTAGGATAGATAGTAAGAACAGGTAGCATTTGACAGCAGAACTCAAAATAACGCTTCTCAGTTTACAACAGCTTTATAGTACTGATCCACTTAGCAATACCAAACTGTTCTGGTTTTGTCAAGATGCCTTGTCCACCATATTTTAGACCTATGTTGCATGGTCAGAAGTGCCTCAGTCAGGTGAGAAATAACCATGCCAGTATTGTGTGTGGCAGTAACAATCCAGGGAAATTGAACTCACACTCCGAGGTGGGCCCCGGCGTCGGCCAAAGTAGCCTCGTCGATAGCGGCGCCGGTCTGCAGCGTAGCGGCTGCCTTCCACAGGGACTCCATCTGGACCAGTGACATTAGCTGCTTCTGCACCCTAAAAGGACAAAAAAAGGCAGCCAGGGTGGTGTGAGAAAAGAACAATCAGCTGCAGGGAGAAGATGAAACAGGAAAGAGGCTTTTCTGCCTAAGTCCCAAGTTACAGCAATTCCTTTCTCCCGCACAGGGCAAAAGGAGATTTGTTATTCCCAACCCCTTAACCAAGGGATATCATCATGAGTTAACATACTGGAATTCTATCCAATGGGCTGAGTTTAGAGGAGGAAGCAAGAAGGAACTGACTGAGACAAAAATAACCCTCAAAAAATGTTCAGGAAAGTAGAAGCATAAGGAAATTTAAAGTTCTTACAGTTATTAAGCTTCCAGATTCCAAGAAAAATTGTTCAGGGCAATATAGGCCCCAGTTAGTAATTACTGGGAAGGCTGTAGGCTTCAAATGTTCTCTCGAGTAACAACTGCACATTCTAGAAGCACTACGATGCAGTTTCCTAGTAGTTTCTATACAAATCTAGAAAAATGCTTTAATGAAGCCTTTAAAAAACAGATTTCCCCCAGAAAAGCTGTATGAATGCCACCAACCCAATGATTAACACATCAGAGACACAGCTAAAGCTGTGTGTGATGTTATGTCTGTTGGACCACACCCTGAGACTCCATGATCTCTCACCTTCTCTCCCTCAACCACATCAAATTCAACAATCTCTCCATCTCCAACGCTGCGCAGGTATTTCCGTGGATTGTTTTTCTTTATCGCTGTCTTGAAAGGAAGATGCATAAAAATATGTTATTTTATATTACTTATTTTACACATTAAGAGCCTGACAGATGACACCAGAGCAGTCACCACACTAAGGTATTTCAAGTACACTCATATTTCACAGGCCCACCAATGCACAGTTCAAGGTCTCCTCTATTCTCACTATTTATGAGTTTATAAATCAGCTGCTTGCCCAGGATCTTCTCTGTCCAGCACACTGAATATGGAAATTATTACAAATCTTTGCATGAACAGAGTTCATACTCAGTGTTTGATCTCCTCCAAGCTGTACCAAGGCAGCTCTAGCAGCAAGTGTGATCCCTGCCTTCAGTCATTAGGAGAGCTGTAGACCATCTAAAAAGCTCAAGACCCAGAGCATTTCTGAAGAAGCATTAACTACATGGTATCATGCAAGTCATAGTAACTAGAAAAGAATTATTGTAACTTTGATGTAACAAGTTAGAATTTTATCTAAGCACTGTAAATGAGACCCTAAATATTAGATGTGTCTGTGGTAACACAGGAATAGTATCAGAATAGAAAAATGCAATCATAGCATTTCTCCCGGACAGAACTCACAAAGTACTGCAACAATAGCTATGAACAATAATACTATTATTGTTATATAAAAATAACAACATGGGTTTGGACTAAAGCCTGTTATACACCTCCTCTGACTCACAGGAAACACTCAACCTCCTGGAGCAATTTTAAGTCTGTCAGCTACAAATACCTTCCTCGTACTCTGTGGAGTATTTCTAGGAGTCCACAAAAGGTTGTTAGCAAGGCAAGCTTAAAGGCTTTGCAAACTGGACGATGCGAGGGAGAAAAGACAAAGACATGCACTGTACAAGCTAATCCAGTAGCTATTTTCTTAATGAAAGATTATTATCTTGCATTAGGTTATCAAAGACCTATTCATATGAAGTTTCCTGATGTGGGAATCTTTAGTTAGCAGGAAGGAGGGAGGTGTAGAGCCAGCAGAGAGGAACACACATGGAAACACAAGGCATAAATCCACTTTAAGGAATGGAATCTAGGGCAGAAACAGAAGAGTCATTTGTCCTATCTGTCTACAGTTCAAGAAAAACTGCAGAATCACCATCAGTGTAGCTGTTACCTTTGCATAGCAACAATATTTAGTCAACAACAGCCCCAGAATGCTTCCAACTAAAGGAAAAATTTATGCAGTTTAAAGCTCATCTTGCCTAGTCTAGAAACCTACTTTCCTTGCTGCTGAATACAATCTCCTTTGTGTTTCAGGCAACAGACCAGCAGGTCCTTCTAGCCATACCTTTCCCTATATCCTGAAGCATCCCTGAACAGCCCTGAGGAAGGATGCAAGAGTACACATACTATTACTATCAAAGCAAAAACATCCTAAGAGGTTTGGGGTTTTTAAATACAGAAACAGAATGAGCTGTTCAAGTCAATTCCTTTGGGAACCACTTTAGCAAGCAGAGACTCCACAATGATCTCAAACAACTTTGTTTGCTTTCTGCTGACCTTTTAGTGTAACTGTCTCATTTCTAAAAACATGATAGAAGTGTTTGCTTTTCCAGAAATGTTATATACTAGTACTAAAACCCTTTAGCTGCAGGAAAGCTAATGATATAGTTAATTTAGTTTAGTACTATTTGTACTAAAACAAGACTACAACTTGTAAGATGTGTGCTTTGCATGTGACAGAGATGTCAATAAGCTGTATTTCAAACTCCTTCCCTGTAAGTGCAGAAGGAAGGACTAATAAATTTCTCTTCAGCAGAGGGTACACTTAAGATTGATGAAGCTTCTCAAATATTCTTCAAAAAGCATAATGGAAGATAAAAGCAACATGTTCTGTTCCCAGCTTTATGGGCAGAAAATTCAAGAATCCAGATCTGCAAATGGAACAGGTAGTGGCTGCAGTATAAAGGCAATCAGGTTATAAAGGCAATCAGGACAAATGAGTAAATGCTAGAAATCTAAGCAGAAATTATACAGCTTTACTACTTCTGCTGCAGATAAATATCATTGAAATAAGCCTCTAACAAGCCTAAACTCTAAGCCTGATGAAAAGACTTTGTGTATCCAGAGGGGAGAGAGCACTATTCTCCCTGTTACTGTTTACTAGCTTCTCTGATTCAGAAGACAGATGTTTCATATTAACAGACAACACTCAACAGCAAAGCCTTTCCTTTCTCAGGGGGAACACTGACAAACATGCAGCCAGAAGAGCCTCTAGAGCTAGTTCAGGTTCTTGTTTGAAAGAGTTCTAATATACCACCACATCATCAGCACATCCAGCACTGTCGAAGTAACAGCCAAAATTTGTTACACCAATTCCTGGTGCAGGTACTTCAGGCTACACATTATCAACACAATCCAGAGAAGTGAAGAGAAAGAGATTAACTCCTCATCACAGCTTGTTGATTTAAACACTACCTAATTAAATGTAACTACCCTGGCTCCTGACACTTCCTGTTAAATTGCAAGGTTCACTGCAGCCCATGAGGCAAATGGATCCCTTCTGCTCACAGCACCTGTGGCTGACTGACACGGTGCTCTGCACAGCACCTTGCACCAACCAACCAGACAGTGACACAAACTGAACAACTGCCCCTCCCAAAAACACTGCCTGGGGTCCCTGCAAGACAAAGGGTTAACTCAAAGCAAGCCACGCATGCCCTAAAAAGAAAAGCATTTTAGTCTGTACTAGTTATAAATAGCATCCAATAGCCAAGCACCAAGCTCTAACCCCCATTCCCTCCCCGTGCAATGCATGCAGGGGAGGCAGGGAAAAGCTGTATCTATTCAACTAGGTCAACTTTATTCTGAAGGGATTAGGAGTGTAATCCAGCCCCTCTTACTCATGAGGGAGGGGCAGAGCAGGCAGAGCAGGCACTATCAGTGCAGAGGGAGCTTGAAGCAGGATGTTTGTTCACAGCATAGATTTGCCTCCCTTGTCGGAAGGCCCCATCAGGAGCTCTGGCCAGAATGTCCCAGGCTCTGGGAGTGAGCACATCCATGTACAGGATGAGGAACATCCGACAGCAGCCAAGCCAGAGCAGCACTAGAAACATCGACTCTGCCATGCTCAGCCTGCCAAAAGCGTGAATCCGATGCAGGCCTGCACATGATGTGGTATTTCTGAAACAAATTTTTGCTCATCCCAAAAGCACTTCAGCCACAGGAGATGGGAAGTGCCCCTCCCTTCACACACACCCACAGTTTACATTTAAGTGAATAATCTTCTCTACAGGTGAAGGAGATAAAACAGCACAGGTAACACTAGGGTCTCAACTGGCAGCTTTCCCAAGCAGAACAACACTGATCCATGTTATTTGCCATCAGCACAAAAGCCATTTTCCAGGATATTGTCTCACAGGTATCAAGGAAACCTCATTTGTCTTTAAGGCAGTGCTGCCTATCCAGAACATGTTTCTCTTCTAGAACTGTGCCCACCCTCTCTGGGCATAATCCCATCAGACCACAGATATATCAGAATGCCTATAGCACAGGCTGCTAAGGAAGGAAAATGACCATCAAAAATCAGTATATGCATTGATAGCTCTTGCTCTCAAGTCCACCAGTTGAACCAGGAACACATACTGTGCAGACTTCCCAACATAATTTTCTCTCATAACAGGTACTATAGATTTATCCCCTTCCAGCTTCAGCCAGGTTCAGATAATGGGTGTACACCCCATGGCCCAGAGAAACAGTTACCACTGTTACCACCGTTACCACTATTTAGTCATCAAGACACAAGAACTAAACTAACTGTCAGTGTTGACTCATCAGCTAAAGACATATGCACATATTCTTATTCACCAACTCTGGGAACAAACTTCCTGGTTATGTTTGATAGAAATGCCATCACTTACGCCACAGAGAAAGTTCATGCTTTCAAAGATCACATGAGCCTGCAGACATTTTATAAGGGACAAACTCTAGGACCAAGATTGCAGTATCTAGTGAATGATGCAAAACCAGATCTAAGCCAACTAATCAGTTGACATCAGCATGGAGACAGTATCCTCTGTCTTGCCATTTTTTGCCTGCAACCTGAGAGCCACTGTATAAACTTAGAACAGCCTCCTGACTCAAGGAAAGTTAACCAGTAACAAGCAGCTGGGCAAGCTCTTTCTGCTTGGGCATACAGCCTTCCTCCTCTTCTGCCTAAGAGCAGCTGCCTCATGCAGAAACAGCTGATGGCAACCCAGGCTGGTCAAGAGCCAGCCTAGATCACTTTCTCTCCAATACCAGAGAGGGCAGACAGAACAGACCTGCAAGTAAGAGGGTAGGAAGAAACAAAAGACACAAAGGAGCATGAGGAACTAGGAGGAAGGACAGACAACAATAGCAAGGTACTCACAGAGGAGTCATCTTACCAAACAAAAACCACACCAAAAAAAAATCACTCTCAGTGTTCAAATTAGAGCAGGAAAAAAAGGGTTAAGAAGGGTTAAAATACCCAGCTCTTCACAGAGAAGAAAAACAACCTAATATTTCTTCCAGAAAATTTCAATATACACATCCACTCGAGTTATCTGCAGAAAATATTCTAAGGAGAAGCCAGGACAAGGTTGGGTAGCTGTTGCAGGAAGCTGCATTAGAAACCTACCATAGTGCACATCTCTAAGCACAATTACTGCTGTCTTACCTGATGAACAAACACATCTTCTTTGGTATCATTTCTGTGAAAAGAAAGTGAGAAGTCATAAGAGTTTAGACTAAAGAGACTTAACTAGAAATTCCTGGCTTTTCAAGTGAAACCCTCCTTCTCTCAGCCTATAGCACATGCCCTGAATTCCACACATTCTGTCTAAGCTTATGCTACCAAAACCCTGCTCCCAACTTCTACAGTAGTTTGCTTGAAAACAGAAAGGACTCCAGGGCCTTCAAAAGCATGAGAGGACAGAGGAGGTTCTCTGTAATCTTCTGGAAAACATTCAGTGTTTTCTTTTTATGCAGGGCAGAGTTGATGACTGGACTGCTTGTTTTTCACTACTCTAACTCCCCAAAAACACTTCCAGAGGGACTGCAATCTGAGCTGAGCAGAGGTCAAACAAGACTACCAACAGGACTGGCCACAGCTGTTAACAGAGATCTCCTTTCAGTGAAACTCAAAGCAACCAGGCACAAAGGGTGTTGGGAGAGTCCACAGGAGGAGGACCCAGACATGAATGTGAGGTTTTCTGGATTAGGCCAGACAGTTCAGGCTTCCACATGCAAAACACAAAGGTAAGTCTGAGACCTTGAATCTGTGTTCCCATACAATAAGAATAAGAGTCTGACTATCTGTTCACTCAATTTCTTCTAAGCAAACAGAACAAGTGGGTCAAAGAGTTTGTGAAGATAATGCATAACCCCAAATTTGGATTGAAGCAACAGTAAACTTCACGTTAGGAAGAAAGCTAACAAGTTATTATACCATAACCAGGTGAAGGCTCTTACATCAACTGCTATTACAGATTTTAAGAGGACTTCCTAATTAAAACTTTTCTTCTAAGCTTACGTAACATGGAATAATAACCTATGGAGAGTGAGATTGATACCACACCACTGCTGGCTTCAGATCCATGAGTGTGGGGTCTCCCACCCCTTTCTGCACCATCCAACTCACCCAAATCTACCTGATGTGTAACAGCAGAAGGAGTGAAATAACTTGCCAGGCATGTTTTTTGGAAGACAAATGCTCAGCATGCAGCAGTTTCATTCCTCAAAAAAAGCACACAAGACATTTAAGCCCCTCAACCCCAAAGATATTTCAGCCTTAAAAGCCAGTTTCCTCCAGTAAATGGGAAACACGGGTCTTCTGCACATAAGGTTGCAGTCTGATCAATACCACCTACAGCTGTTTGGATTCTCAGTGCTATTCAGAGGTTTGTTTGTGCCCAGAGAAGAGGGGCAAAAAACCAAAAGGTACAAGGAGAGAAATTCTATGAAACCCAGGTTTGTCATATTGTCAGTGAGATACTATCAGAGAATTTCAGTGAGTATCCACTGGAAGTATTCTGACCAAGCAGTTAACACCTTAAGTTTATCCAAAAGTACTTCTCCTCATCCTCCTACCTTTCTCAGGCCTTTGAATAAAGCCAGGCAGTCACTAAAGAATATGCAGCTCATTAAGAGTGTAGTAGAAGTAAACATGAGAAACAACTAACAGGCCAAATCTGTAGTGAGTTTGACCCTTTCTGTTTTCTCCCCATACACGCAATCTTTGATGTGGGGCTGAGGTGTTTAAGAAAGAGTTTTCTGAGTGCCTGGCTTAAGATGACTATCAACTCCACAAATTTGTAGTCAGGTCCTGAGGTCTCTGATGCAATTAGTAACACATGGCTTATCACGTGTACTACAAATCTTAGTACAGCATAAATACAATTATCAGAGTTTAAACATACCTGTTGATAAAGCCATATCCATTTCTGACATTGAACCACTTGACTGTGCCAAGAACTTTGGTGGCTGGAAAGAAAATTACAGAAGTTAATCTAAAATATAAGAAAGTACAATAATGTTATATAAATACTTCTATAATTGCATATAAACTTATTCTGTTCCCTTAACACAAAGTGTGCCTTCATCTCTCAGCTCAGTTCATTCTAATGCAGTAACAAGACACAGTGCTTTAATGCCCTGCTCTTCAGTCAAGGGTTTACCATACAGCACAAAACCTAGCTCTATTTTCAGAATCGACCATCCATCCTTTTTTTTATTTCTTATCCCAGAAAGGGGCAGCAAAGCTGAAAATCTCACTGCCAATCATCACTTCTCTACAGGTTAATAGCTAGACATGAGACATAGCTGAAGAAAGCTGTTTAAAATTCCTCTCACCTACAGTTACCCTTCTTTCTTCCTTGGAAACCAGAACTGCCCAAGAAGCAGTATGAAGTACTGTGCAACCCTCCCAAGTGGAAAGGCAGCACATCCTTACTCTGGAAAAGCTCCTTCTTGAATTGTCAGCATCACACTAACCATATAAGACCCCACAACACTTTATTTTTTTAATACTCCTACTGCTAAGATGATCTGAGATTGCTTAGTTACAGAGTGACCAACTTCATGTCCCATGACTTCCAGATCAAGGCAAGCTCCTGTCTCAACAGTGAAACAGCATCTACCTAGAAGCCACATTGCAGTGTCTTTTAGGACCTGGCAAAACCTGTTTCTCCTTATAGGAATGTGTAGGAGGAACTTGACAGTGATGGAGGCAGTTCAACCCCTCCTTACCTCACAGCAAGTGCATGGATACCACAAACTTGCACTTTTCAAACCCCTGGTAAAAGGAGAGTTTTAGCCTCTATAATTTAAGAGCTGTTACTTGTTAACACAGCTTGATTACAAATACCTAAGCAACCTGTGCAGTACTTACTTGAAAACGGTCTAGTCACCGACAGATGACTGCTTGCTAAAAATCTCACATGCACGTTTTGGGGGTGGCAGGAACCCAAGAGGAAAACAGACTAGAGAATCTCCAGTTTAGAAGTCCAAGCCACTCTGCTAGAGGCAATAACACTCTGTAAATTGTTACCTTCATCTACTCTACACCTGTATTTTCTTCTAAATATTCACAAGGAGATGACAAAGCCAGACAGACCTTTGGTCTCATGGAGTCTTGCCATTCTCATACAACCCTCAAGTGTGACAACAGCAGTGCTGTTATTATTGTAGCACTGCTGCTGTTATTGTCAATAACAGGTCCTTTTTGGACCTTGTGGGGTGCCCTTTTAGAAGTGAAGTTTTTAGTCTCCTTTAATACACTTTTTAGTAGAAATTGTTCTTAATTAGAAGCAGTAAAGTCCTAACACGACTGAGACAACCTAGAAAAAAGAACTCTGCCTAGTACTACATACATTTCCAAGAATTCTTGTTTACTGGAACAGAAAAACATTGTTTTAGTGCCCAACACTGGTTCAGTAAACAGTGTTCATAGCTGTCCTTTTAGGTTCAGTTTCACAGGGACATCCCCACATACAAGGCACTTCCTGCTATCACAATGGCATTGGCTACAAGAGCTCCCTGCACTCACGAGGGGATGGGAGAACAACGAAATAGTGCCAAGAGTACCTGCAGGTTTCAGCGTGCTTTGAGAAACACCACCAGTACAACTGCTTCCCTCAACATCATCCTTTCCCTCCCCTGCAAAACAGCTTAGGAATCTGTTAGCCTACTTGAACCAGATTAGGAAGCAGCCTAGGAAGCATGACAAAAACCCTCAGAGGGGTCAAGAGGCTGGGGAAGGAGAGGCAGCCAAAACTCACTCTGTGGCCAGCTGGCTGCTGCTAAGTGAAGGAGTATGCACACAGTTTAAAAACAACATTGTTCCAGGGGGAGACTCCAGTATATTCCTCATAAGACAATGTGCCAGAAAAATAGTATTCCCTGCAGACATTTACCACCTCCCCCAAGTATCACTGTGGGCCAGAAGAACCTCAGACAACAGCAGGACACTGAACATCCATGGCACAGTCACCAGTAAGCCTGAGCAGGGAAGTCTGGCAGGGAGGAGGACAAGCCCAGACTAAAAACACAATAACCAGTTAAACTGATGAGTCACAGAAGGCAGTTGATGTGCTGATGTACATCCCAGCAGCAAACAGAAGCCCACATTTTTCTACAAGATGCTGTACTCTGATGCTATCTGAGGAAACAATCATCAGCCACTCCTACCCATGACAGAACAGCCTTTTAACAAGGAGAGCCAAAGCTTCCTGCGACCAGGAGAAAAGAGAAAGTGAAGTAACCTTTACCCACATTCCTAGAAGTCAGACATTTGGATGCCCCAAGCAAGCATAAGACTTTGCTTCTAACGGGATCTTTGTAAAAGAAGGCTTAAGTGAACATAACTGCACAGGTGACCATTAACAGGGACATTTGAGGCAGAATTTAACATAAGTACATTTTCAATTAGCATTTACAGTGATCATTTTCCTCATCATTCCTAATAAAAAGCTTGCCTAGCAATAAGGCCATTTTGCAAAACCATCATCACAATGGTTTTAGTTTTCCTACTAGTTCAGGAAAAGCACTTCTACCTTTACTTCCCCCCACCCCTTCTCTCCAAGCAATAGGAATAGCTGAACAAGGTAAAAACACTACCATGAACAAAACAAGCCACATTAAGGCAAGAAGCAGCCAGATATACCAGTAGATATGGATGTGCTGGTTCCTGTGTACTAATTACTGACAAATGAGGTAACGGGGAATAAAAAGAATCACACAAGCTGTGCCTCCAATCTCTGCTTTGCCAGATTTCTTCCTAACTCCACTCCAGAGAAATCCTTTCTTGGTGGAAGCCTTTCTGGCTTCTCTTTCTTGCAGCAAGACCTCAATCTTCCCCTTCAGAAGAGAAGGTCCTGTGTATTCTTAAGGAAATTTGTAACACTGTAAGCCAGCTTCAACTTCACCTTTACTGAACCCTCGGAAGTTACACAGAAAGTACACTCCTGCAGCCTGCAGACTGAAGTCCTGTCTTTTTCAACAGGTTGACCCTATTTAATCGCAATGAAAGAGTCACACTTGCTATGCACCGAGCTTGAGCACAGAGATGGCAACATGCCATTTCGTTTGCTTTTTTACTGATAGCAAAGTAGAAACTAAATCCCGCCCCTCCAAAAGCCCCAAAACAAACAAACAAACCAACCTCTAAACTAAAGCAGTATTCCTTATGGATAGAAAAGTTCTGCCAGGACCTTAGCACTAAGAAGAGGCGCACATGGCTTCCAGCAGCCCTTCCCGGGGCAGATGCCGCCGGCAGGTGCTGGGCAGAGGCTGAGCCCGGCAGTGCTGCGCTCGCTGTCCCGCACGGTCTGGCCCGACGAGGCACACGCGGGCTCCTGCCCAGCTCCCGAGCGCGTCACGGCCGGCGCTGCGCGGCTCCCCCGGCCCGCGGCAGAGGAGGAGGAGGCGGCCCAGCCTGACTCACCGCGGGGGGAGCGAGCGAGNGCGGCGGCGCTCTTGGGAGCGGCGTCCGGGGCGGCGGGCCCGGGTGGCGCAGCAGCCGCGGCCGGGACGGGCGGCGCAGCGAGGCTGGCGGTGCTGGTGTCCGGCGCCTCGCTCATGGTGCCGGGCGAAGGTGTTGGGCGCTCTGCCGCGCTCGGTCTTACTGCCCCTAAAATGGCCCCGCCGAAGTTTTAACACAGCCAGCGGGGGCCGGGGCGGCACGCGCGCCGCCTCATTAGCATTTAAAGGAGCCGCGCCCGCAGACAGCGGGAGGTGTTGGGTGCGTGTCCCGTGCCGGGGCACACGGCACGGCACGGCACGGCACGGCACGGCACGGCACGGCACGGCACGGCACGGCACGGCACGAGGAGAGAATCTGTAATCTACAACTCATCGCACGCAACTTCTACAACTTCTTCGTGAGGGGAAGCAGAGGGGCAGGCAATGATCTCCGCTCTCTGATGAACAGCTGGACCTGTGTCAGGGCAGGGTTAGGGTGGATATCAGGAATCGGTTCTTCCCCCAGAGGGTGCTGGGGCACTGAACAGGCTCCCCAGGGAATGGTCATGGCCCCGAGGCTGCCAGAACTCCGGGAGTGTTTGGACAGTGCTCTCAGGCGCAGGGTGGGATTGTTGGGAATGGTCTCGCGCAGAGCAGGGAATTGCACTCGATGATCCTTGTGGGGCGCCTTCCAACTCAGGGCATATTCCGTGACTCGGAGACATGGCTTTGCACGGCGTGGGTGGGCGCTCTCCAGCCGCTTGTCCGTGCCTGTCACTGCGGACACTAATGGCCACACGTGCACACAGGTCGGGGTGTCTGTGTGTCGGGGTGTCTGTGTGTCTGAGTGCGCAGCCCCGCGCGGCTCCTGAGAGCGCCGCGCTCGGGGCGATGCGCGGGCACGGCGCCTGAGGGAAATTGCGCGGGGGCGCGCAGGCGGGCGGGTCCGCCTGAGGGCCATTGGAGTCCGAGTGTTCCCTGCGAGATGGGAGTGCAGTGCTGAGGGGCTGCGGGGTGTCACTGAGGGACTGTGGGGTGCTGAGGGACTGCGGCGTGTCGCTGAGGGGATGCAGGGTGTGTGCATTGGCGAGGTCACTCCTATTTCTTCCCACTTTTCTCACGTCGGCGCTTTCATTCCCGCGGTGTCCTCCAGTTCCTACCCCGCCAGGGCATTTAGTTTTCACCCCTGCTGTTTCCCTGCTGCCTCGTTTCGCTGCCGCTGCCCGTATATCTCTTTCAGCTTCTTGCCTGTCTTCTTCCTTTTCACTGTCTTTCTCCCAGGTTTTGTAGAGCCTGAACGAGTGTAGTTTTGGTGATGTTTCCACTCTCTTTTGCAGTTTGCACACACCAGCAGCCCATCTCTATACCACACTCTCCCCATATCACTTTCTGCTTGTCTCCATCGTTTTCTCCTGGATGGATGTCTGAACTGCAGGATCAGGAACATGGCTTTCTCCATCTTCTTTACAGGCAAGGAAATGAAGTGTTTCTACAAACAAAAAGTTTTGCCTTACTTCTCTGTATACCTGAACACTCAAGGGCATGGTCCTGATTGTTTTTTCCATTATCCACAATCCTGATCTCTACTTTTCAACAATTCCTTGACAGTTCTTACAGCTAAAGTGAAGGTCTTTGGAGAGCATCCTTTGCTGAACATCCCTGAGACAGCAAAGCCAGCTGCTATTACAGTTCTCCTCACTGCATCCCTCTGTACATAAGAAACAAAAAATATTTTTTTGATCCCATAGCTTTTAGTCCTCAATGCTATGTTTGTTACATTACTGCAAGAATATGTCACTCTGTTTCCTTTTCCTTTTACAGGGTACATGAAAATTTCTAAGCAGGTACTCATTGGAATTAATTTCAAGAGGATAGCTTAATTATGTTATGGCAAATGTGTAATCAAGACACTGACGTGTACTTGATACATCAAATTTCTTTTCAGTGAAGTTGTTCATTAATTTTTTCTCCCACAAGTTAATTTTAGACTGTACTGAAAAATCCTACAGTATACAAGCTGTGAAATGTACTGTAATAGAAAATTGCTGGTGTTTTGCCATGGGTTTTTTCTTTTTTTTTAATATGAAAAAACATTATAGAGTAATCTCATTTTTCCTTTTCTTGCTGCCAATATATGATACATTTCCTCTGCTTCATATAGTTTTAAGAACTATATTGGAAGAAATCAATCCACCAACTCAGGTAACAAAAAAACTTTTTCGTGGGGTCTTGGGGTTTCCTGTGGTCAAGATGACTCCGAGATGTGTAAAACGTCTCTGCTCTCCAACCCAGTTGTCCAAGAACAAGTCTGAAGTCTTCGGTTTTCAGTTTCAAGGTTGTTTATTGCTGCTTATCAGAAAACATTTTCAGCCTGGCCTGCAAAGGTCTGTTCAGCAGACCAGACCAAGGCACTCTCTCCTTCCACGGGGCTTGTGCTCTCTTTTATACTATAAACTACGTATTCTTTATTTATAATTACTTTCCAATAGCTCTCACCTATGTTAGACTGTGTCCCTTTACCTTGCACCAATACCAAAGTGCCACTGTCACCCAAAAGATGGAGGCTGGGAAGAAGAAGGAAGGAGGACAGGACAATGCCCAGTTCCCTCCATCTTGCTCCCCAGCTCACCATAGTAAGAATTCTAACTCTACACTTTTGTGACCTTTACTTCTTCATAGAGTGATGGTAATTTGTTCCATGGCTCAAGCTCAAAGTCACAGGGATCTCTGATTGCATGCCAGGGTCTCTGACCCCCCTGCCAAGGCTCTAGACCCCCCTGGCCTGGGCTCAGATCACCCAGGACTGTCAGAGGGACGTCCTGGGTTCCCACAGTGGGGAAAGCAATTTCTGTCTCTCAACATTCTCTGAATACTTCCCATCACCTTGTTGTAAATTACTGTTTCATAGAACTTAGAACCATACAGAATCACAGATTGGTTGAGATTGGCTTGTCCTTCATGTGTCTGGAAATCCAGGATTAGTTGCTCCATACCTTTCCCATGGATCTAAGTGAGGCTGACTGGCCTGTAATTTCCTTGGTCCTTCTTCTTGCCCATGCTGAAGATGGGAGTGACATTTGCTTTCTTTAAGTGTATTGAGAGTTGCCTTGCAGCGACATCTCCCAGCTCCCTCAGCATTCATGGATGCATCCCTTCAGGGCTTAGGGACTCATGCGTGTCCAATTTGTGTGAGTATTCCTTGACTGGATCCTCTTCCACCAAGGCTGCATCTGCTGTGTTACAGCCTTTCTCTCTGCTCTCAGGGACCTGGGATTCCTGAAGGCTGGTCTTCCTTGTAAAGACTGAGGGAAAGGTGGATTCAGTACCTCAGTCTGTTCCATGTCCTGGGTCACCAGGTCCCATGTCCCATTTGGTAGTGGGCTCCCATTTTCCCTAATGTTCCTTTTGCCATTTACTTTCAGAAGTGCTCCTTTTTGCCTGTGACACCCTTCACCTGATTCATTTCCTTTTGGCATTTCCTTTGGTTTTCCTAACATAATCCCTGAGTGCTTGGACAGTGTCTTTGTATTCCCCCCAAATCACACATCCCTACTTCCACCCTCTCTCTGCTTCCTTTCTAGGTAAACTGGAAGCTCAGACCCCTTAAGTGTAGGGATAATAATGTATTTCTTAATTAGATGATCACAAAGTCTCACTGGATGCTGCCATTTTTTCAGCAAATGAACTGGTTTGCAGTAGTCCCTTTCATCCTCCTCACTTGATGTGCAATTATTCAATATATTATGTAGCCCTCAGAGTGGTTGCAGAATTATTCATTCCCTTCTTTCTCCAGGATCATGTGGGGATTAAACCAACTGCAGTGAATTTTGAGTGCTGTGAACTGGCAAAAACATCCCATAAGATTTCTGGATCCCATAGGTAGAGTTTATTGGGTGATTTGTGGATATGAATAATTTTTTCTATTTATGTCTCTTCAGGGGCCTCAGGCTCTGCTGAGAAATCTGAGGGGAAAAACAATATTCATACAGGTTTTACATGGTAGGGGATATGCAAGGTGCCTGCAAGTCTGGAGCAGGACACACTGATCCCATAAACTGATGCACAGATAGTTCAAACTACCAGATTTTGTAATTACAAAATGTGGTCATCAACACATAAACATTTTGCAGATACAAATAAATTTCTGTAATTGCTTTTCTTGGGGAGAGGGAGGAAGAGATAACGTCTTTCAATAAAGAAGAAAGCTTCTGTTTCAACAATTGCAAAAACTAACATTTCAACACAGCATTTCCAAATAATTTAATGTACTGAAATTATTTCACCTAATACAAAAATAATGCTAAATTATTTTTCTTTACAGTAAGCACTGTAGTGTATAATATATCTTTCATTTTATATTGTCAGGAGCTACTTCTCAAGGAACATATTCAGTATTGAAATGGAGGCAGTTTTACAGAATCTACTGAGTTGTTTAAGGGTTGGGGCTTTTTTGAAGACTTTCATTAAGGAGGAAAACCTCAAACCTGGCACTAAGTTTAACGGGAAGTATTGGGAATCCTTTAATCAAAAAGGAATCAAAATGCTTTATAGATTAAATATCTGCAGGGTCCAGTAGTCAAATGCAATATGCTGCTGTACCAACCAGAACACTTCAGAGTAAGACATAAGAGGCAGGTAAATGATGTGTTTCCCATTAAAGCTGTGGAATGTGATCTGGGAAAAGGTAATAAACTTACTGTCAGAGGAACTGACACTTACTGTCACTGTTCCTTGATTTCCATATTCTGCAAGCACCTCCCAGCCCACTCTGAGAAACACCAAGGTGAGCCTAGGAAATAAAATTTCCAGTGGACAGTTTATGAGAGAATTCTGTGAACTGAGATCACACTAGTCAGGAATTTTAGACAAAATAAATTAACAAACTGGTCAAAGGATCCTTTTGGATATGTTAAGTGAGTATAATGTGGTCTACATACATGTGCTCCATTATGGGGAATGAAGAACAATTCATCCCAAAATAACCCAGAGCTTGGCATTAACCTGGGAATTGTTGGATTGAATTCACTGTACCACACAGAGAATGCATTTCAAACTTGAGGTACCCAAGAATTAATGTTCATAAGGAATTTTGGATCCTTCCAGATGGAAGGATTTAAAGGACTGCCACAAGGATTTGCATGTTGTAAAACACAGGAAAAACTTCTGAGTGAATTAATGTTGCATACCTGGCTGGCTGTGATATATAAAAAACGTGATTCCAGGCCAGAGATGGAAGACATGAAACTGGAAAAAAGGTGATGATGATCTTGTTCCCTGCCTGCTCCTGCCTGGGCTCCTGGTGTCATCTGAGGGATTAAGGTGACATAAGGCACAGGCACAGTAGGTGGTGTTCTAGCAGAGTATAAGGTATAGCTGGAAGGAGCTGATCAGACAAGCATTAGCTCTCCAGAGCATTGAATTGTGTGGTGAGAGTCACACTGGCTTGCTCCCAGATCTTTGTTTATTTACCATTTTAAAGAGGCTGGACAGCAGCCGGCTGCTGGCTCTGAGGAGGCAAAGGAACAGGACAAGTGTATTTGCAAAGGGCTTTGCAAGTGTTCGTGTATGAGATTGTCACAAATAAGTCCCAAGTACCTAAAATTTCACCTCAGAAACCCCTTCCTCAGCCCCTCATGCTGGGCACAAACCACATCTTTACAAATAACTCGTACAGCACAGAGACCACACACACAGCTGCACAAACGTGTGTTTGCCTGCGCTACAAAACAAAACCTGAGATTGGCAGAGCCCACATCACCTCCCTGCTTGGTCAGGGCAAACAAGGGTGAACTGTGACCAGCCACCAGAGGTCTGCAGGGAGCTTTGGTCTAAGGCGGGGAGCTGCAGCTCAAACCCCAGCCAGAGGCTTGGCGTGAGCAGCTCAGCTCAGAATGCACACGCCGCCTTCGCCCCTCCAGCATCTCTCTTGGAAATGGCTTCTGCCTTGAATTTCGTGGCCATTGCCTGCCTTTGCAGTCTTTTCCAAAGTCAGTCTTTGTGTCACTGTGGGAGGTGCGATGGCAGGAAAGGTCAGGGGCAGAACGGCAACCTAGGCCGGGTCGGCATCGGAGCTGGGTCGGCTTCAGGCAGCCGAGCAGACACCTTTCTAAGGAGCAAGGGCACAAGTGGCACCACACCAATGATGGCGGCCCAGCCGGAAGTGGCTTCTGCCAGCACACAAGATGGCGACCAGGGGTTGAGTCACGTTGTACCACACCAAATATGGCCTCCCAACAGGAAGTAACTTATGCCAGCATCCAAGATGGCGGACTACACAGGAAGCCATGTGATGCCACACCGAACATGGCTGACGGCTTAGTTTACCTTCCAAAGATGGCGACGTTTTGCGCCTGCACCTTGGGTAAGGACCAAACGGCGCCCAGAAGGACCCCCTGCCTCTCAAAGGCGTCTATTCGATTGCTTGAACTCGATCCCAACGCCGACCCCGCGCTTTCAGCGCGATTTTCCGCGTCGTTTCCCGGTGTGGGGGCACGGGCTCTGGGGGCAGCGGCGCCAGGGCGGGCGGCAGCAGGCAGCGGTGGTGACGACTCTCGCGGCAACGCCTCGCCACTCCTGCGAGGACCCCCCGAGGCCACGCGGGGCCGGCACCCGCACCCCTCGCGGCTTTCATCCGCGCCCCTCGGCCCAGGGAAATGCAGGAAAACACAAAATCACGGAGGAAGAACAGTCACCGGAGCTGCCAAAGCCATCTCCCTTCCCACAGGGCGGCATCTGCCAGGAGCCAGGAGCACCCGGCAGGATACAGCTCCTCTTTCCCCGGAGGTGGGAGCTCAGGAGCCGCAGCTGGACACAGGGTTTGCCGGGCAGGGGCAGCAGGGAGAATTTCAGCTCCCAGCAGCTGTCTGGGAGTGCTGCGTGGACTCCGGGCTGAGGAGGTGGGAGGTGTGGGTGGTGTTCATGTCCCCGGGAACTGCTGCTGAAATGGCAACTGGTAACAGCCTCGTGTGAGGTGGGAAGGAACATCAGCAGGCTGGAAACAAGCCACAGAAATGGGTTAAAATGGACTTCTCCCAGGCATCTAAAAATAAAAATCCATTTTGGTTTTGCTGTAGGAAATAAACACTGAAGTGATTCTTGAGGTGTTGGCATTTCTTTTAACGCAGTTTTGGTGAGGCGCTGCCTCCGTGCCTTTCTCACCGCTGCTGTTGGCTGAGCAGGTGCCCCTGATTTCCCTGTGGCCTGCTGGTTTGTTCAGTGCTTCTCCCAGCCCAGGGGTACATTGGAGACAGCTCATGGTGTTCCCAAGGGGGTGTTTCTGCCTGCAGGGACAGATTGGTGCCATTGGCGCTGTGGTGAGAAGCAAAGGGTGGGCAGTGACAGGCTTCGGATGCTCTTCCCGTGGCACGCACGTTCCTTCCTCCCAGGTAAGCTCTTGGCTTGGATTCTTCGGATGTTTCTTGCCAGGCACTGGAAGGGCCTTAGTTGTGCAGGGAACAGAACATTTAAGGGGAAAGCTGGGGATGTTCTGGCTTCAGAAAGATCCTTTCAGAAGGTACAATGAACTGGTCCAACTGCACTAAAAAGAGCAAGTGGGATGTGAAGGTGTGGGACAGTCTGGAAGGTTCTGAAGTGCCTTTTGTTGGCTTGTTGAGCTTGGAACAGATGCTAAGTGTGAAATTCCAGGGTAGCTGCCGTTGCTGTGGTGGCTGGAGTTGTTATAGACGGCCGTAATAAAATGAATGAGCCAATCTAAATGAATAATTAACAATGAATTTATTAAATTAGCAAGCAGCAAAGTGAGCAAACAGCGTGCTGGGCAGCCGGGGAGCTCCTCTCCACCAGACTCACAAAGAGTACAGGTTAGAGCATAGTTTATATACGGTTCAGGCTTTTGTTTGGCAAAACTTCTTCCTCCCCCTCCTCCAATTCTCCTTTATAGTGCACCTGTGCCTCCTGTTGCTTGGGGTTGTTTTAACCCTTTGATGGTCGTTGAGGCTGAAGTATTTAGTCTTCTTCAGGTTGCTGTCACGTGCAGTACATGTGTTTATCACATTTGGAAAATCTGTTGATTGGGCAGCGTTTGCATAGCTTTATCTAGGCCTTCATGCTATCCTAAGAAATAATGATTCTTTTGTGCGGCTTTGAACACAAATTAGTTTCTCTGTGTAACAATTTCTCTTGAGCAACAATTGATAAAAATTTCTTTATGATAACAGGGTGAGAAGCACTGGAAGCTGTTTGCTGGCTGCTTGCTGCTCAACTTCCCCTCAGTCCTCTGGAGCTCCACGTCACCACACATCACCTTTGCTTTTCCAAGGTTTTTTTTTTGCTGAAGGGTTTCTAAATGTGGCCATGGGCTTTGCTGCAGCTGGATTTTATTGCTGTTTCAGGAAGTGTCTGGTTTGTGATTTACCAGTTCCCATGCCAGGTTAACTGCAGTCGAAGCAGGCAAATGAAGCCCAGAGCCTAGACTGGGATGCTTCAGGCCCCTTCTAAGCACAGGGATCGTTACTTGGTGTTGATTCTCGAGTCCTGTCTGCTCAGGCCTTGTTCTGAACTGCTTACCCATAAATGCCATTGCAGGAAGAGTAGAAAATCCCATGGCTCCTGTGGGTCACTTGTCTGCATTGACTTTGTGCGGCAGCCTCAGCTGTGGGGCCTGAACTGCCTCCAGGCAGCCAGGATTGTTCCCAAATGCCATCCCTCGACTTGACAGGGTTGTGCTCCTCCAAGCCCAGGTGCTGTTTTAGTGGTGCTGGGAGAGATTGAGGGGATGGGGAGCTGAGCCTCAGGCTGGGTTTTAGCAGCGGGATTCAGTGAGGACAAATCCCCCAAAACTGGTTAAAGCAAATTCTGCTGGGTTTGGGTGCCCTCACCCCAAAAAATCATCCTGGTTAAAGAGGACTTGAGGAAGCAGCAGGATGTACTGGGATGGGCTGTGCTGGAACCCCCAAACAGGAAATGCTGGGTAGCATCAGCTCCACAGGAACACTATAGAAGGGCTGTGTTAGGATCCTCAAATTCCAGCCAGGAATGCTGGGCACTGCCAGCTTTTTGGGACACTGCCTGATCCAGAGAGATTTCCCATTATTTTCTGTCATGCTCAGCACTTGGCAATTCATTGGAGTCCCACAGGCCAGGAATCTCATGGGAGCAGCTGGGGAGGGGGTGTGGGTAGGTTAGGCAGGGTGCAGGAAGGAGAGGAAGGTTTGAAGGCAGGTGGGGGGAAGGTATCCCGAAGAGGGGGCAGGAAGAGCCGTGGTGGGGGGTAAGGAAGAGTGGAGGAAGGAGGTGGAAGA